>NW_027019317.1:1417241-1873033 GCF_013076305.1 Rhopilema esculentum
CGGTGACGGATGTGTCAAGATAGCAAAGTAGACATCATGTGATTACCTCGTTTCTGCTCTATACCTCGTTTAGTGTTTCCATTCTGTCCCTTGCGTTTGCGAACAAAATATTGAATTTTAATGTCAAAATTTGCCATAAATTGAATTGAAAACCAAGCATTTTGTGACCTTTTTAAATTTCTTCATTGAATTCATATTTTTACACGATATCCAATCAGAAATTAAAGTACAAGGTATAAATAAATAAAAAGCTGATAATGCAAGACACAATTTAAAAATTTGTTTAAAACTAGGAAACAAGCAAACGTATGATCTTCTTGGGAGTTGCAGGGCCCGCAGTGACGCATTTACCCATGGGCCCACTGGGCCCGGGCCCAGGGGTCCCCTAAAATTCTTCGACGGGCCCTGTGCAAAATTTTAAAAGCCTTTTAAGTGCTCTTGGTTTCAATCTTGAATTTGAATGGAGCTAAGGGCCTCGTGATGGAACGAATTCCATTTTAAGAATGGAATAAAGGGTGTGGTCACAAGAATTTCCAGCTCGCTTTGCTCGCAGGGGGCCTCATATTTTGTTTTTACCCCAGGACTTTTGAAACTTCCGCTTGTCCTGGTTGGAGCTTCCCCCAATACAATGACTGCACTTAGTGTCTTATAGCTCGAAGATAATGTTTTATTATGTTTAGCCAAGTACTGTGCACGTGACACAAATTGTTGGCATATTTGAAGGGACCCCAATCAACTTTGGGCCCAGGGCCCCAACAGGCTTAAATACGGCCCTGAGGGCCCGCGCCATAGGGGAGGGGGTGGATGGGCCATGCCCGCCACTTTTCTTGCTAACTATAGGTATAAAATCACCCTTTTAGGTATTAAATAGGTAAACCCTCTTTTTGCCCCCCTCCCTACTTCAGAATCGGTGGCATGAGCCCTGATCGTGTTTTTTTAGGGTTTACTGAGCTCTTCAAATGTCTTTTTTAATCTTCGTTTAAGCTAGTAGAGCAAGGGAATTGTTGAGAAGCCAAAGAAGAGACAGTCTGTTCAGTAATGAAATATGTGCATAATATCTCGAAGCATTCACACGAAAGTTAACATTAATAAGGCGATTAATCCATTAATTTGTGTCATGTGATTTTTTGCTATGTGACTCTACTTGGCAGGGATCGCCTTTAATTCGGTAGATATTTCATACCAACCTTTAAGGCCATAAAGGTGGAGTCTCTTCGTGTACACTCAAGCTTAAGTTTAGGAATGTCGAGATTTCTTTTGTTTCTTGTATTATAACTAGAAATTTTATTTAGCCTGAGATCAGGCTCTCGAGGCGGAGGAGGCTATTTTTCCATCCGAGACTGATCTCAGGCTAAATTTTATTCCTCTGATTGTACTTTTTCCAAAGGCTCTCGCGGGTACTGCCTATTGGCTGAAGCCTGGTTCACACGTGTGAAGCAAGAGCGGAAGCAAGTGAAGTAGGCATGCGCAGTTAGAACTTTTTGAATGAAGCAAGGAATGAAGCAAAATGTGAGATAAGCCGTTCACACACGCGCAAGCAAATTAATCAAATCTGATGTAAAAGTATAGGCTTCCTTGATCGGCTTCAGACGAATCATACATAAACAATTATGTGGTCTGTGATATAAACAAAATTGGATGCAAAAGTTTTACTTTCATTAAGATACTCGATACTAGAACGTAGAATACGTAGACGAAAGCAGCTACAAACGAAAACAGCCCCGGCGGGCTCAGTCGGTTGGTCCAATGTACACCATGTGTGTTGATATAGAGAAACTGGACCCTAATCTCTGATTCTGGGTTGCGAAAAGTGTACTCTTTTCTCAGACTTTGTAACCATATTCACTGAGAATATTCAAGCTTGAGCAAGTATTTTTTAAACCATTTCATGTAAGAACCATTCTATTTCTTAAACCTATGTCAAAAGGCATATTAAAGAGCTGAATTTTACTGAATTTCACTTTAACAACGATCCCTTATGCTTTTTTAAATAAACTAACAAAATAAGGAAGCTGTAAAACTCTAAATGCAACATATATTGCTTACTTCACAACACTGTGTTCGATGTTTTTTATAAAGATATGGAAAAGTTGTCAAATTCCGAATTATACCTTGCAATGAGTACAAACTAGCAAAGATTTCTTATCTTTTCTTAATTTCCCATCTAGGATTAGAACTATAAACAGGACTAGATGCTACTTCAAAATTCGTGGTACTTCAATAGCCATTGATTTACCAAAAAAGCTGTGACATCATATCAGTAAATTCCTACCTTCTTTGTGGTTACTCTGACTGAGTAAAAAAGGTAACTCTATTGTCAAGATTCTTATTCCTAGAATTCTAGCTTTCAGACCACCCTTTCTCAGAGTTTTTGCCGAACTCACATGATATATGTTTGATCAACTGACTGAGCCGGCGGGAAAGCAGCTCATACTTTCAAAAGTAGTTTTTTTGTTCTTATCCCTAAAATTCTTGTCGGACTTTCGTTAAGAACAAGGTATTTTTTTGTAGCTTCTGCAAGTTTTTCTTCCAACACGTTATATTTGTTTAATGCAAATGATATTTTACCACGTGACTCGTTTCAAAGTGTACGTGCTGCGTACGACGCTCACACTAAAAAATTTATTGAGCAAGCATGACGCAAAGGTGAAGCAGATGCAGTAGTGAAGCAGGATTATCAAAATCTTTTTTGTATTCTTGCGTCACCGCATGCTTCATGCTTCATGTTTGCTTCACTTGCTTCGTGTGTGTTCACACACCACTTGCTTCTGCTTCAGCTCTTGCTTCACACGTGTGAACCAGAACCAGGCTTAACAGATCGATCAAAAGCGTTGATCTGACCAACGCTTAGGCAATCACTGGTCAAAGGGTCCCTTCGTTTGGCATTTTAAATAACTGAGGATGCCTTTTTCTAAAGATGCTGAAGCGTTTGCAGCATTCCCGTATCGGAGGCGACTTTCAATAAACGCATGGGTAACTTTGCACAGCTTAGAATGCGAAAGACAAGGATTTTAACTGGCTCATTAGCTTCGCTGTTACTCAGCTCCGTCAGAGATCCTAAGATGTGTTGAATAGCTATTGTTTTTAAATTAATAATCGTAGAATTGTTGTCGCTTACTCTGGCAAGAAGCAGGAGTGGTGGCATGGGGGGCAAGGGGGCCCTAGATTTTTGATAGCCCCCCGTCGGCAGCCAATCAATTTTTGCTTTCTCAATACCGTCGGCACTTGATGGATGTCACCCGGTTTACATGATGTTTGAATGACATAAATAATCGAGGAGAAAACTGCACTGGCTGGTTTATGGTTTTCTCAATGGCTTTTCTTCGGCAATTTTACTATCATAGTGGCATTATATCCTGTCGCTTCCGTGAAAGCTGTGACTTAATTTCATGGTGCTCCTTCGCATGACCCACAATACCATCGTGCTCCTCTAGGTTGAAATCCCTGTTGCTGCTTAGAATTCATGCGAAACGTGCAGAGATGCTTGATTTGGATCATGTTTTGGACCGTTTCAAGGAAATTTACCCTAACAACAGCAAAATCACGCTGTCATAAATAAAGTCTTTAATGAATTTTCTTCTTAAGGGATTCTCTTTTCGTTTCAAGAAATTATTATTGCCAATGAAAACATTTCGATCATGAGCACATTTTGCGTAATAAATTTTTCAAAAAGCACTTCTTGTCCTTTTTCATCAACTATTTTTCAATAGCATTGTTCACCGCATAGCTCGCGACAAACAAATGGTTTAGAGAAAACCGTCGATTAACTTCTTCCAACATAGATAGGAAGAAGTATTCAACAATAGGCAATATTTGCGCATTAAGTTTCTTACAAGGCACAAATTTCCGATAAAATCTCGTGGACTCCGACACAGGTTGGAAAGTGGGGGCGGGGAGGGGGAATTTTGAAAGGGAGAATTTAGCACCCACAACAAACGATTTTGGAAAAATGCTCTATTGCTTGCTCTATATGCTTGCTTGCCTTTGGAAAAATGCTCTATATCGGTGCCCCTTCATTGGAGGTACTGCTCAGGGGCGTCGAGACTGGGGGGTTGTCACACCCACCCTAATAGTATCTCAATAGGAAATTTCAGGTAAAATCCGCTCGGTGGAAGAAACGCTTTAGGTATTTCAGAGACCTTCCTGTCATAAAATCAATAAAGGATCAAGCAATCTTAGGTAAAATTGTGCCTCGTGTCCATTTCTCCTAAAGTTTCTCAGTAGAAGCGTCAACTGCAAACACTATGAGCTCCAGATTTTTCTTAACATTCATAAGGCATGCTAAGATGGAGAGAGGAATCTAAATTTAAAAGTAACTGTCAACCTGGTATTTTTCAAGACCACGGCGAAATTGTTGTTTTTATCTGCTGTAAAAAAGTTTTGCAAAAAGACAATAATTTTCAATAGGATTAGGAGGATTGCTTTAGTGAAATCTGCTTAAAAGAGTGCATTTTCCAGGGAACTAGAAGCATCATGATTCGAAAATTTCCTGCCCCTTCGGCGGCAACCATGGTGCCGCCTCAGGTAGTAACTATATATTTTGCCCGTCCCGATATAGAGATTTGACAAAACTATTAGGAAAGTCGGTTATTATCATACAGAGTTATATTGACAAAATGTATTGCAGAGGTTTGTTTGGTTTGTCAACGAGGCTTGCCTCGCGACGGCCCTGCCTGCTATATGGGGCAAATCGAATTTTTTTTCTGTCGGCAATTTGACACACCCAGCGTCGGCAGTTACGGAGAATATAAACTTCGGCACCTTGAAGGTTTGTCTCTAGCGCCACCCCTGGCAAGAAGATCTTCATTCGGCTTGGTTTAGGCATTTGCCGGTATATGGTATGGTAACTTAGTCTCGACTACGCTAGCTGAAGATGACCTTGTATTACCAATAGCACATGTTTGGTAAAAGATATTTTGATAAGTTGAATACCCAGTTAAGCTACTCCTATATCTCTAAAACTCTTACACTTACTTCTGATTGTTGTAGACCTCTTTAAGAAACACATGATGTGCTCATCGTTTAATACTTGTAAAACACAGTGACAATAGTAACAAAGAATTTAATACTTGACAACTCCCCCTTCACCCATCATCTTTACCGCTTTGCCATGACGAAAATTTTCCGAACAATTCCAACGATTTTTATCAATATGCATTAGCAACATGCTTGTGCCTAATAAGCGTATCCTAGCCCAACCTGCAGTTGCAAAGATGCAATAGAAGTAAATGATGTCACCAATCCACTTCAATACTTGCGGCTTCTCTAGCTCGTAGTAAGAAAGGGGATTTTTAAGGTCTAATAAGACGATGCATGAAGTAATTATAGCGCAATTATTTTAGTGACAGAGGATGCTTTAACATTAAAATTAATGAAGAAATTTCCGATAGGCCCCAATTCCTGAAGCTTTCCAACAAGTTGGCTCATGAATCCACGCTGTCCTTTGAAACTTTTTGAAATGTGGTTTCAGTTTTTTTCACTCACTCATTGTTTGCGTTGACATGGGTAGGTTTCAACGTATTTTTTATTCATTTGTAACTTTAAAGATTATGGTCAATGTCAATGGTGCATCCTCGGGTCCTTGTTAATGTTTTTTCCTCAGTGGTGTCAAAGTAAGAATAATGCCCTTTGCGTAAAATCCCTACATGCAAAAGGTCCTTCAAAGATCCCCTACCAAGAAAGGATAACCATCCAGTAAATTGGCCATTATTCACTCTCATAGCGAAACATCTGTCTTTCCTTGTCAAAGATTAAAGTTGAATAAAGATTACATCCAAAAAACAGACATTGGGTACCCCAGTAATGTGAATTTAAAGAAAAGAATCAAAGAGTAGTTAAACCTTATTCCCCTTTTTGCAGTTCAATAATGCAAAGAAAGTTTGTAAACAGACATTATGCATAAGCATTAACCCGAAGAACTTTTTGTAGGTTCTTGATAAAGTCTTGAAAAAGAATCCCACTATCAATAACATGACAAATGGAATGTACGGTACACTCTTCGACCATTTAGACGCTGTATTGGACGATAATTGTTGACAATCCTTTTGCTTGCTCCGTGTGATCCCTTGTATTTTAATACTCTCAGACTGTTGATCTTGATGAATAAAGATAATTTTATTGCATGATAAATAAAGAGAATAATCTAAAGATTTTGTGACAAAAAGCTTGAGATGAAAATAGCAGCATCAATGATTTGAGGTTTATGGCAAACCTTGTCAAAGACTTGAACTTTCAAAGCAGCAAAAAACATAGAAGGCACAATAACATGCTAAAGAGCATCGAACCAAAAATGGCAAAATGGCATTCTTTAATGGCATGAATCGAAAAAAGCTTTTATTCAGATTTAGAGGATACTGCCAAATTCACCTTGTTCATTTTTCATATTTCCAATAATTTTACTCTTTAACTAATGTATGCTGCTCGAAGTGAGTATCAGCAATGAGCTACTTTATTGACAGATTTTATCCAAATGTAGTCAGTTGAACATTTTCATCCAGTTAAAACAGAAAGTGATGCTCTGTGACTCTCTTTCTTGCTGGCTATGGTCTGATATTCTCGTCACCTTACTTCAGAATGACTCAAACATTGAATTGGACAATGCTTCTAAAAATATTTTGCAAAGATCTAAATAAGCCTCAAGCCTCCTAGGTATGAGATTTGTGCCTAAAATATGAAAGTTTAACAGGAATGTGTATTGTATTCAGCATAACAGGAACGTAGATTTGTGTCACTATAGTCAAACAGTATGGTAACTGACCTGACTCTGGCAAAGTGGGACAGTATTTCTGAACACAATCCATTTGACGGCTTGGTTACAACCGGGCGTAGTCAAAGATCCATCGTAAAAAAAGAATTTACTTGTATCAGAAGGCATCAGGCAATTGAGATCCAGTTTATATATTTCCGTTTTTTGTCCTAGAATCAATTTATGAAACGTGAGTAGACAGACACAGGAATTATTGGCGAATAGTTTCATTATTGGCGATAAATCCCGGTAACTGGCGTTCAATTAGAAGATAGTTTGTTTTTTCTGGTACCTTGCTTTTTGATTTGATCCAGAGAATTGAATATTGGTAGCAAATCTTCATTTTCAAAGTCGTCAATCTAAAGCATACAATAAACATTGTTAAAATTGGTGGTTGAAATAAAAGCTGGTAGATATCAGAAAGCTTTTTGTATCAAGAGTGAGTTATCCGAACCAAGAAGCACATTATTCTCCAATTTTATTTAAGCGAAATGCAAATCTTCTCCCTATTTGCTCTCATATCCAGGTAGGCTTCAAAAAAGTAACTTTACGTCATGTCTGTTGTATAATGGAAATAGATCAATACTTTTAGAGCATTTCATGAGAGGTGTTTAAGTTCTCTTACGTTTACAACCATATGACCATTCAAATGTTATTTAAACTATTCCTAAAATCAATGAAAGCATCCTATCAGTTTGAAATTTCACAACTTTTTCCATATTAAAATGCTCTCAAATATAGAGCAACTGAAGTCAAGAAGAGTACTTACTGATATGAAGCTACCAAGCACAAGAAGGCCATCCCTGTGCTTCTTTGCCTCTTTTGCTGTTCCATATTTAGCATTCATATGCACGAAATGCATCTGCAGTAATCACAATGAAAGGATTTTACATTGATGAAAAACATCACCTTTTTACACGTTTTTTCATCCGTTGTCTGTGGTTGTTATCTGGATTGTGCTGAATGTGCTGAATGTGTAGTAATACACGTGATTACCATAAATGGAGTAGAATGGAGGACACGGTTTACCGTTTGTCTAAAAACAAGACAAGACAAGACAAGACAAGACAAGACAAGACAAGACAAGACAAGCCAAAGGAAAGACGTAATCCACCGAGGCAGCCTGTCTTTGACGTACCTCGCCTGGATATCTTCGACGGTCACGCGTGTGTTCCGAGCCACGGCGGTTGTTGCTTCCCCAATGAAAATGAACTTGAAGAGGCTTGAACGTCTGACCTATGCATATGATATTATCGAGATTAAACATTGGAGTCAGCCCAGAGCTTTAACAACAGCAACAACAATAACAAAGAAAATCCATAGCTGAGAAAGTAGTTTGTTTTGGTGATCGAAAGCAAGTATAAGATGATATGGTTCTATGATTGAAAGATTTCTAGATGGATATGCTAAAAGACTCTTGCTTAGGAAATCTATGTGTTATCTACGTCAATGACCTTCAGATTTCCATTTGAAGTTCTACTGTCTCCATGTTCTTTTGGTGACACAAGATTTCATCTGCGATCAGTATTCATTCCCTAGATTCTAGTGAAAACAATTTCTAGGGTGGTCAAACAGTTAGCACAAACAGTTAAAACGTTTAAAATGAAATTTGTCAATTTTTGCCTACCCCTTTGGTCAATGTAACCTTATCCGTAAGATAATTAGCTGTTAAAACAAAGCCACGAAAGTAAAGCTTAATTTTTGAAAACATAGGATACTTTGGATTACGTCNCAAAGGCAGATCTCTCATTATTTAGCAAAAATTGACACATCTGTGGTTCCTATTTCTGCCCTTCGAATCTCTTAAGCATCTGCTAGTGAAAGCGTTCATATAAAGTTTTCAATTTAAATGTACTCTACAACGCGGTGGAATGCCTTAATATATTTGTTTGACTGGCAAAGAAAAAGACTTCTTCTCTTAAAAGACCTTTAGTCATTATCCGACTTTTTCACTCTGAGGACTGTCGAACGAAAACTTTGGCGGAAATAAAGGCTTATTTTTATACTCTCTTGTCTCTCTTCATTCCAGGGCTCAAGATAAGAAATATATATGGTTTTAACTCAGAGATATGAATCATAATTTTTATCTGGTTTTTGAGAAAATCATTTTTTTTATCTATCCGAACTTAATTCCAACAGGTGACATTGACACGATAAGCCAAAGAAAGTGACGCAAGAATTTGTAACATTTCATCTGATACACATCTCATTTTTATCAAAGATACCATTTTAGAAATGGTGAACAGAGGTGCAATATGCATAATTTTTCTCACGATACCTATTGCTTTTGGCCTGCAAAAATTCTTACGCATTAGTTGCCGCAATGAAGCATTGTTCAAAGGAAAGTACAGTGACTTGACTGTAACGTCCAGCTCATCGCATATCATATCATTGACAACGGAGCTTCAAGTGCGACATTGTGCAAGGGGATGCACCAAGAACACACTGTGCAAGTCTTTCGCATTCAACAAACTACTGTCTGAGGGCAATTGTAAGTTGTTGAATAACGAGAAGTCAGATCTCAAGACCAATGACATCATATCATCCTCTGGGTGGATATTATACGAGCCGGTAGAACAGGTGAGTTGTTCAGAACATTTCAGATTGTTAAAGTAAGTTTCAAATCATATATCTGAACTTAACACGATGTTACATAACATTCAATATAGTACTAGGCTTTAAAAGAAAGGAGAAGGTGAAAGAGGAAGGAAAATAGGACTGTGGATATTTTGTTGCTTTGTTTTAACGACGGCCTGAAAACCATGAGTTTATAGATTCCATACAAAGTCAACCACCTGCAACATATTTTTGCAAAAGTTTCCTCAATTCTAGTAGCCTGTAGACCAACCGAGGTGCCACAGCGGGAAGAACTGAGGGGATACTTCCCCCTGTTCTCAGCAGGATCGAAGTTGCATTTCGTCTGAATCCTACGAGAAAACTTTGGGGAAGGGGTTATGTTTTGGCAACCTTTTCTTGGTGATGTCATCGTAAATCTGTTTTTAAACAGGCAAAGTTAGCCATGGCCGTTTCCTATTGATAAAATTGGCGTTCCCTGTTGATCAAAGGACGTGTTTTTATACAGTAAAAGGGCGTAACCAAATAGTTTGCTTTGTCTCATCCTACCCCAAAACACTCGAGACAAGACAAGACAAGACAAGACAAGACAAGACAAGACAAGACAAGACAAGACATAACAAGACAAGACAAGACAAGACAAGACAAGGCAAGACAAGACAAGACAAGACAAAACAAGACAAGAAAAGGAAGACAAGAAAAGACCAAAGGGCAAGACAAAAAGGCAAGACAAGAAAAGACAAGAAAAAACAAGAAAAAAACCCAAAGACAAGACAAGACAAGACAAGAAAAGACAAGAAAAGACAAGAAAAGACAAGAAAAGACAAGAAAAGACAAGACAAGACAAGAAAAGAAAGACATAACAAGACAAGACAAGACAAGACAAGACAAGACAAGACAAGACAAGACAAGACAAGACAAGACAAGACAAGACAAGACAAGACAAGACAAGACAAGACAAGACAAGACAAGCCAAAGGAAAGACGTAATCCACCGAGGCAGCCTGTCTTTGACGTACCTCGCCTGGATATCTTCGACGGTCACGCGTGTGTTCCGAGCCACGGCGGTTGTTGCTTCCCCAATGAAAATGAACTTGAAGAGGCTTGAACGTCTGACCTATGCATATGATATTATCGAGATTAAACATTGGAGTCAGCCCAGAGCTTTAACAACAGCAACAACAATAACAAAGAAAATCCATAGCTGAGAAAGTAGTTTGTTTTGGTGATCGAAAGCAAGTATAAGATGATATGGTTTTATGATTGAAAGATTTCTAGATGGATATGCTAAAAGACTCTTGCTTAGGAAATCTATGTGTTATCTACGTCAATGACCTTCAGATTTCCATTTGAAGTTCTACTGTCTCCATGTTCTTTTGGTGACACAAGATTTCATCTGCGATCAGTATTCATTCCCTAGATTCTAGTGAAAACAATTTCTAGGGTGGTCAAACAGTTAGCACAAACAGTTAAAACGTTTAAAATGAAATTTGTCAATTTTTGCCTACCCCTATGGTCAATGTAACCTTATCCGTAAGATAATTAGCTGTTAAAACAAAGCCACGAAAGTAAAGCTTAATTTTTGAAAACATAGGATACTTTGGATTACGTCAATCATATTTATCTTTATGTTTTCAAAGCGTGAATATATGTTGTGTAAGAAGATATTCGTAGCAGTTGTTGGCCTCAAAGATTGACTTTTAGTAATAATTGTAAGAAATAGAGAACTCATTACGCGATACCAAGCCAAATGTTCCATCCTCAATTAGTATCAATTATTTTTTATCTATCGTTTTAATCTGCAATATGATAAAAAAGGCACAAAAGCATTAATCGTAAGAAAATACCATAACATAATAGGTAAATTACATGTTTGCATAAAAAGTTCCAAAAGAAACTATTGTAGTTCTAGCGGTTGGAAATGAGAATACAAATTTGGGAAGATTGGCATGTCGAAAGTTTGGAATTTCACCCAATATTCAAATTTTTTTATTGATATTTTGTATATTTGTCTTCATTGTCAAATAAACTTACCAAAAACGTGAAGATGAAGGTTTCCGGTGTTGCTTAGTGTGACTTGAGCAGAATGTCCATTGTTTGCCAATGAGAACCTGAGATCTGAAGGCATCTCATCATAGTTATTTTCAAGTCTTCTTCGCCGATACAATGTCCTCCTCGTTACTATATTGATGGGTGATTGCCGGCTTTTTCCACAATTAGGGTATTCTTCTGCCCAATGGCTTGGACCTCAGAAGAATATAAAACACAGTTAAATATTGGTTAAAGCTTTAGATATATTTTTTTGCATTAGCCTAAGCTAATTTTCCTGAGACCTTGAATGAATTGGCGTAAAATCTGTTTGAAGTGAAAGTAAAAGTGATAAAAAGACTCCAGGTATTAAAAGCACTGTCTATTTATGCATCATTGCCTTTAAAGATTGGATACAATATTCTTACAGCTCCTGGGTATCCTAAAGGGTTTAGCTGATTCGCAATACAGAATACAGTCCAATATAGTAGCTTACCATTTATTCCACTGTAGCTCCAATGAGATGAGCCAACTAAAAAGGAAAGAAAGAAGCGATAGCTCTAACTGCAAACCTGAAAACTCGTTAAGGGCTATAGAATCTAAATATGTTAAATTGCACATTATAGCTATTCATCAACGGGGTAGAAATCCGCTGTTTCATGCAATCTTTGTGTAAAATCAATTTATATCATATAATCAGTTAGCTGGGTTTCTTTTCAAGAAATCGCAACTAAAAGATCTGTCTATTGCTTCTTGTTTAATTGGTTACAAGAAGTTGTCCGTTGGAGTCATATTAATAGCGGTAGCTGCATAGCTAAAGCCGCCATCACATTTCAACAGAGCAGCAATCTGAGTCCAAAAATCATACATTTCTTATCCTACCCTTTCTTTAATCTTTTTAACATATAAAGGAAACCTACAGAATTGTTGTTCTAGAAAGAAAAGTAAGTAACTGGAGAGCAAAGGATTGTTAGAGAGCAAATAGAGATTTTAGAATGCAAATATTTTTAGAGAGCAAATAGAGAGAAATGGTCAGTTTTAACTATAATGCTTACTGTGCTGTGACTCATGCCAGGCAATAAGAATATGCCTAAATCCAAGGTATTTAAAAACAAGCTGCATTACTGCAATTTCCGATCAGCGCATATCCAAAAAATGCCTTCTGAATCAATACAGTTAAAAAACTCGTCTTTACAAAAGCTTGTTTACTTTTGGTCATTATCAGACACTTTATCTGAAGGGTGTCGGACAAAAAATGCTTCAGTATACTATGATTCCGCTATTTCGTGCCATCTCTGAATACACTCATTTTTTTATAAGAAACTGGCCATAAGAAACGAGTACTGGACAGTCAGGAAAAATTAAGAAACTTAAGTACTCGAAGCAATAAAATTAAGAAACTATTAAATCGTGATAAAACTGAGAACAACGAAATTTGCTAAAATCCAAGAACATGATTGCCGTGTTGGCCTAGAATTTAAGACACAAGGGATGAATATATACTTCCCACATCAAAATACAGCATCAGAACGGAAGCGAATTTCTTGACGTTATGAAAAGGTCATCATTCATAACATCATTCATGAATCATAATAAAGAAACTCTTAAGAAACAATGAGTATTCCAGAACATCAAGAAACTGGAGTACTCAACATCGACTTTTGTTTCTTATAAAAAATGAGCGTATATATTCAAAGAAAATTTTGTTATACATCATAATGAGTTGATATACAAACGATGACATTGAAAACAGAAACAACGTACGTGCTAGGGCACTGCAACAGCCTATCGCCAACAGTACCTTTAAAAACATCTTCTCTGACCCACTTCTATGGCCACCTTGCGAAAGAAAGACAACATAATTCTTAGTTGGAGCAATTTACTTCTTTGAATGCATGAGTAACTGTTGGAGAGACAAGTGAGCAAAAATCTTCAATTGAATGAGGCAACCCTCCGTCCTGGAGATTCTGAAGATCTATTTGAATGGAACAGCAGTTAAATAAAATGATGAACAATGGAGAAAAAATTGATTGCCAATGCCTGGAAGCATAATTATTCTGTTACTAAGCTTCGTATTTGGCTGTCAGCTGTCAACAATGTTGAAATGGATCAGAAATACTTAATCTTGCCAAAATCTCAATTCATATAAATTCTTGAGACATGGGAAAAATTTTGCCTGGATCGATTGGTTGCTCAAGCATAGCTTTGTTATTTTTTAAGTACATCTAACTCAACCAGATATGCTGTGCTTCAATAATTTTTTTTGGCTAAAAGGATTTCATGTTTTAAGGAGGAAGCTCCTCCGTCAAACCAATTCCTCCTTTGCCAAAATAGCCATGGCAACACGAGAAATCACTAAATTTTTTGAAGATTTAGCCCTTATTTTGACAACAGTCATCAACGGTCTCGAAGTGATTAAACCCCTGGTCAACTCTTCCTAACAAATGACTTTGCTGCTTTAAAAAATTCGAGCTCACAGGCCTTGTTTTGAAATTATATTTGTTCATTTATATAACTGGTTCAAAGTTCTCGATTTTGCCGAATCTTTTTTGTGTATTATCTTATGCTTTGCTATGGTAATTAAATAGTAATTATGTCAAAACTGTAATAAAACAAAATACTAATTTCGGTATATTCGGATTTTGAACCATATTTCAGTTAATGAACAATAACTGTGACCTTCTGGCCCTCTGAAACCCACCATTTTTAATCAATTTCTAGAAAGTTGCCAAACCAATTTTATATTCGTTGTGTCGTCATAAAACCACCCATAGAACAGACCTTGAGAAATGCATCTCCTCTGAAACCTTACCAGAAGAAAAAGTTGTTTGAGTGATTGCAGAAGATAGTTGATAGTATTAGGCCCGTTACTATTCGCAATATACTTTAATAATTGCAAAGTGAAAACGTTTGCTGATGATTTGAAACCTTTTGTGCCGGTGTCATATGCGTTTCGGTAACCTTATGCATTTCGGTCCGGGTGCTCAAACGCATGGCAATTTTGGTTATGCAAAATCGTACCCAAGCACTTAAACAATAGAGTACTAAAACGAATGGTAAAATTTAGCGTGCAAAACGGTCCGGGCACACAAACGCATGGCAATTTTGTTTATACAAAAACGTACCAAAGCACTTAAATAATAGGGTACCAAAACGAATGGTGGAATTTAGCATGCAAAATGGTCCCGGTACACAAACGCATGGCAATTTTTCTTATACAAAAACGTACCCAAGCTTTTAAAAAACAGGAAACCGAAACGAATAGTGGAATTTAGCATGCGAACCGGTCTTGGAACACAAATGTTCTTGTTTATATTTTTCAGAACGTAAAGAACAATCAAACTATTTCTAACAAGGGGTACTAACAAGAAGCAGTGCTGTGATTTCCCTTGTTAAGTTTATACAAAAAAGTAAAACATTAATGGCGACTCCAAAGTTTTTTTGATTGAAAAATGTGAAATTTTAAACTCAAAAAAGCATTGTGTTCAATTTGTTATTTATAACGTGTCATAATATCGCACTACGATGAAATCACATGATTTGAAACACATTGCGTTTTACAATGTTACACTTTTGCATAAGGTTACCGAAACGCATATGACACCGGAAACAAAGTCGAAA
Organism: Rhopilema esculentum; assembly: GCF_013076305.1. The sequence continues at coordinate 1,432,209 of NW_027019317.1, forward strand.
TCCAGTCTGACATATCAAATATTTGAAAATGGTCGAAACAGTAGCATCCTTCACTAAACACAAACAAATATCATGTGCTTTATCTTGGCAACCAAACAGATATTTTAACGAGATATGATCTTCATGATGAAAAGAAGAAACATTGTGATATCGGCATCTCAAAAGCCACCGATGTAAAAGACCTTGCTGTTACCGTTAATAATAAGCTTAAATTTGATAAACAAGTTGCTGAACGTGTAAAGAGGCAAATGGAATCCTTGCATCAATAAAACGAACCATCGAATTCATCAACAAAGAAGTATTCCTAACCTTATACAGGAGTTTAGTTCGAACATTACTGGAGAAGGCTGGAGCTTTATCAAGCCTTAATCTAACTAAACAAGTTAAAATGCTGGTTAAAGTGTACAAGGTTGTACACTTTAACTTGTATACATGATCATTAAATAAAGAAAATTATTAAGTTAAAGTGTATAACATCGTTCCACAAATCTAGTAAATAAAATCAAAGTCGGTTCATACGACAATTGACTAAGAACATTAGACTTATCTTCACTTTAATAACAAAAGAAAACGCGGTGAAATGATATTAAAGCTGTTAAATGGCTTTATGGATACTGATCCATCCCTGCTCTTCTAATTGAACCAGAATGACACAAGAGGACACAAGTCGAAACTATTTAAGAAATGTGAAACTTAAACATATGCAGAACATTTTTCACACAAAGAATTGTGAATGACTAGAACAATTGAACGATGCAGTCTTTTCCATGTACTCTTCCATCCGCCGGTATTGCGATATCAACCATTATACATTTTTTGTCCTATTTATCAATTAATTATTATGTCTGGTCTCCTTGCCTCTATCACATTGTCGCACTGTATGTTTATATCCCAAAGCAATTTTACACCGTCATTTTCAGCAGTTCCTTCTGGCTTATGTTCATACCATTTCCCCTTATGTTCTAATGCATTCTTCTTGCACAGTTCCCAATGAATTTTCTTTGCAACATTATCATGATGTCTCTTGTATTCTTTCTGAGCTAACTTCTCACATCCACTTATTATGTCTTGCACACTTTCTCCTATTTTTCCACACAATCTACAAAGGGAACTGTCAATACTCTTATCAATGTAGTGCTTCACATAATTTGTTCTGATCGCTTGTTCCTGTGCAAAACACAACAACGCTTCTGTTTCAAACTTTGAATCACTTCTGACTAGCCAATTCCAGGTTTTGTCCATATCTACCTTCTCTGGCGTTTCCCTGATGAACTTTCCATACATTCTTTTACCCTTCCATTTTTCTTTCAGTTCCTGAGTCTTCTGTCGTTTGAATTCGCTCATGCTGATAGTACCTTCTGTCTCTATCATCCCTGATAAACAAACCGCCTGAATTAGCTTTTCCCCGGACTTCATTACGTACAAACTCAAGCTAGTCTCCTCTCCACGGACACAGTGTTCTATGCTGATCAACCCTCTGCCTTCTTCATGTCTCTTCAGCCCGGGGGAGGGGGGGGGGTACTTAGTATATTTTGCTGACGGAATGTGCGCGTCTTTCCGGGTATCATTTCCAGCAATTTATTCTAAGGCCGGGTGTCTGTTCAACTGATAAAATCTAAAGCCCATTGGATAATTTGAATACAAATGTGAGAACTAATTTCTTTTACAAAATTGTCAAAATTTACATTGTCTTGACACCCCCAAACAAACTTTTAATATGAGCCCCTATATAGATCATACATGTATTTGTCGTACTATGTAAATTTTCCAAGTTTTTTAAGTCTTCTACATTCTACATAAAACTTCACATTATCATACTAGTTGTATTTAATGGAAGAATTTGGAAAACCAGAAACTGGCCATCTTTCTTGATAATTTATTGATACTATCAAGTATGTATATAGGTATGTTTCAAGGATGATACTATCAAGGTATATTGATACTATCAAGTATGTATATAGGTATGTTTATTTATTTCCTCTACGGTCTCGTCGTACTCATCTTTACTCACTAAATCTCTTTCTTCGTACTCTTCCATTATCCAATTTTCCTCAGTCGTCCAAATCAAGTCTACGCTCTTCTTCTTTCAATTTTGATCTCTGCCTCACAAAACCCAAACTTGGCGCGCAGCGCCATTCACATATAAAAATTGTTTACCGCGCTTGCGTGAAGCCAACAAATGTTGGGCAACCCAACAAGGCCCAACAACACCTTGAGTAATGGGGATTATTTTAATCACCATCCAACAGCCGCCAACATTTTTGACCAGTTTCAAATTGATCCAACATTTCACCCAACATCTCTCAACAATGTTGGGTGACCCCACATGGTGGCCAAACGACCAACATTCGAGCCAACATGCGAAAAGATAATTTTTGTTTCTTTCTTTATTTAAAGTTGGTACAATTTTCAGCTAAGCTAATTTAAACCAACTAATTTAAATTACCAACGCTGAATATAATATAAATCAAATATAACCGATGTTGCTAACATATTCCTTACAAAGATTACAAGTACAATTAAATGATATAAATTCTGAAATTTGTTTCTTGAATATTGATAAAGTAGGGGAGTACTTTATCTCATTTGGAACTGAGTTTTATATTTGGCTACATCTGTATGATACGGTATTAAATCCATATATTTTGTAATGTGGCTCCGCTGTTTTGAATTGGGAGTTTCTTAAGTAATATGGGCATTCATTAATGGAAAATATTTCATTCATAAAAGGTGGATTCAATCCGTTAAATGTTTTGTGGAATGTTAGATGAAAGCCAGCAATTAAAGTTCAAGGAGAAACAATAGCAACGTACAATAGCAACCTTATTGTTTTTTGTTTCTTTCAATCATTCATTACAAACCCTCTTGAAGAGCCATATCTGACCGATTTTAGTCATTTTCGTCGTTGCTTTCATTCGTTTTTTCCTTGTCTGTAGATGTGATATGCAGTTACAAACACGCCCTTTGCTGCATTGTTTCGCCTTGAGCTTTGTAACGAATGTGCTAGCCTTAATCAAGCAGATACGGACTATCGTTCGACTGAAGAGCGCTTCTTTTAGCAGTTAGTTATTAAGATGCTTGAATTAAAACATTAGAGATGTGGTAAGATAAAAGCATTCAGAATGAATAAGCAGTTTGCCTTCCTTCCCTGAGGTAATTTGGGTTGAAAAAAAAACTTTATCAGCAATCATAAACATTGCATGAAAAGAAATTTAGCTTTATTTTTTACCTAAACTTAGCTTGATAGTTTATCTTTTACAAAATTTCTACTCAAAGCAGAACAAATCTGACCTGAAGAATAATGTTTGCAGATCTCTTCAACTGACCAACCTTTCAGCTTCGTAGGATTCGTGTTCTGTGACAGGGACAAAAGGGGTTTCTTAAATGCTGTATTTCTGAACAATGCATTTAGAAACGCCCAGACAGGATGAATTCAGTAAAGCTCAAAACCATATCAGCAAATTCTTAGCATTACTCTTTCAACAATAGACTAGCCAAAAACATTTTTAAGAGGATTAAGATTTGGTTCTCATTTCTGTCAAAGTACAAACTAGTTACTTCTATAATGTGCAGTTATGTAAGCAGTACGACTTTTTGGTACGAAGCAACTGAAAAAAAACAATTAGGTTCTTAATAAATATTTCAACTTTGATTGATCATATTAGCCACTAACAATTCTAGCAATTTTCAGAGAAGCTAATCTACTTCTGTCAGATGTATAGGATCGCCCAGAGGTTTCGATAGTCAATCATTGGAGCAAATCATTGTTCATTTATTGCAATCGTATTAAAATCTTTACTATTTCTAGGCATACTGTAGCTCAGAAGTGTAGTGCTGGGGGCCCTCAGGTAGGCTGAGCCCCCCTTTTTAATGCCGAAAAGTAGCCAATTTCTACTTTTGCTATTGTTTTCGCAGCGTTTTGTGCAAAAGCACCCCTTGTTATTTTGATAGCACTACAATCTTGCTGTAGCTTCATCTGATTAACTGTATCCCTAGACTGGAACTTTATGAGACCTCGAAGCCCTGCAGCAATTTGCTCCCTTGTCCCCCTCCTAGTCAAACTATAGGCAAATATTAGTTCTTTCTTTCACATCTTGGCTACTGTTCACACGTATCGGATCACTTTTCATAATTATTCATATATATTCAAGCGTCATCGTGTGAATAGAGCCTTCTATTCACACGATGACGCTTGAATCCGATACGCTCCGTATCATTTTTGCGGAGTCAAACAATTCCGCTGTGAATGTGGAATGGAATCATATCGAATAACTTTTGCGCTCGTGGGAACGGAGCGCATTAATCCAATATGGTTTCGCTCCGGAATCTCTGTTTCGAAAAGATAGTTTCGTTTTCGGGGTTTTTAAAAACAGGTTGACAGTCTGTTCAAGATACAAAGTGACAGTGGGTCCTAATTAAACAACAAATATGCTCCTTACAATGATGATGAACTTCACAAGATTAATGCAAAGGAAAATTAGATTGTTTAAAAACTTATTTAAAAATACTTTTTCTTCAAAACAAAACAGCGTGCTATGCAACTGCTTCAAGGCAATAGATTTCTCGGAGCAGTGTTAAAGCGTAGCATCACTGTGTGAATAGAAGTAAATCCGATACGAAATAAATCCGGTATCGTGTGAACAGACCTTGATATTCGTATCGGATTTGGTCAATGAATCCGATATGTAATGAACCCGCTATCGTGTGAACAGGGCCTGAGTATCAATCTGATTTTCGACTTTTACACTCAGCGTCAACAGTCCTTATGGCTGCCACTACTGATTGGTACTTTACATTGACTTGAAGAAGGCTTTAGACACTAATGATTTTGAAATCCTATTAAAAAATCAGAATGTTTAGGGTGACCGGCCTGAGACATGACATGAAAGTTCCTCAAGGCACTTGACTTGGTCCACTTTTGTTTTTAATTTATACCAATTATTTTCCTTGCTCTCTCTCTTTTTAAAAGCATGTTAATGGAATACAAATAGCTTGAATATAGATCTTATGAGCCTTTAGGTTGGCTGCAAGCAAACAAACTTTCTCTGAACGTGTCGAACATCCGAAAAACCAAAAGCCAGCACGATACTCGACCATCTATCGGAAGGTAAGCAGAAAATCGAAATTATTACCAATGAAAGATTCTATGACGGCGACACTCTGCAAATGCAATTTCATAACTCCTTTCAGGTCAGAACAGCGAACCCATTCGAAAAGGTTGATCATGTGACTGGCCGATTTAAGCCACATGACTATAAATAGGGAAGCAAAATAAGTTTGTGATGATCGCTAATCGTCGGCAATATGTGTTTCCATTTTAATATCGGCATCGTAGACAGCAAAGTTAAATTGTGTCCAACAGCTTTGACGGTCGCGATTTATGGCACTCTTTCAATAGATCTTTAATTTTCGACAAAAATCTTAGGAAGTTTGTGCAATTCAGTGTTGTAATAGCATATAATGCGCAGAAGCTTTAGCTCATGTAACCCTTTGTAGATAAACATATAGGTTTTCATATTTCAGTGAGTCATTGTGTAAGTCAGTTGGAGTCCAGTATGAAATATATCGTTCTGCTTTATTTTGAACAAATGCGATATTCTATCTCCTCCAAAGCTTAACAGAAGTCATATGGAATGGCAAATATGCGAGTAAGTTTTGATCGCATAATGATGTTCTCTTCAAACATACAATATACACTACTTCATTTAGCAACTGCAAAAATGAAAGAAAATACAATGATCTAAACATTAGATAACGAATGCTGCTTCTGATCATAAGTCGCTGTGTAAAACGACGGGATTGTATTTTTGTATAAGGAAAGAAATTATAGCTTCTAGTACCATCCTGTTGCCAACAATAACAGCAATAACTTGCATAAGAAGTTTTCCCCGCATAAATGATATCAAAGCTCGGGATATGACAGTTGACCAAAAAGATTTTTCGTAGTTAAAAAGCCGTGCAGGAATAATTCTCACTATCTTTAGTCTCTGTACCACATATCTGTCACTCAGTTACATCAATTGTACCAAAATATCCACTCAACCTGCACCCTTTTTTTTCTCCCGCCTTTTCTGCCCGGCTGTTGTTGTTGTTTTTGCCGCTGTTGTTGTTGTTGTTGTTGTTAGTCATTATTATTTGAGTCAAAATTTAATACCGCTCGTATTTCTAAGTCTAGTGTTAGACACAGCCCAACCATTGAGCGCGCTTTTCTACAAGATGAAATTCAGAAAACTAAAACCAATATCCTGAATCTAAAACGTTTATATACACGACAGTGGTCTAAGACGCGTCCGTTTATCAAATTCTTTGATAATTTTCGACTTTGCCGCTACATTTCTGAAACTGACCAGCGGACACTAAAACAGACTACGGAAAAACATGATAGGAACATTGGTATGCTAGTTAGGAAACGTTTTGGCGGTTTGATGAGTGATTCGAAAAAAACATATTTCTAATTTGTCGGACTATTCTCTCTCTGAAACCGAAACATTTGTCTTGGGTAATGGTCTTGAGTTTTGTATCCCACCACAACGAATAAACAGAGAGGAACTTTTTGCTGAATTCGAAATTTTAAACGCTCAACTTGCCAGGCACGATATTTCTGATGCTTTGGAATCTAACAAATTACGAGCACGACTAAGCGATTTTGTGTACACCTACAGCGGCTCTCCTATCGACCACTCATATTTTCTTTTGCAAAAAGAACATTTTCAAGCATTAAAACCTCTACGGTCTAATAATGACATCTTTATCAATAAGCCTGATAAAGGGTCAAGAGTGGTTATTTCGAATAAAAAGGACTACATCCAAAAAATGGAGAATATTCTCCTCGACAAAGATAAGTTCGAAAAACACAGGATAAAACGGCCCAGCTTGAGCGGAAACTTCAAAAACGCCTTTTGGAGCTGGTTAACTCAAACGTGTTGACCAACGAAGTTTACGATAGGATAAGACCCGCGGGCTCTCAACGACCAAAATTCTTGACCTCCCTAAAATACACCAGCCGAATGTCCCACTTAAATCTTGTCTATGATTAGTCTGCGCGCAGACACAGTATTCTGAAGAAGACTCGGCTGGGTTGGATTGCATAATTTATGCATAAATTAAGAACTCTCATAGTTAATTTTACAAAGTGTGTAGCAAGCTTTTGGTCGTTGTTGCGCAGAACCTTTCTTCTTCAGAATACTGGGTCTGCGCGCAGGCTAGTCTATGATTGGCTCAGCACAACACGAACTGGCTTTCTGAAGTTTTGGACCCTGCTCTTCAAAAATATTCAAAACATTTCTTCAAGGATTCTTTTACGTTCGCTGATTTCATGCAAACCCTTAACATCGAAAACGAAACATCTTTCATGTGTTCTTTCGACATTAGTAGTCTTTTCACAAATGTTCCTTTGAGTGAGACCATCAACATATGTGCCGACGCTTTGTACCGAAGCGAGCTTAATAGCCCACCATTCCCAGAGGAAGTATTCATTGAACTGATGGAAATTGCAACACGTTCAGTAGAGTCGAATTCAGTACAATGAAATGTACCAACAAAAGGATGGTGTCGCTATGGGTAGCCCTCTGGGACCTGCCTTGGCCAATATCTTTGTTGGCTTTCATGAAGAGCGTTTGTTTGACTACGACCAAAAGCCATGTGTCTATTTTCGGTATGTGGACGACACATATACCATTTTCAAAACAGAGGCTGTGTGTGATACTTTCCTAAAACGCATTACTGGCCTTCACACAGCCCTAAAGTTTACTTTTGAAAAGAAAGAAAATAACTCCTTGCCATTTCTAGATGTTTTGGTTAAAAAATCTGGCACTGGATTTCTCACTGTGTATACCGTAAACCCACATTTTCAGGGATATACACTCGATTGAGTTCGTTTTGCCCAAAACAAAGAAAAATCAGCCTCATCAAAACGCTTACACATAGGGCACTGGTGATTTGTTCCAAGTCTAAATTCGACTCGGAACTTGAAAAACTAACTAAGATCTTTCTGGAGAATGGCTATCCAGTGGATGTTATTTCAGTTTACATTAAGGAGAAGATAGGAAATTTCTCGGCCTACGTAAAATTTGGTCCTCAAAAGTGCCCGGTCTATCTAAAACTACCCTGGATCGGTGACAGTTCCCTGCGTTTTGAAAGTCAAATAAAACAGGCCATTACAAATTGTTTCTTTGCAGTCAACCCACTTATTGTTTATAGTACGAAAAAGTCCCTTCCGTCCATTCAAAAGGATTGCGTTCCTGCCACACAAAAAAGTTCCCTTGTATATGAATTTACGTGCCAGTGTGATTCTGGTTACGTAGGACACACTACCCAAAGATTGGAGGATAGAATAAAACAACATGTTCCGTCTAGTATTAGAAACAAAATTCGTCCCCAAAGAGAACAGCCACCTCGATCTTGCAAATCTAAGATTACAACTAAAACCTGCGATTCTGCTATCGGGCAGCATTTACTGGAAAACTCAGATTGTGCTAAAAACTAAAATGGCGACATGTTTCGGATTATTGGTGAAGCCCGATCGTCGTTCCACCTTGGAATATATCTACATAAGCACGAAAAAACCGCTACTGTGTAGACAAAAGGAGTTTGTTTTCACCTTAGCACTCCATTGGTAACATTCTGAATCGGCAAGCGGCACTGATTGATTGCTCGCGTTTCTGATTGGCCTATTTCGATCCACAACTGGGTATATATATGTTCTAGCGTAGAGTTTTGATCTATGTTCTGACGTTTTAAACTCTGAAGAGTGTCAAACAAAAAGCTTTAGTTTACTAAATGTTTGCTTTTTTCAAAGCCATTTCCAAGTTTTGTACCACCAAAAGATTGTTCGAGTCAAAGATTTTAAAAAGGTTTTGGCTTTATAATTGTATAGTATCAAAATTGTTTGAGTAGTAGTTAGTTTGGTTTCAAGTTATGTTGACGAAGGTCATAATTGTTCTGTTATGAATATAAGAAGTTGACATGCTCGGGCCTGCGTTGCATAAGATAGACTTTGTCTATTAGAACACCCATATGTTATATTAGCACCTTTTCTTTGTTGTTAATTGTTTGTAGAAACCTAATGAGGCATGGAGCAAAGTCCCGGAAACTTTGGTGGGTATAAACTCTCATGGTTTTACTGCAGCTAGGCTATTTTACACGCTTTCCTGCAACTTGAAACGAGTTATATATATATATATATATATATATATTGTCATATTACAAAAACAATACATTTAACTATCTCATGAAATAATGACATTATTCATACTCATTCCACAAAAACACATAATATTACACAAAATGTATACGAAAAGAAGCGACCAATGAGTTGGGCTTTCTGAGGATGAAGTTGATAACATTTTCGATAAATGGATTAGTGCGGCCGCTTCGAGGAGATGTTGTGTTTTTGTTGAATTCTTTCTGTAAATCATTAATACCTTTTACCGGCTTCAATTTTCCACTAGTTTCACCGAACGAAGATCGTTATGTTGATCGTTGATCAAAAACTTACATTGTCGTACAACACATGTTTGAATAGCTTGTTTTTACAATGAAGTATCGGCAAATCAACTTAAGTTTTCATAGCTTTATTTACTGGTAACTTGTAAACGTGCTTCAGTTTGTGTCAAATATTTCAACGAAATTATTGATCCGTTTAAAAGCCGATTTCCATGCTCAGATTTGGGCGCTATGCCCGCGCGCACAAAAATTTCAAACGGAAATCGGCCTTAAGCAACCAACTCAACATTTGTGCTCCACTGGACTTGGTGTGGGACTTTTGATCCACCGTGTTCATAGTCATGGCGAGGGTTGGCAAGTAATTAACATTTCTAGGAATTGTGCATTAACTAGTAGCATCTTTAAAAGAGGGCGCCACTTTTGACACTAAGCAATGGGATTTCTGTAAAAGCCAACAGAATCCAGCAGTTATGTGTAAAAACAAGTTGAAATTTCCATTTAAAGAATATGCACTGAGTGATGATGAAAACACCAACGCAGCACACGAGAAAACTGTGTGTGAAAACGCTCTATTCTGAAAAATAGTGTTTTATTTACGTCATCACAGGCACCCCTGTTACCAGAAGATTTCGCAGGCTGGCAAAAATCTATTTCTATTTCAATTTCAACGTCATAAACTCATTTTTAAAACTTTTGAACTTTGACCACATGACAGAAAGTAAAAAATGAGACAATTCTAGATTTGTTAAGACAGCCAAACTTATAACAGAATTTTTAAGATGTAATGAAGAACATGGTTTTCAGGTGTTCTGTTTTTCCAATTTGTTCACGTCTTTCCATACGCGTCATGTTTGCTCATCATGCAGCTTAATGGGCATCTGAGTTAGAATGAATGCATATCCACATAGCTCTTACTTATTTCGTCAACATCTTTGTACAAGCAAAAAGTTTCTTGCTTTACCTATATTACATATTTTTCTATTCTTCTTGCAGATTTTTGAAAGACTAGAGTCTATTAAATTGCCTGAAGGAAAAACAATCTGTAATAGATTTCCAATATCTGAATGATATCTGAGAACATGAAATTGAAATAGATGTGAAATTATGACAAATATTTCGAAATATTTGGTCCTACTTTTTATGTATAAGATTAGTGCTTCGAGTTTTTATCTCTTTAAAAATATACTTAACAGAAATATTTTCTTTGCACTGTCTGTCCCATTACTGTATCACTTGTAGTGGCGTCGCCACGGGGTGGACTGGGGTGGACATGTCCACCCCAGTTTTCCCAGAAGTCGACTTTCTAATTTCTCGAAATCCGTTAAAAACCTTTGATGAGGGGGGGGGGACATGTCCATGGGTTGATCAGATTTATTTCGATTTTCGCACTGGCAAAAAAGCCACTGTTACGAAAAATGCTGCTTGAGAAAGTTGCTTGTCCAAAATTTTCAAAATAGATAAAGAATACTAAAAAAGGGTCTTCTGAGAGTCTGAAGATATGGTCATAGGGTAACCAACCTTCTGATAGAAGATGGTACCTGATGATCATGATGAAGATCTGAAGGGCGTGGCCGAGAAAGTTTGTTTATGTCCACCCCAGTTTTTTTGATCTGACAACGCCACTTGTCATTTGTTATAATCGCAAGGACCACGAATCTTGTCAAAATTGCATATTGTTTACGTCAGAGACGAGACGCTCAAATTCTGTCGTGATTAAAAGCCTGATGCAATAAAATTTATAGAAATTGATAAATTGCTAGAAGTATCTCCCATCTGCACGATATATTTTGCAATCATGTTGACTTTGCATGCAAAAACAGTTATGGGAAATTTTTGCCCAAGGGTAACACTTAAAAAAAGTATCAGAAATTTCTTGGCTTTCTTTATCAGACAAAATCTTTTAGAAAACTATCCAGTCAGTCTTGAATGATAAATGTTAAGAAAAAAGAGATAATCAATAACAGAGAGGAATGTTCTGATAATGTTCAGGCTGATTGCGGTTCCAATGTTCTGTTGCGAATTTGGGTTCAACAGAGAAAGAGTTTGAAGCGAAAGACAGACAATGTGTTTCAGCGAACTCTGTTAATCAAAAGCTATTAGAGACCTTTAGCATGTGATTATAACCATAAGCTATTAGCTGAAAACAATAACAATTACTATTAGCTTGGGTTAATATTAAGATCACGCCAATGCGTTACAGTTCCTTACAAATGGAGGACTACCGGAGATGAAAATGGTGACAGAAATTCAATTTTACTACATTGCTACCCACTCAAAATAGAATTTGTAATATATTGTGAAGTAGAACAATCACCTTCGTATGAATGATAAATTTGAAATAAGAATCTACATGCACTTTTTAGATGTGAAGGTGTCCATTTATCAGTTTAACGAGCCTTTGAAGCTCTTAGGTATGCATCATTGTGTACATATTTCATCAAGCATTTCCATATGTAATGCAATATTGGACACAACGTGCCCGCATACTTGGAGAATTTTCACAACAACTGGAATCTTCCTAAATGTCAAGCGTTACCCTGGGTACCAGACTTTCTCTTACTTTATATAGAGTGAGTCTGGTACCCAGGGTTTTCAAGCGTATACCTTTAATAAAAGTACACAAAATTGATGCTTGATTGTCTGAGTGAAAGGCAACATAGAGTAGAATTGATATCACAACGTGGAATTTGAATGAGAGAAAGCAAAGGTGTTCCAATCCCACAATGTTGCATCTTAGGTCCCTTTCTTTTGATACAGTCAAAAGGCACACTTTCATTTAGAAAGATCCAAATGACTTTACTATGGAGAGGTACAAAACAAAATGCAGTAACATGATGTAAAATGACTATTTTTGTTATAAACTTGTTGGGAGCTGTGTAATAAAGCTGACTTTTGCTTGCATTGTAATGCGCCGCGGCACGTTAACACTTTTTTGTTTTGTTTTGTTATGTAACTTCTTACTCTGATCTGTTACATCACTTTTTTGTTTTTTGTTATAATGAATTCACCAATTCAACTAACGGCCTCGTTTTGAAAATTACTCCACATTTCATTGTACGACTTCTCAGATTCGGTTTTATCATCATACATTTCGGCCAGATACGATTCTTCAAATTGTTTGTGCTTGAATTTTAGATTTTATGGACAAATGAAGCTTAGAAAATTGTAAGGGATCTGATGGCAAAAATTTTTAGGGTGAAACTTTACCCCCTAGTTGCCAATCATGGTCAAATCCCTTATTAAATTTGTATCTATATGTCGTCATAGAATCAATATCGTGAGCAGCAACATAATGAAAATACCCAAGTAGACTAGAATTATGCTGATCAAATAAAATTTTATCAGGGTTAATTTCATGAGGGATGTTGTAGAACTTGATTTCAGTAGGGATTCTTATTTTAGCTTTTTTGTATTATTCTCACTTGGGTGTCAATTGTCATGCTTCAGTTTGGTATTTAAGTCCTTATGTGCTTCTCGGATGAATAGGCAATAATAGAGTAGAAGGAGTTTTGTAGTTTGGGCTTCTGCGCGGAAGTGTGGGTCTCTTGACTCTGATGGGTGTATTTGCTTTGGATCGGGATTATCGTGCTTACTTCGCATGCTGTTTCCACGCTGTTCTGTCCACGCAACTGGTTATAGACTTAAACCATAATGATTCCTTTTCTTAGAGACAATAGTGCTCTAGTTTTTGACAAGGAATATGCTATGTTCTACAGTGTAAAATGTCTTTCTAAGGTCAACTTGTACCAAGCCAACAAGCTGTCCTTTGTCCAAGCTGCTGTACCAGGCATCTGGTTTTTTTAATAGACAGGTTAGGGGTAGAGTGCAAGGCACGAAAACCAGATTGTGCATTTGCAAGTAGATCATTTGAGTTCAAATGTTGATGCAACTGGTTATAGACAAATCTTTTGAAGAGCCTAGAAATGACTGGCAGAACCAGTATTGAACAGTAATTTCATTCTTCACTTTAACACCTCGGTCTAACCTGCGATTCTACCATCGAGCAACATTTACTGGAAAACCCAAATTATGCAATCAAAAAACAATAATGGCGACATGTTTCGGATTGTTGGTAAAGGCCGATCGTCGTTCCATTTAGCAGTTTTGGAATCCATCTACATAAGAACGAAAAAACCGCTATTGTGTAGACAAAAGGAGTTTGTTTTCACCTTAGCACTCCATTGGTAACATTCTGAATCGGCAAGCGGCACTGATTGATTGCTCGCGTTTCTGATTGGCCTATTTCGATCCACAACTGGGTATATATATTTCTTAGCGTAGAGTTTTCGATCTATGTTCTGACGTTTTAAACTCTGCAGAGTGTCAGACGAAAAGCTTTAGTTTACTCAAATGTTTGCTTTCTTCAAAGATTTTAACCGGAAAGGTCACATCAAATCTCTGTCAACAAAACCAGTAGAGAATGCCAAAACTTTTTAACACAGGAACCTCTAAAGAAACTTTATACTGGTATTGATGAGCCCCACTTTAGATACTGTTGCTCAGTTTGGAGAAACTGTTGTGCAACCGAAAAGAACCATTTGCAAAAACATCGAAATTGAGCAGCACGAATAATTACAAATAGCCCTCTGCCCTCCATGAATTATTAGAAAATATCTACAATCCTTAACATATTAGACACAGCCATTGCTTCTCAAGCATGCAAGTTTATTTTTTAAGTTGTACCCAGTGGCGAAGATAAGGGGGGTGAGAGGGAAGCCCCTTGTAAAGCTAAATTACCGTTTTGTCGGAAAACTTCTGATCTTGTCGAAAATTTAACATGATTGTCTTTTTTCATCTAAGTGTTGCATTTTCAGAAAAAAATTTGAAGTGATTATGGCGATTTCTTCTGTTGTTCTGAATCGGATTGGTAACCCCTTTCCATGAGGTATAGTACTTAAAAATGCCTTTGTTAGCGAAAAAGACAAGGAAAATCATAGAGCAATATGATTTATGACACGTGATTTACGTGGCGTTATGGACAAATTTTTGACAATGATAAAAGCTCTCATAACATCTTCATCGGAAAATCTAAATTTCTCGCCACTCCAATGCATTTTCTATCTGCACTACTGGTCGTACCCTCGAAGTAGAAAAATCGTAGCCCGACATGGTCGACTCCGGAATGGAAGGTTGCTCACACGGTGGAATTTATGTCCAGTCTAAGGCACAGTTTCCTTTTTACGTTTGCTGTCAATTTTTATAATAACGAACATTGATAATTTGCATTGCACTTGTATTCATAACACATTGCTATATTAACAAAAAATATAGTTTTTTCAAATAAGGAAGGAAGGATGTAACAGGCTCATTCTCGTGTCATATGTCACGCATGCGCCGTCACTTCATATTCACATGACATTTAGCTATGTACATATTGTAACTAGAGAATTGATCGAGAGTTGGTTCATAAAACATGACAATGAAAGAGTGCGTTCTTCTTCACCTCTCATCTACTAGATCAAGCTGCCATCCTCAAACACTTGAAATGACTAAACTGGCAACCACTAGGTCACATGACTAGGTGTTGCAACTATTTTAACGCCTTTAAGTTAGTTCGGTTGTCGTAGTAACTGTACTTGACATCTCCTTCCATGCTGAAAACTCCTCTACATGCAATTGTGTTGGGATACCATAAGAGATATCCGATCCTCAAGTAGAGACACAAGAAGGCGTTTGTAAGGTAGTCTTAAATTTTGTTTACAAAAGTCCTTACTTGAAGCTAAACAGTGAAGAGTCAAAAGTCACGCTGACCTTTAAGACCTGCTAAGCAAAGCAGTCAAAAGTGGAACGACCAGCCAAACCGGACCATTGTCTAAGTGCATTGCAGCTTCAAGACGAACTGTGCTGACAGGGTGGTTTATTCTGCTCAAAGGTAAGTCAATTAGCCTGCCTTTTTCAGCTTTCGTTGCTCATATTGTTCCTTGCTTTGTTTTACATATATAAAGAGTATAAAGATGATTTGATCTGTTATTTTTGCCAAAAATTAAGATTTTTAGTTTTTTCACTAAGGCGTTAACCCTAATCTTTCAAAGCCTGAACGTTTTTAACAGGTTTCTGAAATTGTCATGTTACTATAAGCGACTCTATGTTGCTATGTTGTATTATAAGCGACAGTAACATGTTTTTTATCATTTCTGTGCGAAAGAGGAACTTTACATAGCAGTATTTTACCTTAATTAATAAATGACTCCAGAAACTTATTGTTTATTCAATGGAAATGTTCAAAGAAGCAGAGGGACTCTCACAAAGCAAAGCTATAGTGAAAATCAATGGTACGAAAAATGCATTTCATTCCTATTCAGAAAAAGCACTTTATTTGCAACATCTTTGGGTAGAATTTTAGAAAATATTCCTGTCAGGGTTCCGTTTTTAGTCTTACTTTTAACTTGTTTCTTGGATGTCAAGGTTTTCTAGGTCAGTCTGTCTCGTAAAACAATGAAGAACAATCTACCTCCCGTTGTACATAAACCTATTACTCATTAGTGGCAACTGTGCGAGTTTGTAGCAGACAATCTCTCTCCTTCCAGGTTATTTACCCTGATTTTCAAGTGACGCGCTATTTTTCTGCAAAGAATCAAACAAGATGATTAGCACGAAAATTCTACTGGTGTTTCTCAGCGGCAGTGTAATTACCTGTAAGAAACTTTTACTTTTACTTGGTTATTATCTGTTTGGAAAGATGAAGCATTATCTTAAAACAACCTTCGTGCGAATTAAACAAAACCATCTTAGTTCTAAAGAGAGCCTTAGATTTAAGAGAGGAACATCGCATACAAAACTAGAAAACATTATTTTCGAGAAATTTAATTCTTCTGCAGGTTTTCGGTATCGCTTTTTATGTCATATTGATGAAGATCAACACAAGCTCGTGTCAAAGTAAAGATTGAATGGATAGTGCAAATTGCTTGAAATTATAATATTGCATGAAAGATCGTATAGCTACATTTTCTAAAAGTGTACTGATTATCTATTTGTTTAAACTTTCTTTGTTTCAAGGTTTTATTTTTGCTCTTTACTGAAAAGTTTAAAACCTTGTAATCCCAGATTTTCTTGAAAATTTGCATACTTTGACTGATCTTTGCAGCAAAGACTGTTATCCTTCTATTCTAGCATCAACATACTACGCATTGTTCGCATTATGTAGGATACTAAAGATTGTGAATTTTCTGAGAGTGTTAACAATAGATTTTGTTGAAAGAACCTTTTTGTGTTTTTATATATCTCATTTTTCGATATGGATAAGGGTAAGGCTTGATTGAGATTTTGATTCACAGAAAATATTATTACAAACAATGCATTTTGTTTACATGAAACTTAAAAAGCTTTATCAAAATATTAGCTATCAAAACTATGCAATATAAATTATGACCAAATAATAAAGGAACCTTGAAAAGTTTATTGAGTCAGGCATTCTGAAATGATCATTGTTTTAAAGTTGCAAGTAATCAGCAAGTAATTAGTTGTCATGGCCGTGTCCTTCCTTCGCAGGCATGGCAGCTGACTGGAGCTACGATGGCAAAAACGGTATTAAGTTTACTTTTAGTTCACTTTGAAAGGACAGCTGTGTTTAAGGTCGTAATCCTTTTGCTATAGGATACTTCGAATCCTTATAGGAATTCTCGACTAGAGAGGCTCTAGCGTTCACAATTTTGCTTTTGGGCTAGAAATTTCGCCGTTCCTAATACTAATCACATTTTGCTACTTTTTTCAAAAACACTCTGTTTCTCTTGCGTCTTTTAGGTCATATTGGCACTTAATTATCGAATAGTTCTGCATAGGCAACTGATCTTCTTTGAATTTTCGAAAGAATGACGCTGTTCATAAGAGTAACATGATTCTGATCTACTGAAAAATTTTCCCACCAGTAAAGCTAGTTTCGTTATGAAGCGGCGAGGATTAAAGTTCATTGAATCAGTGCTTTGGATGAGTCATTCTTGGTTTACCCGTCACCTCTATTTGACAGCTGAATATTCTCTTTCGCTATACCACTTTAAATGGTGTAGTGTGGAAACCACCTTTGTGTGAAGAGTGGTTGAGTATATGCTTAACAAAGTTTATCGTTTATCGACTGACTTTCAGAAGAGGGATAGAGGGGGCGGGGCTCAAATTTGCAGTAAATAATGGCTAAAAAATTATCTTTCAATTCTCTTCCCTAAATAAAAGTGTTGAAAATTATTAATATATAATATATTACATAGATCGAATTTCCATATCCAGAACCTTGGTCGTAACATTAAATTAAAACAAAAGGCTTTTATTCACTTATTTGTACATATACGAGCCAAAAAAATAAAGCAACTGTAAAATTGTAGTTTGTATTTGCGAGGGGCAGTTAAATGACTAAAAACCTTTTTAGGCCCAGATGAATGGCCAAAGCATTTCAAACATTGTGGAGGCAAGCAGCAATCGCCAGTCGACATTAAACCAAACGACTCAAAATTTCAGCGAAGAAATCTCGAACACAATTACAAAGGAAAACATGCAAAACTAGAGTTCAGTCTGGAAAACAACGGTCATTCCGCCCAAGTTACACTGGAGAACACTGGAAAATTGGCAGCAAAAGTCAATGGTATATAGTTAAAATTGCTCTTGGTTGCTTTACAATGCTTTACCTCTTTATTATTAAACATTTAGGGTCCAGAACAGTGCCGTGGTGGACAGGGAGGCCGGGGGCCACGTGCCCCACCAGTGACCAGGAATCAGCGGGCACCGAAGGTGTTCCAACTCTTCGAAGGGACGCCAAAGTCCCTTGGAAAACAAATGGAAACGAAGAAGGCCACTTGACATAGCCGAGCTCTGGAAAGGTGCATGAAGACGTCGTTCTCTCGTTTCTTTCTTTCTTCCTCCGCACTCCCGCGCCAAAATACCTTCTTTACAACCCATTCAAGACCATTGAGCTCTAGAACCCAGGGTATGGATAGCATCCAGGCATCTTTTCGCAGTCCATTATTAGTTATCAGACAGTCGTAAGCAACCAACTGACTTGCTTGACCTCGAGGAGGTTGGACACGAGACATAGATATTTGGGGAATTTGAACGATCAGATTTTAAAAAATAATAATACTTCAGCTTTACAAAGATATTTAGCCTTACAAAGTACTTTCAATAGACCTGTTCTTCGGATAATATTCTTATGCTCATGTTTTATTGTTAAACATGTTCCTAAAATTTTGCAATACCTTTACCGTGTGCATGTTGCAGTCTTTTCAAATGCAAAACAAATTAAACTATGGTGCATAATGATCAAAATAAGCTCATGAATATTTTCTTAATGTCCATTGGGCCTAAAACTACGCATGTTGTAGATATTACAGGTGCGGTTTCAGCTCATTTCTTGAAAGTTATACTTTCAAAACTTTTCTAAATCCTTCAAGATGCTTAAATTTTGGCGTAATAATGAAGAAAACTTTATGAACATCTCCTTGACTTTTACTGGTTTTTAAATCTATGTTGCAAATATTGTAGATAAGTTTTTGCGTTTCAAGAATGTCATATTTGCAAAACAAGTTGGCGCCCTTCATTAAGCCCATTTGCGATCTAAACATTTTGACATAATGATAAAGAAAGCATATGAATACCGCCTTGGATCGTCAATCTGAATCAATGTTGAAATCATTTTGGATACAGTTTCCAGCAGTCCCTATAATGTCATACTTTAAATTTTTGCTTCCCTCTAACGATGGTGGCGGCTTTCATGAACCCCTGAACGGTAATAACATTGTGTCATCCCCCCCCCCCATTTTCAGTCTCATTTCACTGACCCTGATAGAGGTGTACTATAGGGGGCGCCAAAAAAGGGTGGTGCCTCCTAGCCAATTTTGAGTCACCACGCCTCTGGTTAGGAATACGCTCTCAAACTTCCATTAACAGACACTTTCCGCTGTTGGACATCTTCAAGTGCAGGACATCTCTCAACTCAGGCAGTAACATTAGTATCACAGGCATCATCTATATTTGCAGGTTGCCATATGAACCCGCTATTACAGACTGCTCCCTTCAAGCGCCTTAAAGTAGATTCCTCTATTTAAAAATCCGTTTGGTAAAAGTAGGATCAAATTTGTCATCAATCAAAGCCAACCTGTATTTCTTAGTGCATTTGTATCTTCAGATGAGCATCATTCTCTTATAGGAGATGAATTTGTGCCTGTGCAAGTTCATTTTCACTGGGGAAGCTCTAATAATGTTGGGTCTGAACATAAAGTCAATGGCAAGCAGTATGCAGCTGAGGTAAAATCTAGAAAATACAGTGGTTCGTTTACTTAATATGAAACTAATTTTAGCTTACTACAAAGGCCAAAGGCACAAACTGTTGTAATAGCTGCACTTATCAGAGTAGGTGTAAATCATTGCTTTACAATGAATCTTTCGCTATATCCTCAAATTCACACTGATCCTAAATGTACAGTATCATATCCCTTCTTCTCGCCCTATTCTAGCTAAGTTTCTGTTCGTTTCAGATGCATTTCGTGCACATGAACAAGAAATACGAATCTTCGGATGAGGCCCTGAAACACAAGGATGGCCTTCTTGTACTTGGATCTTTCATTGAAGTAAGCATATCAACAAACGTTTTCTTAATATTTTAGTTACACTAGAGAGATCAGATATTATCTAAAGATTAGGGCTTTTGACGTAAAAGCTGGGAGCACAGGGGGCATATCCCTCCGGAAACAGAAGTGAGTTTCCTATCTACAGATCTTGAATGTGACCCTTATTGCCCTTATACGCACACCCCTTTCCCAAAAAGGACTTTTATTATTGCTACAGGGAATTTCTGGAGCTCTGCACTTTTTCTTCGATAAGCAAGCAGCGAACTTATGATTCGCATATCATCTAATTTTATTCGGTTAATTTATCATCGATGTGCTCAATTCTATCCAGGTTGGAGATGAAAATTCAGATCTTAAACCCATTTTCAGTCAACTGGACGATGTTGGAGAACAAGGTACAGTAGTATTTTTATTTGAAGGTTCTCAATTTAGCAATTTAAAAATGAAAGCCATTTTTCTAGCTTGCGATAAAATTTTCTGAAAAGACTAGATATGTGTAATTTCTCAGCAATAACTGTATTGGCATACAACTGATAAAGTGTTACAAAATCGTTTTTTTAAGACGGCTTGATAAATTTGTTGAAGGTGAAAAGACTGAAGTTGATGATCTCGACATAAGCAAACTGATGCCATCTAACAAGAAGGACTTCTACTTTTACGACGGTTCACTAACGACTCCTAAGTGCAACGAAGCAGTCAAATGGATTGTGTTCAAGGACACAATCAGCATTTCAGAAGACCAGGTAGCTGCGTACTTTTTAGCAAATGCCCAAATGTTGCCCCCCCCCCCATGTTAGTGAACAACCAAATGACTTTTCTACCATTCGTACAATAAAGCTAAGCTTCTTGGATGATCTGGGGGTTTATAAGCATTTTAGTTACTTCATTATTGAAACGATTTCCAAAGAGCTAAGATTGATCTTATGGATCTTATGCATGATGGTTTAAAAAGTATTCTAATCACCTGCTAATAACACCTTTCTGAAACGTTGGTGTTAGAGGAATATCATTCG
Source organism: Rhopilema esculentum (assembly GCF_013076305.1). The sequence goes on from NW_027019317.1 coordinate 1,453,216, forward strand.
AGGCAATTGTGCTTCGATTCACCAATTTTCTACTGAATGTTGCTTTGGGCCTATTTGGGCCTATTTGTCTTTTGATAGTTCTGTCTAAAATCTCTTTTATAGGAATGTCTACTGATCTACAGTTGATTTCTTAATTAATCAACTGCTCCTAGACAGTTGATTTCTTAATTAACCAAGAGATTCTAGGCAGTTTTGACATGCTTAATTTTCTTAATGTTTAGATGACTTTTTTTAGATATACTATGTCGTTAGCTTAGGATAGCAGGGCTTAAGAGATAACAACAATTGGGCAGCTATAAGATAAACAGAGCTGCAATCCTTCTGTAGTTACCCTTTGGTTGATATTACTACCATTTAAAATGATTTGTCATCTCACAGTTCTTTTCATTGGCAACACATACAATTTATAATAATAAGTTTGTTTTTGATGGTTTACCTGTCCCCTCAATCTCTAGCTATACCCTTCTCTTTGAATATTTTTACACCTCTTCTATCTTTTTTGTTTCATTTTTTATTGTTTTTCCCGCGATCAATCACCAATTCACAAACATGTTTTTACAAACCATATGTCACTCTTTACGCTGTAACATTAATGCATTCTTTTTGCCTCTTTGAATTCATGTTCCAAATAAGTATTAACCCTTAATGCATTCTTTACTCTACATAATTAACCTTGACACACCCTACATTGAGCCTGATGAATGGGCTAGCAATTTAAAATAATTCATTGCCATAACAGACACACGCAGCAATACTGGTTATGCTAGATTCAAGACGGTATCCAAAAGGTTTGAAATACAAGCAAAATGGGTAGTCATGTGGAGATGAGATTTTCATCGTCTTATATTTTGATTCCCACTTTTTGATGAATACACTGCCTAATCAGGGCGAAATGAAACCAGAATGAATGAAATTAAGTGAAAACTTTGCATACTTGCAAAAATTCAAGCACTCTTCCCCACTAATTTTTTTCGAATTAGTCCCTTTCCCAACATTTCAATCTGGCAACAAAATTCAAATTCAGCTATTCTTTTCACAATTTCTTTTTCACCTTACCACTATATTTCACTCACTTTTAATTAATATACGCACTTTTCTCCAATTTTCCCTGATAAAGCATGGGCTACGACACAGGTGGGAAAGTGGGTGGGAGGACCAAGAGAAAATTTAACATCCATAACAAAATTTTTCGAAAAAGCTCTATTGTTTTGCAGAAATGTGGAGAGACCAAAGGTTATATCATCTCAAGATTGTTAAAAAGATTATAGCTCTTAAAATTATCAAGTGATTAAAAAGTGAAGCTAGAATAAATATAACTTTTCCTGAAAAAGCACATCTTCCCGTAAAAAGGGATTTAATTTGTGTGACACTTCTTATCACCAACTTAAAGCTAAGCCGTTATGACGAAAAGCTTTATTTTGTTCACTAGATTGCTGCATTGAGGTCACTAAAACACAAGGATGAGGAAGGGAAGGACAAGCCTATTGTTGACAATTTTAGGCCAGTGCAAGCACTGAATGGACGCGTCATCTACCGTACATTTAAAGATGAATAAACCATCTTCACTTTTTCAGCTAACATTTGTTAGTATTCTTCTACAGCAATTGAGTAAAAATGCTTTGAAAACATACGTTGTTGTTATTTTCACATCTCGTTTTTTAATTCTGTCGAGAGAAAATGAGGCAAAATGTTGCCTTGTTCCTGATTTTTGCTGAAATGTGAAGTCGATGCGTGGGTGATAGACGATGTGAAATCGAAACATGGAAGGGGGTTGTCTATAAATTTAAAGAAACAGGCTATTTTAATGAAATATGTAACAATTATTAACTTGTCAAAGGATATCTTATTTACATAATTTGAACCATGTTTTCTGCTTTGGCTATCTGCATAGCCGGGGTAAGGCGAGCAATGGTGTAAGAATGCAATGATAATTCCTCATACAACCAGAAGGAGTTGTCATTCAATGCTATTGATGTTGTGTAACTTCAAAAATCTTATATCTCGAAACGTTATTTATATCCGTCAAGTACTTCAATGAATGTTTAATTGTCATTTTAAAACGTACTACCTAAAAAAATTAACATATTTGAGGGCTACCATGAAGCTGTAGAGCACAGACTCTCGTTGCTTCAAAGTTTGCTTAGAATATCCTCTAACAGCTGATGGCCGGGAGCTGCAATACTGAAAGGGGGGGGGGCTTTTAGGTTTAATGTTTTTGTATTTTACTTGTTACTAGTTGGCTTTCGAAAGTAATTTTTAGGATACTAAGAGGCTTTGCTTATTAAGTAGGGACCTGGTACTCCCTCTAAATGTGACGCCAAAAATTGTTTTGAAGATAACAAAAACTTCAAAAAAACTATACTAACGAAACATAGATTTTTCTGATATCATGACAGATAGCAAACATCGATGATTCATGGAACAAGTTTCTAGGTTCACCCTCTTTTTTAAATACTCCATTCCAAGTCAAAGGTTTCTTCAAATACAGTGCAAATAGAATAATTAATCTTCAAGTTGCAACCTTTTGAGTTAGAGACTTTCTTCTGATAGGTTGCAAATCATCCCTAGATTAGTGTGCCGAAAATAGGTTAATTCTGGCTAACTCTGGATCGATGGATGGAAGATTAATCAGGTTAAAGAAAGTCTGGATAGATATTGACCAGCTTTATATTAAACTAGGTAAGGCTTTGCTGCTGTCCTGATGGAATTTGGATGGCTTGGAAGTAGGAATGGTGGGTAATAAAGGAATCGAATAAAGGAATCGACTAGATGATATTACATCGTGTATCGGCCAATCATTACCATCAGTTGGAAGGGTGGGTAATAAAGGAATCGAATAAATGATCTTACATCGTGTATCGGCCAATCATTACCATCAGTTGGAAGAGTGGTAATAAATGAATCGACTAAATGATATTACAACGTGTATCGGCCAATCATTACCATCAGCTGGAAGGGTGTGTAATAAAGGAATCGACTAAATGATATTACATCGTGTATCGGCCAATCATTACCATCAGCTGGAAGGGTGGGTAATAAAGGAATCGAATAAACGATATTACATCGTGTATCGGCCAATCATTACCATCAGTTGGAATGGTTGGTAATAAAGGAATCGAATAAATGATATTTTATCGTGTATCGGCCAGTCATTACCATCAGCTGCAATACACTAGGAAATTTAGGGTGATGTAAAACGTGATTTATAAACCTTATTTCAGCACCGGTTGGTTGTAATTTAGCCTGTCACAGACCTCGATTATGGCCCCTAAAAATCTGATGCGTGGTCCCTATCCCTTGCTACTAAGATCGAGGAAAGGAATAATTTAAAAACAATCTTCAAAGCCTTCGGGGGAAACGCCTTCTTGCCCCCTCCAATTGTGTACGGTGAGGATTTGGCTGAATTTTGTAGATCATCACAACAGTTTGACAGCATCAAAATTAGATTGCTAGGAAAATTCAACACGCTGAAAAATGATGTGGAATGGATTCTTTGCACTTAAAATGTCCTCACATTATATTCTCGTACTAGCGTTCTTTGCCTTAGTGCACTCTTGAGCCAATTTTCATGAAAAATATTTGGCTATCGATATATAAATGAAAAATTTGAGTTTATTATGCTCTCAATGTCGCAAATGCATCTGTTTCGCTTGTTTAATAAAGCCTTGTATGTTTGGAACATATTTTGATAATTGTTTCCTGGGTGATGCAGGGTGATATCGAAAAAAGGGAATAGTTATTCTCAAGCTAATGATAAAGACGAAAATGTTTTAAACATTTTTGCAGATACTGGATCAGCTGATTGAACAGCTTGCAAAGAAATCTCAGTTATTCAGTTGTAGAGCAAACAGTGTAAGTTTCTCTCAAAGCCTGTTAAACACGTTTAATTGAATGCAAATGCTGCAGGTGATACATATTTCAGAATGTTGCTTTTCCAGTAAGTATCTTGCTGCAGCTGTTTCATATCGAGATCTGCAGGGCCGCACTCCAATTCTGGTCGTTAAAGGTCATTTTGAGGTTCTGGGGAGCATAAGAACCTTAAAAATGCATTCAGGATATAGGGGAGCATGCACAAATTTTGAAAGAAGCAACAAGAATTTGGATCTTACAGTAAATTTTTAATTTGTCCCTTTAAATAGACCCCATGTAAAAATTTCCTCATTTACCATATCTCATTGAAAATCATTTCGATGGTTTAAAATAAGGGTTTATTTGACATGTTTACGACAAAAAATCGGCAAATTAAAGTGTCACAAATTAAAACAAAACATTTGAAAATAATCACCTCTTTAGGGGCCTTCTGACAACCAAGAATCAAAACATAACATTCCTCTTTTTAATGGCAAATTAAAACGTGTTGACAATCATAACTTCAAAACTTGTGTTATGCTCAATACTACCAAAAAGCCCCTACCCTCTAATAACCCCCCCCCCTCCTCTAGAACCAAGTCCCTAGAATACTATTCTGCTACAATTCATTACTTTATCATCATAATTTAACTTTTCCATTCATACAACTTCATTAGAAAGGTAGATTCAGCCACTATTTACCAAAAACTTTCCCGTTGCTAACACTAGAAAATTTTAAAACCAAAAATGATTTCAATTTCAAATTTATGTCTGAAATCTTTATTGAAAAGAAGATCTCACATACACTGAGAAGTCATGACAACTTGTCAGAACAATTTCCACACACACACATGCGTATAGAATAAAAAAAAGTTGGGTACCTCGGATGAAAAACTATGGTATTTGTTCCACTAGAAACAAAAGAGTACCTGGACGTAAAGGCATACATGGATGTAAAGACAGCAATAGAATGCATTGAATAGCATTTCTTAGTAAAATGACTCCTATCCTCTTCAATGAGTCCATGAAGAAAGTTTTTGAGCGTTGTATCAGATATTATTTAGACAACCGCAGGCAGTTCTGCAGGGTCAACGGCGTCAGCTCTGATCCAGCTGAAGTCAAAAATAGGGGTAACTCAAAGCTCTTGCCTTGGACCGCTTCTATGTTTGATATACATTAATGAGTTACCTTTTGCATTAAAAAATGCAAAGCAACTAAGTATGCCGATGAAACGGCAATTGTTTTCTCTTCTAATAATATAGAAGACATTAATGTTGTTGTCAATGCTAAACATGCCTACCTTGAGAAATGGCTACAAGGTAATAAGCTTTCCTTGATTGTCAAAACACAGGCCATGATAATAGGATCGTCCCAAAAGTGGAGCAAAATTGATACACTGACGGTACCACTTTCTCGTTTTCAAGTAAATGGACTTAATATTGACTTTGTGAAGAAAAAAAGTATCTTGGTCTCATGATTGACGATAATCTAAAATTGGAGAGCACTGTTGAATGTAGTATACAAAAGGAGATCGCTAGAGCTCAAGGACTCTTAAATTACGCCTAACAATATGTGCAAGAAGACACACTTAGACCCCGTTTACACTGTCCCGTGCAAGTTTGGAACCGTGACAAAACTGTCACGGTTCACCCTTCCGTTTACACTAGCACTGTGGAACCGAGACGATTTTGCTCTGCTATCTGGAACAGTTTTTGACCCTGCTTTGAAAGCGAACGAATTTCGTACCGTCACGGTTCCGTTTTTGAACGGGACAGTGTAAGCACCTATCCGAGACGATATTGTCACGGATTCACAAAGAGGTCTTTTGTATGGCTGTTTCAGGTTATCGAGGCTTTGATTGTGGCGTAACTACCTTGTCAAATTCTGAAGAAAAGGACATTCTGAAGACAAGACGACGACAGAAAAAGCTTGTATTGTTTCCCAGTCCAAGCCTTCATTGGGCTTTGCAGTTTTGTAGTCTAAAATAACACTGAAAATTAAAGCCACCTTGTCGTCCGTCCAAGTAAAGTTTTTATCGGCCTTCCGCTCCATTTTAGCTCTCAATAAAATTTAGATTGTTGACTTCGGCGGCAAAATAAAAGCCTCGGTTGACTAAATACAGCTTCTTCTAAACATTGTTCTACCATTCAATTAAGGTCGTACCGGTACAGTGTAAACGAAACGGCTAAACGGAACAATTTTGAACCGCGACAGTGTAAACACTTGCGAACCGTAACGGTACAAAATTGTCCCGGGACAGTGTAAACGGGGTCTTAAGGAGATATATCTTAGTATTATCCAACCACATTTCAGTTATTTTTGCTCTGTCTGGGGATATTGCGGGGCAATCAAGTTGAAAACCTTGCAGAAACTGCAGAACAGAGCTGCTTGAATTGTCAGCAGTAGCCTATTTGCCATATCAGCTGCCCCTCTATGGCAGCGGCTTGGCTGGCCGACAATTGATAAACTGATTAATCAAGAATTATGTACAATGGTATATAAATTTTTCAATGATCTTGCACATGAAAAACTAGGAAATATTTTCGAAAAATCATCTTATATTCATACCATGGCGTTACGCAATACAAAATGCAATCTTGCTGTACCAAAAATGAGAACAAAAACCATTTGCGTTTCAAGGAGCCGGCGCATGGAATAGACCGAAACGGAAATGAAATTAGTCCCTACGATTCAGTCATTTAAAACGAAAGTAAAAGGTTCAGACTGCGAATATTCAATCCAAGGGAATTGTATCCCAGGGCAAATATGTCTTAGATGAAATAAAATTAAATTAAATTAAATCAATAAGGGTGATGTCAAGGAAAGATTTCCAGGAAAAACCTTCCCACACGACCATTTTTTCGAAGACGCCCTTTGCCCTAGGCTTTCTTTCAGTGGTTTTTAGCAATTAAAAAAAATCAGTGGAGAAATTCCTGTGTGTTTTGCTTGAGAAAACTAGCTAGAAGTTATTTTTGTTACACTAAACAATCTTAGATCGACCCATTGTGTAAGAATAATAATATCGAAATACCGTACAGGTTGCAACTGAGCCGTGGAGACGCCAATTATACTTTTTAATTATTTCATGAAATTTAATTGATAATACTCCTTTTTATAAGAACATATGTCGAGAACATAGGATAGAATTGTTTATGACTTTGGCTGGCCTGAGAAGAGAATTTTATTCATTCAGCAGGTTATGCCCACAGAGTTACTTTAATTACAAATGGATGGAATTGACGAAACCAAAGAAGATGATAGCTCAGAGATTCGTGAGAGCATTTGTATAAATGATCTTCAATTCGATCCAACTGAATATGAAGAGAGTTGTCTACCAAGGTCACAGCATTACAAAGGTGGGAAGCGACCACTTCAACGTTTACAAGTGGCCGGCAAATATGCGGTAGGCCTAATATTTGGGCTGCTTCTAAAGTCGGCTACAAATCAGGTAACTTGACATGCGCAGTGTGTCTAAAACCTGGTGCCAAAATCATTGTTATCATATGCACTTCTTTTTTGTAAGAATGTATTATATTTCAATATGTTAAGGCTCAGAATTGTCCAATTTTTTTAGAAGAAGATTACAATAATTTTGCTCAGGCTCAGCTCACAGGTTTGTATCTCATTTTCCGGCAGTTGCCTGTTTTGCTATGTTCATAACAGGGAATTGCAGAACTGACATATCTGATCTTTTAAAAAGCGTGATTTGTATTCGAAGGCGAGCAATGTTCCCCGAAGCAGTACCAGATTTAAAAATCAGTTAAGAATGAATCCAAGCTGAAAATGAAAATTTCTTAAGAACATCGAGGCTAAGAAATACTTCTATCAAAAAAGTGTGTTTTTAAAAATTAACTACGTTCTTGATGATGTTATTCACCTGATTGAGCTATTTCCATAAACGTTCATGACTGAGCTCTTTGGTTTACACCAACGAAAACTATCCTGGTTTCAATTCTACCTTTCCAACCGGAAGGAGTTTTGTAAGGTTAATGGTGTTGACGCGAGTATTGGTGACATAAAAGTTATTATTCCACAAGGCTAATATCTTCACCCTTTTCTCTTCCTCGTATACATGAACGATCCTCCACAGGCTATCCAAGATTCAACTATATCCATGTATATATGCCAATGACAATGGTTTGTGCTGCGATTCTCATGATTTGACTAGGCTGACTGAGACTATTAATAACGACCTCAGAAAACTGGATACTGGGCTGCAAGGCAACAAGCTTTCTCTGAAAGTTGCCACATCTCAGTCCATGCTTATTTCTACGAAGCAAAGACGCAATATTCATAAACGTCAAACTAGAGATCTGGAAATGATATTTTGCAACAATGAGCTTGAAGTGGTCAAAAGTCATGCAAATTTGCCTCAGTGTGCAAACTGACTGCTTCTAGGATTGAAAAAAACAAGGTCTCCAAGACAGTTGGTTTTTTAGGATATGCTAAGTCTATTCTTCCGAAAGAAACTTTGCAAACGCGTCACACGGGTATTATCGAGCCCCAATCTTGGTACTGCTGTTTTTCTCTCTCCTTAGCTTCAGAAAACACTTGAGAAAAAAAAATTGTTTCTCTTCAGTTTACAAATTTTGAACATGACTGTCGATGGGCTGTAAACATTGCTGTAAAAAGGCTTTTCAGTTTATTTAATTTATTGGATTTATACTTTGTATCCTTGTAATTAATATTCTTATCGGAGAGCCCCTTAAAAGGATTAAATATATAAGTATGAAAATTTGAATATGTAGAATGTTCGCCACATTTGGGCTTTTCTAAACCTGCATACCAGACGGCAAAGTTTTGATTACCATGGGTACCAGACTCACTATATATGAAATAAAATAGAGAGTCTATCTATTATTTTATATAGTGAGTCTGGTACCCAGGGTAAGTTTTGATATGCTTTGGGACCAAATGCAAGCGTAATGATTTTCTTCTCAATTCCCGCCCGCGAATTTCAATAGAGAACGATGTTATTCAGTTTGTTATTGAGGCCCCATAAGGGGTATTTGAAATTATTTGACGGAAGAACCAAATCTTGAAAAAGAGCTAAAATGCTTCACGGTATGCTATGCCTGTGATTTCGTGCGGTACTCGTTATGGTAGTAATACATTGGAAGTGCCGGTGGGATGTTATCTGAGGCCCTAGATAAATCTGAAAAAAGCTTCCCTGCAAGCGAAGCAGCCAGAGAATTTATGCTACCACGCCCCCTTTAGATAAACTTAAAATACATTTTAGAATATTTCTTGCAGTCGTTTTCTTACAATCGTTTAAAATATTCTACAATTTTTAAGGCATGCTATTGTTATGTTTGATTACGTCCAGTCTTAAAATTGAAATCATTGCTTTACGGGGCCTCATAGACCTTTTCTTATTCCTTTAAAATTAAGCGATATAAGGATTTATTGCACTACTACTTTCTAACTTAGAAATAGCATATTTTTGCGAAAAAGTGGGGGGAGGGGGCTGACCCCCTTAGCCTTTAATTTCTAATAATCTAATTTTCTAAATAGCATATTTTGCAAAAACCTCTTAAAAATTTATATTTTGCGCGCAGGAATTGAACATTTGACAATCTTGACATACTTTGCTATGGCAATTATTGAAATATGAAATATTGGCAAGATATCTTCATGGAATATGAGATAATTTCATCCCTCCTTTAAGGGCCTCTTTGTTTTGCAACATAATTACCTTCAGGTCTTGCCTACATGTTTGTTATTCATCCACACGCTCAATGTGACAACGGCTTTTTTGTGCAACTGTTCAATTAGCCCAGAAAGAGCATTTTGGAACTGTAATTACATTCAACTAGGATATTTCAATTTTGGAGAAGTTATCCAATTTCAAATAAGAGGTTCCCGTCTGCTTTCATGCTTTGTTCTGATGAATTATTTATCAAGCAACAGAAAGAAACCTACACCTCAATATCATTAATATTTAAATGTTAAAAATGTTTTGTTGGGTCAGTTGCTCTGCATGCTCATGGTGCGATCTTTCAAAACTAAACTTATAAACTAGCAAGAATATGCATTTTATTTACTTCTATTTCAAATGTCTTTCTGAGGTATATGGCATTTCTGGTGGTGTAAATGAAGCAGACAAGTTGAAGAAACCAACGATTATAAATGATCTGGTCTAATTCCGATTGAATATGTGAAGGATTTTCTCGTTTTAAAAAACCCAAACAAAATGCTGCGGATAATTCGAGGTCGATCATCGACAGGATCTGGATGCGTATTAAGCGATTTCGGGGCTTCAAGCTTTGATGACACAGTTAGTGACCGGGACACGTTGTCCGATTGTTCGGTCAGGTACTTTTGCGAATCTGCCTCCGTGAGTTTAGAAAACGTAACACAGCCGTGTGCTGTTACATCGAGTAATTCCTCAAGGAAAAACATGGAGTCCCAAAATAATGATAGCGCGAGTAAGGATATGGATTATAATGGCTTTGAGCGTGACAGGGTCGAACTCGGCGATGGAATCGATAACCTCATGTCAACTTCAATTAATAAAGAGGACTCTTTAATCAATTCTTGTTCTTTCAAGCACGGTGAGTAGTTTTTGTCTTAGGCTGTTCAAAACCCCTTAGGCCCAATGCACCCGAAGTTATTTAGGCAAATGTTCTATTCGGTTGCCACACCCACAAGAAAGTGCCATCGAGATGATTGTCGTAAGCGATCCCCACACACAGTGTCTTGATAAAAAACTTTTTTATCTTTCCAGAAACAACCTTGCACCCAATCTAGTGGGCTAATATCAACTGAGAAATTAATGACTTTTATTCGGCATGACAACCAGTTCGGCACAAAACCTCTCCCGGAACCTTCCAGGGGAGGATTTTCAACTTCTCGAACAAGTCCTTTGAAAGTGACCTTTGGAGAAAAGTCACTTTTGCCTAATATCTCAAATGTGCTTTCAAGAATTCCTTTGTGTTGTGTGCACTTGATTTGATGTGTGTACACACATAACGTACACACAGGCTACGCTTTTTTTCCAAATTTATTTTCATAGTTTTATAGTAACAAAAATTCATAGATCTTATTGGAAGCCACGTGCATTCTGTTAAAGGCACACCCATTTTATCAAATGTTCAAAGATAATTTTGAAAAATATTTCAGGTGCGGAGCTGGTACATTTTTTGAACTGGGTTCATCAAGTCACCAAGTGATTTATTACTTTTCTTCTAAACATTTTTTCCATTTGCAAAGAGATAAAACAGCTACATGTATGGCTATGGAAGATGCTAAACATTTAGGGGGGCCAAGTATGGATTTAACCCACATATTTTTGCTTTGTTGAGAAAGGACTGCTTAAATTGAGCCTTAAATACTATGAGTTCTTCCTTATTACGGGGACTGCAGCCCTCCTAGCCCCTATGTCTCCTATGCTTATGGCCAGGGCCGTCGCTAATCACTTTCACTTAGGGGGGTGCCAGTCACAAATTTGCCCACAAATTAGGGCATGGCCTGAGGTATTTCAATTTTTAGGTGTGGCATTTTGACGCATTTCATTTTGTATATCAAAGAGTATTTTCTCGTTAGTCAATCATCGCTTCAATTTTTGAGTGACTGTGGGTACTTAGTTTGCATGAGTAAATCTTACTAATAGGACCGCCAAGAGGTTTCGAAGGCCTTCAAGGAAACCCGAAAGATGAGGCCCCTGCGAGCGGAGCCAGCAGAAATTTTTTGCAACCATGTCCATTAGATTGTCTTAAAATGCATAACAGAATATTTCTTGCTGTCATTTCTTGCAATCGTTTAAAACTTTTAATTATTTTTAGGCACACTTCTTCTACGTTTCATTGATTTCATTCTTAAAATGGAGTTCATTACTACTTGAGGCCCCATCAACCTCAAGTCCCTGAGGCACTTTGTCCCCTTGCTCCCCTCGGCAACCCTGCTTACAGTGGCTTCCAGTACGTTCAGAGTTTTTCAATAAACTTTGTCCCCAAACTTTAGGTAGAAATTAGGTCACCCTGGATATTGGACATTAGATTCTAGGCTCCGGCTGCCGACAGGGAGTCATTTGAATTTTTTTCTAAGGGTTTTTAGGTGATATTTTTTTGGTCTTTTCCTCATCTTATACAAACTTTTTGCTGAAGCTATCGCACAAAACCCAACAAAACTCTACTTTTAGGAAATTTGCCAACAAGAATTTTCTAGGGGGGGTGCCGCAGCCCTGCAGCCCCGCAGCCCCCCACCCCCTGCTAGTGATAGCCTTGCTTATGGCTACAAGGTAATGTTTACAAAGAGGCTTAGGTTGGTGCTGCCTGTCAAAACACCAGTATGATACCACCACAGAAGCTGGCAAAAGTGGCCTTGCTTTACGTCGGGGCCAAATTCAAATGTCAGACAAAAGATTTTTAATTGTCTTTTAATTCGAATTGAATCTTGAGGGCAGCTATGGCCATGGGACTAGCTTCTCATTTCTCATTCCGTGATGTCCCTAAACTTTTGTCCAGGTGGCCTTGCTTTACGTTGGGGCCTATTGTTATCCTAACATAAAACAAAGTGATGTGTCTGCCATGGTATAAACATTTGATTTCTCATACCATGGCCAGTCAAACCGTGGCACTCAACATTACGCTGAACTTTCACTTGATTGCATCTGCAAACTGTGCTTTAATTGGGTTTAGGAATTGAGTACCATTTGGATGTTTCAAATATTTTCTCCACTTTTCAACATTTTTTCAAGATGTTTAGCTCACGAACACCGACTTTGCCTAAAAACAGACAAAAGACCATTTCCATAAGTTACCATGAAATACATATCATGTGACCATGCATACAAGGAATTTCCTGGGATTTGTTGAGATGTAGAGGAGTTCTTACTTTTATTGGGCAGGTCTCTTAAAGTGTAACTTATCAAAGGTGAATTTTTTCTCGTAGATTATTCAATATTTTTAAGAAGCATTTTATCAGATAGGTTGTTAAAAGGTAAAAAAGGGAAGGTGAAAAGTATGGGTTGACAGGTCCAATTGTTGTGCTTTGGTTTGGGTGAAGTACTGTTCACCAAATTTTTCTAGAGTTGGCTTTTCGATTTGCAATCCTGATACCCTGACGGGTCAGTGGAAATTATGAGAGGGCTCTAGGCCATCGGCAATGATTTTAGCCATGGCTCCAAGCTCTTTACTGGGTTCACTGGCCATTGTATGAGAGTCACGATTCTCATACAATGCCCTTGAGGTGGTGATACAGCAAGGGCTGTGGGCCGTCTTTGTTTTCTAGTGGCACATTTCTTCCTATGTCAACCGGCCTTCCCCTAAGCCCGCTATTAGGCCAATGGCCCCATAAGTGCAAGCAGTTAGACAGCCCTTTTAAATGATGCATTTTCTTTGCAGAATATTTGTCATACAGTTGTTAGGTAGGGAAACAAAAGCACACCAGTTTCATCTTCTTTTAACAAAATCAAAAACACAATTTTTCAATTTTATTATATGGAGGCAAAAAATAAAAAATGGGAGTCTTGAGTAGGGGTGTTGGGGGGTTTTTTCTCTTCCCTACAGGACAAGCATTATGCCTGCGGGAGCAAAGTCCCCCAACTTCTTTATGTGAGAACATGCTCTTGTTTGGATCTTTTGAGCTGTTCACAATTTCAAAGAACTAATACCAGAAAAATTTAACTCCCAGCCAACTTGCTAAAATGTAATGATACAGGCTAATATGAAAGCTTCAAAGGTTCCACTGAATCTTACATAGTTTGTACTGAATCAGGGTTTAGGACATTGCTCAGCCTGCAAATTATTTACTTTTTACAGCACTCCTATGCATAAATGTTTTAAAAAAATACTAATACCCCTTCCCTATCCCTTGAATAGTAGTTAGGTTGTCACCACAGGGTAATAATTACCAATGTAACTAAACTATCAAGAAATTAATGATGCTGTTCTGTTTTTCATATACATTTTTTCATTTAGATGAATTGACTGTGGATGAAATCATTGACAGAATTGGATTTGGTAGATTTCAAATCAGATTGATGTTCATGGCTGGTTTTGTTTGGGTATGTTGTTATGAAAAGTTCCTTACTGATTGTTGCCAATGCCTTTAGAGTGCCTAAATTTGTTTCATCTTTCAAGGTGTGCTCTGGATAAAATGCCTGAAGACTGAATTCTGATATGCTAGCATTGTAAAAAGATTCTTTCCATTACATAACGTCATTGAGGTAAAGTTATGCAAAGAATAATGACCTAGTATTGATATGATATTAGATAAAATCTTCAGTTGTATTTGGTATTCGGTATATATAGAAATGCCATGGGGAAATTTTCAGCCAAAATCAGTTTCCTAATTGATGCAAGTCCAAGGGAATCTTCTAGTGGAGCTTTAAGACCGTCCTTGAAGAGATATGTAACTGGAAGACCTTTAGGGCCACATCTTTTGTCTTACTATTCATCAGAAACTGTAATTGTTAATATTGTTAAAAATACTCTTAGAAACCATATAGTGTTTTGTTCCTACAAAACCAACTGCTCATTTTTCAGAATTCATGCCTCATTCGATCAAATGTTTATTTGTGTTACAGATGGCAGATGGAAGTGAAATGATGCTTCTCTCAATCCTCGCCCCAACACTAAAGTGCTTCTGGTATCTTTCTTCATTCCAAGAAGCCTTTATCACAACGGTAGGTTACATAACATTCTCTTTCTAGCACTGTAAATAAAACAGTTTTTCTTTACAATTGGCATGGCAACAGAAGCACTTGGATTTGAAGAAGATCTAATTGCTGGTATATAAGCTTAACCTCAAAACTCTTGTAAACTATAATTGGAGATTATTGTAGAAGCCTGTTTGCAATCACCTGTTGTTATGGTATAACTTAGTTCTCTTCAGCACTTGCTTATATGAATATAAGCATAATTTACGTGGAACATATGTTTTGATTTGTGTTTATTGAAGGCTATTTTGCCTTCTCACTTGTGTATTTGTTTTTTTTTTTAATAAAAAACTTACCTTTGTCAAACACTTTTTCTTTAATTATTACGTAGGCTGTATTTTTTGGTCTTATGATTGGTTCAGGCTTCTGGGGCATTGTGAGTGACAAATATGGTAGAAAAAAGGTTTGTACAAGACGCTATTTCAAACATAAAGTCTGGTATATTGGAGTGCTGTCTGTAAAGTGAGCCCTTGATAAATGAACTCCTACCATTATGAACAGTTTTCTTGGCCCCTACAAAATTTGCAATAGCCTTATTCCACCGTATTTTAGAATTATTTTTGCAGACTGTGGTCATAAATTCAAGCTTTCTTTATTTCTGATGCTTACATAATGTATCCTGTCTATAATATAAGCCTTGTACCTTAGTCTAGATGTTTTGTTCTACCTTTGCAAGCTGAATAAGAGTAGATACTGTGTGTTGTTTCGTACTTGTGGTAGATTAATTCAAGAAGATCAGCATTTAGCAATTCCTTTTCAGACCTTGTTGCTGAGTACCGCTATTGTCTTGTACTTTGGTATACTCAGTTCCCGTGCACCATCATATGGATGGATTTTAGCTGTTCGGCTTTTTGTTGGCTTTGGAATTGGTGGTGCTCCACAAGCGTAAGTAAAGCTTTTCGTCTAAGAATAAAACAAAAAGCTAGAGACGCTGCTACAAGCCTTTTTGCTGTTTTTGTCTGCTTATTAACAATTTAAATTCAAATACTGGTAGACCAACTGTATCATATAGTTTTACTCTATAGATCAAACATAACAGCTTGTAATAAATAAAGTGTCCCAATTGTATATTGCATCTTTGTATGGATCATTTCTAGAGTTACTTTGGTAACAGAATTGCTACCTTCAGCTATAAGAGGGAAGTGCATCATTCTTCTTGAGGTAAGATTTATATGCTGTTGACTAAAAGAGAAATATGGGCTACATCAATCCAATCTGTTAAGGCTGGAGCCACGTCAGTCTAGAAACCTAAAAAAGTTCTGTGAGCACACCCTTAGTTGTGGGCACAAGAAGTTCTTTTGTGAATAGAAGTTCTAAACTTGGGCATTTATATTTTTCTTATAGCCATTTTTAATTTCACCTTTCCTTGACAATAGGCAAAGTTTGTGGAACCCCATTTACCTTTTCATCCAACGGTAACTTGTCCCTAACACCCCATGCATAACTAGCTTGGTTACAAGGAAGGGATTGGCAAACTGAGCACTTATGTTAGAGACTTTTTTGCAACATCTGAAATGTTCAAAAACTTATTGTATGTATCGACCAGCTGGACATAAATGTCAGTGATGACCTTTATTATTTATCTGTGTTTTTATTCGATGTCATCTGCTATCATTTGTTGCTAGGACCTCATTGATAGTGTAAGTCTTTTTTAGATGTTTTGGGCTGTCGGTTCTATATTTGCTGTTTCTCTTGCTCTTGGTACAGTAAACACAATTGGATGGCGATGGTTCTTAGCCCTGATTACAGTCCCACTGTTTCCATTTTTGCTTCTTTCTAAGGTAAACTAATCAGCATTATTAGTTATACTATATGCTCAGCACCTTTCTGATCTTCAATGAAAGATTGCATCTGTGATGTAAGGAACTTAACGATAAAGTTTAGTGGCAGGATTTTTTAGATAAAATTTCAAAGGAAAGTACAAAGTTAACATCTTAATGATGTAAAGAAATACCATAGAAATATGATTACTATATATGATAATTTTCAGTAATACCGTCGATAATATCACATTTCTATTTAAAGAAATTAATTTCATTTATATTTTAGCTAATTGAAATAATAGAACTATGAATTTAAGTAAAATTTTGCTAGGAAAATAAACGAATTTTTATCTGAATTTTCGACCGTAGCCCGTTATCAATTGCAGATAGAAAGCGATAATAACGGGATATGCTGGAAAAGTCGTATAAAAATTCGTTCATTTTCCTTGTACAATTTTACTTAAATTCATAGTTATATTCCATCATCTTGTACTGCATGCAAGCTAGTATATTTATGGAACCTAATTGAATTAATCCTTAGATTTGACTAAATTATTATCATATTTGAATTTGTCAAGAAAGAAAACAAAACGAAGAGCTTTTTCATGAATTTTATAGTTTATATTAACATTCTTTTATATCATTGATATATATTAGTTTTATTTTAGTTTTATTTTCATCAAAATTTGATACATATCCTCACAGTAAGTTTTCGTAATGAAAAAGTCAATGTGTCTTAACAGTACTCTCTTATCATAGTGGGTGCCTGAGTCGCCAAGATATCTTTTGACGGTTGGGAGGAAAAAGGAAGCATTGGAGATACTAAAAAATATAGCAAAAGAAAATGGAAAGGAAATGCCAGCAGAGAAAATCATAACTTCGGAAATTCCAGTAAGTAGCCAATTTCACATGACAGTCTCAGCTGCACTATCTCAGGCCCACGATCCTCGCGTAGTGACTCCATATATCATGACTGGGACCGTTATAGTACCGTCTTTCTTCTTTGTGCGCCTTCAGGGGATCATACTTTTGACCACAAGTAATGGTTTCTAGCTACTTTATAGGTTTCATATCATAATAAAGATGTTTCTAGCCATAGTGTCGTGACTTCTTTCCCATTACGATATACATTTTGCGCTTTTTCTTCTGCAATGTTTACCCGCCAATCGACCTTGTAAGATAAAACAATGAAATTATTCTATTGATGTCCTAAAGAAGTTTATGAATTTTGCCATACTGTGCTGCAACGATAACCTATTGGTAATTGCTCTCTGCTGTTGTAAGGCATTTGTCAATCGGTCACTGTACGGTCAGGTTTCTGCTGCTTCTTGTTTCTGGAGTTCTGATTATAAAAGTCCATGTTTCAAATGCATACTGCAAAATAGACGGGATGTAATATGTAACATGTATGTCAAATGCATACACGGGATGTAAGTCTTTTGAATTTGCAGATTTTTGCTCTCAAAGATGGTTTATAATGAAAAGAAATATGCTGATTTTATCAAAGTTTACTTTTGCTAACGTAGCTTATCTTTTTATTTCAAATTTTCCTTCTTTCATCTTGTGCTATCAATTTACCATTGTTGTTACGATAAGACACAGTAAAAGCCCGCGTGTAAGAACCAACTTTTTTCAGAGTTTGGCAAAACAGGTTCTTATATCATGGGGTACTTATTGACAGTTTAGGCTAAATAGGTCCTTAATTAGGATCTTAATTTGTACAGAGTAGATACTGTTGTTGATTATCAGAAAATAGCATTGAATCTGGTCTGTTCTTCATTCTAAATATTTATTAGTGTAACAATGTTGCCAAATGTCCATCAACAATTGATCAATGATACAGTACTGTATATAAAATAGTAGCAATAATTGTTTCATAATAACAGTTCAAATTTAACAACATTGTGCTTTTTGAGTTTTATTTTAACCATTCAATATTCAGTCACCTTTTTTGATTTTGCTAAAAAAGTATATTAATTAAATGGTTAAACCCAACATATAAGAAGAACCTGTTGGAAATTGTTTGGCGAAAGAGGTCCTTGTATTTTGGAATATTAAAAAAAGCAAATTTCAGCCAGAAGGTTCTTCAATCCCTAGGTTTTCATACGATAGTTTTACCGCAGCTTTTTATGACCCTGGTTCACAGTACTTATGTGACAATGGGGATTTCTTAGACATAATAAAAAATGGGTTTTCCTAATGATACTAGGACGAAGATCTAAATATTCATTCGAGACAACGAAATCTCTACTTAAGAACTTAACCGTATGACCTGGGTTGTCCTGGAAAAATAAAGGACAAAATTAGGACCCAGAATTCGGAAGAAAATGTTTCTTTTTTTAACGATTTGGACTAAAGCGAGGTTATCTTTGCATAATGCAGCTTTTTTAGGCGCTGTAATACTGCATTTATTTACATAACTTTTGTTAATTTTTAATATAGGTTGGCAATGGAAAACTTATGGATCTTTTTGGCCGAGACTATCGTCGCACAACTCTAACAGTTTGGATAATATGGTATGCAATTGTTCTATTGCTACATCAGTACTGTCTCTTTGATCCGCATGGCGGAACCTGTGAAGTTGTGTCGGTGCAACACTCTGTTTATCACATGGCCTTCTTTAAACCATAGTTTGAACTAGCCACGATGCCTCGTCTGACTGTGGTTTCGTTACTGACAGCTGCATAAGTTGTTATTAACCGCTCACGGAGTTGTATGTTCCTGGATTAACCAATCTCCATGAAAAAAACAATAATTTAACACCAAAGTATGTCTAGAATTATGTGAATATTGTGATTAATTAGGTTCCTAGTTATTCTATTGTACACTTCAAGCAAAACATACTGTTTCCTTGCAAATCGCAGCTGGATTTGCCTTTCTTTTAAGTTATTGCAAAGAAATTCAAACACTTTTCAACAAGTCTTAAGAAGACGATCTGTTATTTTACAATGAAACGGAGTTCGTTTGTTCGTACTAGCAATAGAAAGTTGAGTTTCATTCTTCAGGATCCATGTGCTCTTCTGAAATTATTGTGTTCTTTCTTTGGATACTCTATATTTACGTAATGCTTTGTGAGGCACAAACCCATTATTTTGCATTCATGTTTTTAGGTTTTCGGCGGCGTTTTGCTACTATGGAATAGTCTTGCTAGCAACTGAAATGTTCCAAACAAAAATTGATGCGTGCCACCCTAAAGGTAATATATTCGCGTGGTTGCTTTGAGCAATCAAAAAATTTAAAGGTGTGGACTTCGAACGGTCATTTTTCCATAATAATCATAGACAATAACCATAGCAACGCAACAAAACAAGTCGGATTAACAAAGAACGCAACAATATCGTCCTTTGTGATAGTAAAGAGTTAGTATTATACAAAGTCTAGGCCAAGTATGAAGACTATCAGCCAGAAACCTAGTTGCAATATTGCTTTAATATTTTATAACCTGTTTGTGTATATTCAAACGCCAGCAATAGCCTATAATATTATTCTGATATCATTCGGTTGTTTTATTGACAACTAATGTATATTCTTGGTATTTATACATATGTTTCTAATTAGCTGATTGGTAATAGCAAAACTTCTTATCATTATCATAGTCTCATACCAGATGCTATGCAAAAACTTCTGAGAGGTTAAATTTTTTACAACACATCCTAACATAGACCAGTTGATTGATTGGTCAAATATGCAAAGCTTGTTTTATCGCCTGCTTGCGCTGGTTAACTGCAACATTCCCTGTTTTTTTGCAACAAATGTATAAATCAATAAAATTTCTATACAAATCTATTCACTTGTAGGCATTAGTGTTGAATCAATGGCTTGTGGCTGTAATTACCTTACTACAAGAGATTACACTGACTTTATGTGGACTACTGTAGCTGAAGTTCCTGGTTAGTAGAAATGAAAGTGTGAGATTGACTGCAAACACAAAAGTTGATCTTGGTTCCCATAATCATTCTTCAATGAATAGGCACCATGTATTCAGCTATATTTCGATTTTCAACACTTAACTAAAAGTTTTTTACTACAATTTTTTCAAACTAATACTTCTATGTACAATATATTTATAAGTATTCAATGCAACACAAGCCTCCATCTTTATCGAATACTGAAGTAACGTTTATCATAAAATTTCAAAGCCATTTTCAAATTTTGTACAGCCCAAAATTGTTCACAAAGAATGTGTTGCACCAATGTACTTTTTTAACTATTTGTGGAGAAATCTGAGGCGATTCCTTCTCCCTTCACCCTCATCAAGCAACTTTTCCTTCCTTTCGAAGCGACTATCTTTATGACATCAAATATTTTCAAATTCAACTGTCATACTGAAAGGCCGTATCATTTTTTCAGTTGTTTCTTTTACAAGACACTACTTTATTGTTCTGTTTTGTAATATGTTTGAATCATTTTGTTTATGATTCTTAATTCTTTATAGGTATTTTAATCACCATTCCGATTGTGGAGTGGATTGGTCGAAAGAAAACTCTGGCTCTTGAATTCTTTGCAGCGGCTGTTTTTTTCCTACTCATGCTCATCTGTTTAAACAGGTGTGTTTATAAACGAACGTATTTTTTATCCTTCGTATCAAAATCGGTGTTTCCATCATTATGGTCGTCAATTTTTTTCTTCTGGACGTAAACCTATACTCTATGTACGTTTTTGTGTGTAAAATAGGAAGGCTCTTAGTAGCAAACTGCTATTTGGAATTGCAACTTACAACCTTCTTCTTCTGCACGCCAAATCGTGTACGGCATCAAACACTTTGTGTGACAGACCTGTATATATAATTGTCATTATATTTATTCTATGTTTACAGTATTCAATTAACTTGTTCTATGCATTTTTTTGTTGTAATTTTCTCTTAATTATTTTTCAGTCCAGTATAATACGTTCAAAAAGGGCTGTACAGTTGAGTCACGTTTTGTCGTGCCCCGCATAACTCTGGACGACTTTAACTAAGTCGGACTGATTTTCACTTCCAATAGAGTTTTTCTACGTTACTCAAGCCAAAACTCGTACCCCAGATAAGTCGGACATTTTCTAAGTCGGATCATTTGCTTTGAAGGACTGACTTAACGGGATTCAACTGTATATTTGTTTTATTACACACAAAAACTGATGCCATATTTGTATTGATCTTTTTTGCAGAACAGCTGAGGTTGTTTTTATGTTTGGTGTAAGAGCATGTGTAACAGGAGCTTTCCAAACGGCCTATGTCTATACTCCAGAGGTACAAAACAGAACTATCTCACTATTCATTGACTTTATCTGCTTTACAACTGAATCACAAGCCTTGATTAAGCATTATTCGACCATTTAGCTTGATTTTTGCAGCAAGTATGTTATTAGTAATACAGGGCTAGGACAGAAAAGGTCCCCTCTACTTTCTATCCTAACTGCATATCTAGAATAAATTTGATCCTGAAATAAAGCTTCCACCGATCGTTCTTATTTTAAAACATGGCGTCTATTAATCATTCCCCCCCCCCCCCCCTTCAAAATATGTCTTCGGGATTGATGATCCACTGGATTTAATTGCATCTTTCCAGATCAAGAGTCACCCTCTGAATACAATATTTTCACAGATTTAATCACTATCTTGGAGACACGGTAAACCCAATATACCTTCAATTATCTATAGCTCTAAAGAATATAGTTAATATATTTAGATTCGAACTAAGTTTCATCACAACCCTGGTTTGTTTCACATTGATAACTGTAACTTTTGTTCCACGCCAAATAGTCACTAAGTTCCTTGTAGATACTGCTTTAAGTATACATTATGTATTGACTGCGGGGATTTTTATGATCTCCTTCCCTCCGTAGGGTCTTCCTTATATCAAGCTAGAGGTATTACGTTCGTGTTTCTGTTGATTTTCAGGTATTTCCTACGAATGTCAGATCTTTTGGACTTGGTAGTTCAAGCTCATTTGCAAGAATAGGGGCAATGACAACGCCTTTCATTGCGCAGGTAATTATGCATGACATTTTTTAGTTATTTGCGACCAAATAACTTGAAGTCCACAAAACATTATGTTCCCTTACGAATGATCTTGCTGTATTCTAATTTTTATTAGCAAAACCTTACCTAATAGAGATTTATAAAATTCCTTGTTCGTAGGTTCTGTTCAATTCATCGTTTTCATCTGCAATTTTAATATATGCCGCTGTTTTGTTCCTCTGTTCTATTGCATCTCTACTTTTGCCCATTGAAACTAAAGGCAGAGTCCTCGAGGTATGTGGTTTTCGCTGCTGTTTCTTCATAAAAGTTCATCAAATTTGCTTGTATTTTCTTTCTTATTTTTTTTTGATCAAAGTAAACATGATATCCACAGAATTTTAAATTGCCATAAAATTGTAAAAGGAAGCCCCAGAATTCCATGTAAATGGCACCGTTTTGTTTTGATTTACATATGCCACGCAAGGTTCAGCATCTACATAGGATATCTTAATAACCTATAAAGTTATACTGCATATATAGAGTCACTAAACAATTATGCTTAGGACACTGTGGTGGGTCAGGTATTAATATAGCTAAATACCAAGATGTGTTGCAATGAATGCAAAATAATTTAGAATATATCTTACTTCAGTGTCTTCTTCACTTTACTCGTTATTTCGATTTAATGATACACCGGTCAATTTCAAATAGCAAACGTTAGTTTAAGTGAAATATTGTGTACTTTAATGCTGTTTCTCGAGCCCAGCCCGAATCCGATATGAATTTCACTCAAAACTCTTAATAGGTCTGTGGTAAGATGCAATTTTTTCTTCAACAGGAAACCACGAGTATGTCTGTTTCGTACCATAAAGATGGTTATGACAGACTGCGATAGCATATGATTGTTTCAAGTATCTTTATCTTTCAAATTCTTAATCAAATGGTTTTTGTAGATCTATATTTAATTGAACATTTTGCATTCTTTGTAATGTAAGTATCAATTTTATTTCTTGGTAGCAACCATCTATTCAATTCCATCCCAACCCCCACAAATCGATTTTCACAATTTTAGTTAGGTCCACGTGACAGTCTTTATGAATGTAATTTTTGTCATTTTTTTAAGTCAAGTAGAAATGCTAGGCTATTTATTTTTTGTTATTTTCTAATATTTATTCGGTTGGAACACATTGCAATTGTATTTGTAAAAGGGACATTTTATTTATCGAAGTATGCATTTCACAGCACACCATTCAACATAGATTCTTTTTCAAAAAAGGACATTGTTTCAGTTCATACAAAATCGATTTAGCTTTTAGTTAGTCAACTTCGATGGAAGTTACAATTTTTAGAATTTCATACAAGTAATTTACATCTCATTGCCACCCAGAAATATCTTCCAAAGGTGTAGTTAATATGACTCGGCTTTTTGTAGAAGGCTAATATGTATCGCTTTCTCTAACCCTTTCCCCTTCCGTACTTATCAAAACACCTTCAACAATAAAAATTTCTCTCAGGCTTGACGAACCTCCTCTTGCATTAATTTTTGAGAGGCATGCCTCTCCTCTGTAAAACATTAATTTAAAAACTCCCTGTGGTACCCTGATCTTTCAGTGGATTAGTACCCGTAATACTGTTATTCTCTAATTCTTTATTAAGATAGCATATAGATTTAACTCATGTCACATTCGTACACACTTGCATTTTGCTATATATATGCATTTAGTTTTGTATTTATTTCTCCCAAGATCAGTAGTTTTTTGGTATTGACATGATTAATATTTGTGATTTAATTTGCCTAATAATTTGAGTCGTAATCGTGATTTTTGTGAAGATAGAGAGCAGTTGCTAAAGAATTTAAAGTCAAATGTGCAGCATCCGAGACCTTTCGCCTTTATTTTTATGGATTGGTGGCACCGGTAACAGGCTTAGTGATTCAATGATGTATACCAAGGCTGCCTTCCATAAGAGCTCAATATCTTTGAAGTCGATGCAAGAATATTGTATTTGACAAAAGCCTGAATCATATTTGGACCATCTTGACAAAGGTAATATGGAGCAAGCTGGGCAGAAAAATTGAATATTTATGGAAAATAATTGTATTGCTAGCAGTTGATTTATTTAACATTACCAAGCATATTTGCATTGCAAATGATTTTGAAATCTTGTCATTTTTCTCTCTCGTGTCGTTATCTTTAATTGAAAAAGAGGAGACCTTTTCATTCATCTGGAAAAACAAGTTTCCTGATTCAATAAAATCGGCTGCAAATAAAGAATGTAAGAAAGAATGTAGCGAATAAAGAAGATGAAATTAAACGCGGTTGAAGCCAAAAACCCTGGATCAGAAGTTTTTATTTTTTGAAAACTGATAGGTTGTTTTGGAAAAAGTTGAGATTTTGGCAACTTTTGGAGCGCCGAAAATGCAAACTGGAAAAGCTTTGTAGTAATTTGCTAAGTGAAAGACGGGTGCTTGTTTAAAAAAATCGCAATATTTTTTCCTGGTTGTGGAGAGTGGTATGCGTGCGAATCGACAGACTAAATTGTCTGAGTCGTCAGATGTAAATCAATGCGAAAGGACTCGTGTCATAGCCATAGGAAAAACTGGGCGGTCTTAGGTAATGGAAGACGATAAACACTCACGCTTTTTTCTATCTCTATGGGTTTTGCCACTGATAGTGGTCATTCCCATGTTTAGGGAAAACAACAACAACAAATTTCGAAGAACTCCTTGCGCGCGTGGTACGAAAAGAAAATGGAGGATATTGACAGACCTCGAGGTGAAGGACATGTAAGTATTTTGATCTTGCTTTTAACAGAATTAGAGCCATGAACCTTTTTCAAAAGCCCTTTTAAACTTTTTGAAATAAAAAGAATATCCATTCGTTTTGCCAATATTAATATTCTAACTTCATATTCTAATTGTAATTTTTTAAAATACTTTATGCTTGGAGCCTCAAAGGATCAGGCTTCACTTATTACAGCGCCCTGTGATCATAGTTGGGTAAATTTCTCCAATTTTTATATTGCTTTTGTACATTGGCTGCAGAAAAATTTTAATACCAAAGGGTGATTTGATGTTTTTAAAACTCTTCTTGTTACGCTTTCTCTAATTCCTTCTTTATATAGTGTTGCTCCATTTGGTGAATGTGTGTTGTGGAAATTCATAGTACGTTATGACTTGTGGTCTCCTCTTAAAAATAATTTCAAAATTTTGTGGATCTTGAAATTGTCATAAACTTAGCAAGCCATATTTGTTGAATTCAAGCTTTCAGTCATAATATAATTCAGGCACCTGAAATATATAAGCCAATAATTATCCTCTATCAATACATAAAGACTAGAGAAATGATAGTTGTGGCGCTTGACATGGTACTTGACCATGCTCTTTTGCACAGCCAAGGAATTCTTGATAATAGCCATACATTACAGAACAATTCAAATCTTTGAAAGTAGTTTTTAAAACAAAATACATCTCCAAGAGAATGTGTCATCAAGAGAATGTGTCCTAACCTGCTTTCAGAATTGTTTATATCAGACAGTCATTTTTGCCTTCAAAATACAGCTTTGAAAAGGCATTTTAAATTTGAATTTGCATTCTAAGGCATTCTAAAAGGCATTCAGTTTTGAAAATAATGCTAAAAGGGAATGATGTGACTTTTGCAAACCCAGGATTGCATTTTTTGTACTCTTAAGCCATATGCTACAAACGACTTTTCCGTGTAATATGCTTATCTGTTATTTACAAGAACTCACTTTAACCATAAACAGACATGCTGGTGTTTAAGGTAGCATAGCTATAAACATCAGTTTAGAGTAAACTCTTTTGCTAGAAAACCATCATGCTAATGTTTGAATTCTTATGATATTTCCCAATTCAAGTTAATGTCTTGGTTTTCTAGTTTCGCGTGACAGGAGGAGGGATTGACAGGAACAAGTTACTAAATGAGCAAGAGATTGAGTTTGGGGTCGAAGTTGAAGACATAATAAAAGATGAGGATGATGAGTATTTTGATCGGGAAACAGTTTTCAAAAATTTGAATTTTGACTGCACAGATGAAGGGGATGATGATTCAGACGCTAACAGTGATATGGTGAATGATTTTACAAATTACATTGCTTTCTGTACATAAACCCTTTTATAAAAAGCTATAACAAAGTTGTGACTAGAATAGCCAGAGACAATTTGCCTTGTGCAAAGGGAATTGTATCTCTGTATTGTGTATGGAAATGAATTTTTTCTTAAAAAAACTATGACTTAAAAACCTCTAGATTTCTACATATAACAGCTGGTGTACACTTGATTTTTTAGACTCCATTTCAACGAATGGCGGTTGGTATGGAAGACATAACTCCTACTAAAGATGGAGGTGTATTAAAGAAGGTTTTGGTACCTGGTGTTGGTAATTTAGTTCCTAATAAAGCAACTGTTAAGGGTATGTTTGTTAGAATGTTTTAGTAAAGAAACTATTTAATGGTGTTTCACATTTTGCCACTTTATCAATAATAACATTCCCATAATGGTGTGGAAGCACATTTTGTTCCTCCTTAACTTTTGTAAGAATCCTGTTTTCTTAAAAGTGTCCTCTTAAGAAACTTTGGAAAAATATGTATCTTTTTTCTAAGCAATAGTGCCCCTTCCCCCTCCTTCTCCTCTGCCCCCAATTTTGAATTACTTTTGATGCCTCTACACTAAACTAACATGTGTTGCTTCTTGTTAACAAGCTTTGCTCTCCACAGTTCACTACAATGCCTATTTGGAATATTCTGAGGAGCCATTTGATTCAAGCATATTGAGAAATTCACTTTTGCAAATCAAACATGGATCAGGTAAAAAATTGTCAAAGTTCATGCACATCAACAATAGAAAAGCAGATTTATTTGTCCTTTTAAGTAGTTTTTAGTAATTGTTGCTCAGTCAGTCATTCAAAAAGCTATATTCTGAATATGAATCAGTCACTTTTGGTTTATATTTCTCTGCAGAGAAAATTTTTATGATCTATGCCTTTGTTTTATTTTTGATACCTTTAATCATTGAAAGAATAATATTCTTTTTGAGTTGTATTGCATTTGGATTTTTTCAATTTTCTTTTTAATTATACTTGAATGATTATATTGTGAAACCTTTTTTATCTTACACAGATTTCCCTCTTACACACTCTGTAAAAGGCCTTGTAAAATGCGCTATATACACTGGGACTGTCATGATTATTTTTTCTTTTTGCACATTCAGGTGAACAAATATTTGGCTGGGAAATTGCTCTGGTCACAATGAGAAAAAATGAGAAGGCCAGATACCTCTTTGCTGCACCATATGCTTATGGCAAAATGGGCTGCCCACCTAGAATACCTGCTAATGCAACTGGTAGGAATGTTTACCTGATGAGTTTTTGCCTATCTAACTCTAGGATAATGGTACACGAGAATACAAGTTTCCATTGTGGTTGGATCTTATCATCACATTATATATTACAAATTATTCTTTGTGAGCGAAGGTTTTGAAAGAATGACTTCATATGAAAAATTTCAAGTTGAACTGTGTACATTTGAGAGATGGGAGAAAGAGGAATGTATTGGTCTGCAAAAAAGGATGGCAAGGAGAAGTCTTTTTCAGCTTTGTTTGATCAGTTGCGATCATGATTTACCATTTTGAAGAATATCCATACCTTTACAAAATAATACGTTGCAACAAATTTTCAAGTTGGAAGAACATTCCACACACTTATTGATATTCTTTCAAGCACCCGGTTGTCAATGAAACTTGATACAATGAATAGGAGTTTTATGATTTTTGAATTCACCACTGAAGGTTTTGAGGAAAAGATACTCTCATCACTTGTAATATATATAAACTTAAGTAAAAGAAGAAAAATTTATAAAGCAAGCAAATGCTTGGCAGTATTAATGAAAGTGAGCCAAAAGAAAGCATTTAAGGAAATACTTAACAAAGTAGCTTTGAAAGCAGTGATAGCACCTTTAAAAATGAGCTAAGTGGTACTTAACCATGATACGTACCATGATTGCCCTGATTGATTTTTAGTTACATCTTTTACTTATCTTGCACGCTCAATTGACAGCTCACATGAAGCATGAAGTTTCAACACATAATGTTCCTTTGTTTGTGTAAACAAGTTTTGTTAGTATTTACTGTTTAAAAATAGGTAAATATTATCAAAAAAGGTAATTTATATAGGCCCTACAAATTTATTTTGCCACCCAATAGAATCACATACACATTTCCAAACTAGAAATTTTTGGAGGTAAGCAAAATTTTACCAAACCTCTTGGTTAGCACTAAAGTGATGATGTTGTCAACCTTGGACTAAAAGGATTGAGACTTGCAAATGTTACGAGGATGAGCATGTAGCTTGTAAGAAACTGCCTTGTTCAAATCAGGAATATTAAAGACTCATTGCTAACAATGGGCCTTTGCGAGCGTGGCAACGGTCCAAACATTGGCAGTAAACTTCTATGGATTAACCAAAATTGATTTCAGACAGTATAAAATGCTCATTGTTAGCAATGAGTCTTTAATTTTCAACTTTATTGAAACATATTGTTTTATCTCTGATAAGCTTGTATTGGACCATTTAACCCTTGCAGGTGGTTCTGGGGTGTTTTCCAGCCCCAATTGTTCCCTTAGAGAGGTTATAAATTAAGACCATTTGTAAAGAGCATGCTGTTTACACTTATAGGTTAGCAAGTTATTGTTCATGTTTGTCATTTATTTGATAGATCTAATGATAACTTTTCAATGTACAGTCTTTATACTTTGTGGTTTCTCTATTTATTTTTGCAGTGATGTTCGAAATTGAAGTGAAAAGTTTTGTTGATGCATTCAAGGCAGATGAGTTTGAAACCACCTCGAAGGTTTGCTTTCCTTTATCATTTTTAGAACCTAATTGTTCTTCATTTTCTCACTGTAAGATTGCCAGTTTTTGTCTTGATTCTCTTTAAATCAAGAAAGCAAACACAAACATAATTTTGTTTTGTTATATTTTCTAGGAAGAGAAACAGAAAATGACATTTCATGAAATTCTTTGTGTGGTAGATTCCTTGCGACAGGTAACTGTTGAATGTATCAGCCTTATTTTGATATATTTTTATGCTTAATTCCTTCAAATGATACAGACAAAAAGTTCAGAAGTTTTGCTGCATTTTACGCTTGCCAAAGTAGCATCCAATCATAGACACCCTATATTTAAGCAAGTGTGGACAGAATTCAGCCTATTTTTGGATCTTTCTATATACATCCTGTTCTTAGGTTGTGCCATCTCAAGTTTTTATCAGCAATTTTGTATTGAGGACTATTACAGTTAAATTTCATCATCTTGAGGATCATGAGTGAAACTTTGGTGTATTTATTTAATATTGATTAGCACCTAAAGATTTTTCTAGCAATATTTGATAAATGATATATGTTTGGAATTAAAAACTGAGCTATATAACTATTTTCTATTTCACAGAGAGGAAATGATGAATTCAATAACAAGAAATTAACCAAAGCTTTACGGACATATAAAATGGTGTGTGAAAGCTACAGTAGCTATTTAGTTGCGATTGGAAATGTTTGGTGTAGGTAGATTGAAATGAATTATGTGTTAAAAAAGGCACAGACCCAGATTGTAGCAATTGTAAAAAGTGCTCCAGTCAACTTTTCAAGAGGAGCCTTACAGTTTCCATAATTTAAGATTACATGAAAATCTAAAATGATTAGAATAGCAGAGCTTTAATTACCTAATGATACACAGGTGTTATTATAATGTACAGCCATGTATTACATGTACAGCCATATTCATTTAAACAAGCTTATTGATCTTGATGCTTCAACGAGTGTACCTTGCGAGTGCAATCAGTAAAATCATGTTTTCTCCGGACTTCCAATTCCTCTGCATACAGTTACGAAAAAGCTATTTTGTACCCAAGGAACCAATCGAAGGGCTCAAAATTTTACACACGACCAGAACAGATGTCGGGTAAGCAAAGGGTGTCTCGAAATTTTTGTATTTGCTCTGGTCCACCTTTTATAGCCAAATACAGATATGAGAGGGAAGAAAAATTGTTTGCCAATTTTTGACAGGGTATAGTTTCTAGGGGAGGAGGAATTTGAAAAATCTGAGACAAACTTTGTCAGCTAAGAATCTTCTGCTGATATAAGCCAGATTTTGTTACCTCAAACGCAAGGGTACAAAATAGCTTTTGAAAGTGGTACACGCATTTAAGCAATAAATTTGCCTGGAATATATCATTTTGCAATCTTTGCCAGTTATTTTGATATGGTTGCAATCGCCACATTCTTTTGCATCGATTGATGTATAGTTTTATCTGATTCCGTTAATAGTTTGGCTTTTAGGGAGAGAAAACCAAATATCATGTCAAAAACGTTTACCGAAGCCTTATTCTAGGAATTTCTGCCTCAGACCGAAGTGTTAAGTCACCTATCCTTGGGTTTAGTGGGTATGTTTCAAAGAACAGCATTCATAGATATTGCAATGCTTAGGAAACACAGATGAATGCATTTGTTATTACTAAACTATGGTTGCTCTATCTTCACACTTCTTCATTGTAGTAATCTTATCATTTCTAATGCAATGTTGTGTTTTGTCAACCTTTCAGGCTATACAACAGCTTGAAACATGCAGGCTTGCAAATGAAGAAGAGGAAAATGCAATGAAAAAGAATTGTCTTACTCTTTACCTAAATGCATCACTTTGTTCCCTAAGGCTAGGTAACTGGAGGAATGCAGCATATTTTTCAAGGAAGGTATGCATGTTGCAATAAGAAAATATCGAAAACTCAGTTTCATTTCATTCCTGTGTTGCTTTATATTCAGAGGGCAGAAAGGAATAGATACAACAAAGAAAGAAAAGTCAGCAGAGAGTGTGCTTGTCCACTTAGAACCTTTCTTTGGAGACTTGGGACCCGCTAAGTACAAATTTGTATGCTGATAATGTGTTGCCGCTCGTATTTTCTTTTATTTAAAAAGTTTTCACATTCTGTATCAAATTTATCTGTATCATTTAATCCATGTTGTTCTTTTGGCTTCTGAATAGCTATGACATGTCTGTATTGGTTCTTTTACACATTCTGAATTTATTTTTTCTTTTCACCAGAAGTCACCAGGTTTATGTTCATTCTGGTTTAGTGATCCAATTTTCATTTCCCAATAGGTTCTAACAAAACCTATGCAATGTGCAAACTATTCTCTTATTTTTTCTAGGCCTTACATATTGATACAACCAGCGTCAAGGCATACTATAGGCTAGGAAAGGTAAAAACTAACCGCCATGGATTTGTTTATTACCTAAAACAACTTTTTCCTTTTTCCTTTCCCACAAGGTGATGTATTCAGAAGTGTAAAATGAATTATACCATTTGTTCACAAGGCACTAGGTCAGATGGCTGAGTTTACAGAAGCAAGAAAACATCTACTCAATGCTCAGGCACTGGCTCCTTCAAATAAGGAGGTTAGGGAAGAGCTAAAGAAGCTCAATGCGTATGTGACACTTTGATGTATTACCTTTAAGGGCTGCTCAAGCATCAATTATCATAATGCTTCAAGCGAGACATAGGCAAATTACTGAAAAGCCAAAGCTAGGATTTTTCTTTCAGTGATTGGAAACTGTCATATCCTTAAAGAGAGATATGGCAGACGCTCAATATATCGACTTTGTAGATAGGAAGATTTTTTTGAAGCAAAATTTGCTGCTTAATGAGTTATGTCATTTTTTTGTCTGCCTTGGCTGGTCAATGAACAAAGGCATCAAGCACAACAAATTTATTGCAAAATTGGTAGCCCTTACAACCCTTATGGCTGAGTATTTTTCTCTTCTAGTAACTATGAGGAATTTCAGCAAATGGGCAAAACAATTTCAGCAAAGATGTTCAGCCAGCCACCTTTGACACAAGGTAAATCAGTAAATGTTTTCAAAATCTGTTAACTTATACCAGACTCAAGATCACTCTTTGAATAAAGAAAATATTCTGCATCGCTCTCTGCAACATTATAGCTCATTAGCCTGTAATTTCTAAAACATTCAAATAAGTTTTTTTATCGTATAATGTTAAAATACTAGATCCATAATTGGAATGCTGTGCTCTCAGGTAAAATTGTACAATTATTTTTCCATTGTTACCTAAATCTTTATTCAGACATCATGAAATAGCAGAGTTGATAAACTGAAAAATAGACTTCTGGAAATAATTAAGTCTAAGATGAATATAGACAACTTCTCTAATTTTCATTTTATCTCCAGAAATATCTCTCTAAATTTTGTTTGCCTGATTCTACAAGCCTGGAAATTTGAAAGAAACATTTGTTTTGTAAATGTGGCATTTCCACATAAAAAATGGTGATAATGATAGAGCGTTTCTGTGAAGTAAATGATAGTGAATCAGTTAGCAGCACTTTCGATGTTTTCTTTTCATTTTTGATCGATCATGGAAAAATTTCCAAATTTTTAATAAATCTCAAAGTAAATTAAGCATTTACTGGCTTCATTAAAACTTCAAAGTTTATACAGAATGTTGCACAAATCAAATGAATGTAGGAAAATTTGTTCTGTAAAACCATGCTTGTTGAAAAGTGATCAGCAACTTATTTTTATTTAAAATTTCAAAATAGCATTATTGCAGTAAACTTGAAAATTAAGGCAGAGAAACATTGTTCCATCATTTTGGCAAGCTGCCAGTCCCAGTAATGATGGCCTGTTTCCCTCAATGCTGAAAATCTCCATGCCTGGTCTATTTTATGCATTTTCTTTTCGTGGTTGATCAGTTGATATTCTAAAAGCATCTAGGCATTTATTGACACTGCTGCCCTGGCTATGAAAACCTGAAAATGGGAAAAGCTTCTTAAAGAGATCCCAGCTACATGGATTTTTTACTTCTTAATTACACAGAAAAATTAGAAAAAACAAAGAAGGGAAACGAAGATGAGGAAAATGAAAGGAAGATGATGTTAGGATTTATTGAAAGTAAAATACGGTGGGTATCAAAATATCATTTAGGGTTTCAAAAGAAGTTCAAGTTACAAATCTTAAGAGGGATGTGAATTTACAGAGTCAATATTTTTGTCAATATTATTAATAATATTACTCTTTCTTCATAAACATTTCCCCTATGTATGCAGATAGAAAAAATTATGTAAAATTATGAATAGACAAATAAGCCAAGCAAAGGGAAAAGGGAATCATTACCCTTTTATTCATTACATTTTAAAGTATTTTGGGAGCGTGGTCTCAAGTTGTAACTCCCCTTTAACTCCTTGGGCCATTTAGTCTTATACCAGTTAGTTTTTATTTTCTAATAGGATAGTCTCTAAATCATCACTGTAAAACTTTTTTCTAGCTTGAATTAAATAGTTTAACTTTACATATTAGTTGTTTTCTAAAACTATCAATCAACATCAACTGTCTCTCCTATTCATTGCTTCTTCTATGTTGAATGCCTCAGGTTTATGAATCATGTATCATTAGTGAACCAAAAAAAGCTCATCTTTAGTCATCTCTAGATTTTTAAATTTAACCTTTTTTACTTTTGCAGTGCTTTCAAAACTGATCAATCACAAGACATCCTGCACCTTCCACCCTTACTAAAAGAAGAGGAGCTTGAAGCTGTTAACTCACTGGCAAAATCAGAAGGATTCAAAATAGAAAATGATGAGGTTCTTATTAAAAACTCACTAGTTTTTCACCCTATTCCCTTCAAATGCATCTGCTAAATGCTAGATTATGAAAAAAAATTAAAAAAGAAATTAAAAGGTAACAATGTGCTTTGGTATGTTTCTTAAGTATAATAACTAC
Source organism: Rhopilema esculentum (assembly GCF_013076305.1). The sequence continues at coordinate 1,487,227 of NW_027019317.1, forward strand.
ATCTACTACCTATGTAAGGTACTCACCCTCCTAGACCAGATACCTAGAACGATACATCTTTTATAAAAATTATCCATGCCTATAATAAGAAAAGCCATGCAATGCAAGAACAGGCAACTGGATGCATGAAATAAAACAAAACATTCTTGGAGGATTGAAACAAATTGTAAACATCATTTTCATAAGGGCTTGAAATGAAAAAGGGCTTCTTTGTTTACATTTTTATAAAATTTGTTCTGGTTGCTAAAAGCTAGGTGAGAAAATTTCGTCTAGAGGTCGCTAAATTTCTGTTGCAAGTTGCTTGAAGTAAAAATCATATTAGAAATGAAAAGTTGGTAATTCTTTTCACTATTCTCTATAACAGAATGGAATTCCGTGTGTGAAGAAGAAATAAAGTGGTACACCTGAAGATGAAATTGCAATCTTGGTCAAGCATCAGCATTCATTTTCTGCTGACTATAAAGTTTGTAAAGCCATGTATGGCTAAAGCAAACTTTGAAATTTGTTTTATTCGCTTTTGTAAAAATTTTGTTTTGTTTTGTTCTATTTTGTCAATACAAATGATAGTCTTTAGCTAGCCAGCACATTTAACTTTAACACAACTTGACAGTAAGCTGCATGAATTATTATTATTCAAGCATTAGTTACTTGCAAGCAGGAACAAAAATAATGATTATAAGCATGAAGGACATGAACTGGACAGTAACAAGAAGAAATGGTGTGGTAGAAAGAGATGTTGATATTTATTTGGAGAAAAACTGTAAGACTGTTAAAGAGGAGCCTCCAAGTGAGAGTATTTGTCTTGAATCTCCAAAAGAATCTGAAACATAGATTATCCAATCAGAAAGGGTGAAGGAAAGAATCTTCAACTGAGCCAGGATCTAATTTGAATTCATACCCAGAAGAAAAACTTCAAAAAAGCCAATTTCTAGATGGTGGTTTTGATACTGGTTTTAAGTTTTATCTTATGTTTTTACTTAGCTGGTCAAAACTAACATATTTTCTTTTTGTTTGTTTCAAAAAGTCATGGTATTTGTGAATAAAATATCTCAATAATAATTAAAACAAGACACCTTGATCATTACATCAAATATTCATGTAAGCTGATCCATGTGGGCAGTTTGTCGCCCTTGTGAAAATTTCTTCATAAAAATTTAAAAATAGCTTTATATTGAGGTTGCTAATTCTCTTGAAATATTCCCTTTTTGTTCTCTTTTGAAATGCCAGATAATTTACCTAGCATTGCTGAAAAATGTCCCAACTGCAAGTTTTAGGTTCATAAGATAGGTAGATTTGGATTTATGAAACAAGTTCTTATTCAAAAAGAGAATGAAATTACCAGTTGAAAAGAGTATTTATGTTTATGTTTTCTCTTGTAACAATGCAGAATTGTTTACAAAATATTTTTTAAATTATCTATGCATAAAGAATATTTCTATGATTTGATTCGAACCCAGAGAACCCAGAGGTAAGCTTGTGATCAGGACATGTCAACTAAACACCTGAAAATTGGCAGTCCAAATTAATGTTCTTTACACTATTTTAATTGAATTGGCAGAATATTATCAGCAATTTTTTATCGATTTCAGATCTTATTATGCAATGCTGTTACATAACTTGTATTGTTTTGCAGACAGTGGCAAAAAATTAAGCATTTCATTTGCAAAGTAGACTCTTGAAGTTTTGTAATGACTGAAACATAGATGACATAGTTATGTCTTGGTTTGTTTGTCGAGAGCTCTTTTTACTTTTATTCTTGACATTGGATTTTCATTAATTGTTGTCTTTCAAAGATAAATTTAGCTATGTTCAATGGTGATGCATAGAAAATTCACTGGAAGGTCATTCATCCACCATTTATCCATATGCAAGACTTTTGCTATGTCTCACAACTTTGTATTTCACAGATCCCAGGTTTCCAAGTGTGGGTCATTGTGAATATCAGCACTGGACTGTAGGGTCGACAAAATTTTGGGATTTGCCTACTTTTTGCTCCTATCTTTTTGAACAACTCTAAGGTTGTCTGCACCTGCTTTTTCTGTCAGCTCTTTTTCCAAAGCTTTGTTATATTCCTTTTGAAGCAACTGAAAACAATATGGAGTAAACTAATTAAAACCTATCACAAAGCTAAACTGATGACAATAAACATGCATATCAAAAAAGTTGAAAAGAATGCCAAAAAAATGATCTGGTTTTCAACAAATTTCTTTCAATATCTTAATTTTGCAGAAAAATTCTGACTATGTTTGTTTGTTTTGTTTTGCTTTCTGTCACTATCTATTTATATTGCATTTTTCCACAGCAGTTTGCATTGTACCAGCTTAGTGTTCCAAAGTAATTTCTGATCTAAAGTAGTGTCAATAACTTTGTAATGTAACCTAAAACCCTAAACTGGATTCAAAGAGTTTAGACAAAATGCAAATGAGCACACAAACATTATGTTCTCACCTCTTTCATTTTTGCTTCTTCCTGCTTCTTCTTTTTCTTTGGTGCAATTTTCATGGCTAATGATGAAATATTTAAGATTATAATTAAAAATGAGCCTCCCCTTTTAGTGAAGAGAAACAATTCTTGGATTTTTCTGACAACAACATTTCGTTTTAAGCTTGTTACTGTTTTCTTGGCATGTTTACTTGATTGAAAGCCATCAGGCCATTGACTGAACAGACCTCAATTATCTTTTTCTGGCAGCACAAATCTCCTGTTAGTTTTGGTTAAGACCATGCAAAAATATAAACCTTCCCGTGCTTGCCCACAGCCTAGACTGGAAACTTTGTTGTGCACCTGCAATGTATATTGTCTGCATACACATCTATGCGCTTTTGCATACTGGCTGTGCAAAATCTGTAGATAATAACATTTACTATTATTAACTCTTAAAGATGCACAGTCAACCTACAAGGAAGCCTTTTACAGGGTCCTCTTTTGTTTATCAACATTGCACCTGCTCAATTTTACCAATTTCTGTGTCAGAAAATAAAATATGCTCGGTTACACCAGGAAGGTAAACATGACATAAACAAAGCTGCTGATGTCAGTCAGGACCCCGTTTTGTAGAATGCATACTAACGAATAGAAAGTTGCTAACGAATAGAAAGTTGTTAACTCCGCCATTTGCAAAGTTTGAAAACAATTTGTTCATGAAAGCTATGGGGATATGTGTAACTGCTTTTTGTTATCGGACATTCCATACAATCATGTCCCTGGATACACACTTTTTTTATAAGGAACCTAACTCAAGCTCAAGGCCTGGTTCCGAAAGTTCCTTATTCATAGACCTCAAATCATCAAATTGTAGTACCAAGAGTTCCTTATCCGTAAAATGTTATACTGACTAGTACTACTGTTCGAAAGTCTCTTATAAGTAATTCTAATTAGCTACTAAATAAATGATGTTATTTTCTGTTGAATGAAATGAATTAGAAAATAACTCTCACTTTCAGTGTTTTGACTACAATAAGCCTTAACACTTAATAGAGAGAGGAGTGAGACAGCATATACGGAAACTACTCAATGAAGCACTTGACACACGAATAGCAAACAATCTGTAAGTATTGGTTGCAAATGAATGGAATCAGCTTTTTAGTTCTTGATGCTTGCAGTTATAAAAAATTTTCAAATTGAAAAGTTCCTTAGGGATTCATATTTAGTAGTATAAGTTCTTTAAATATTTCGGCCTTCTATGTGTAGGTTCCTTACAAAGTGGTTACTTATAGAAAAAACATGTACAGCTTAATGCCTATGTAAATTGCATGGAATTTGAAGTTAATTCAAGAATGCCAGCCTTTCAAGAATCACACAACAGCACATTCTTTATTTTCTGACACAGAAAATCAAGAAATTGAACAGGGGCAATGTTGATAAACAAGGGAAGACCCTGTAAAATATAGAGGCTTCTTGTTGGTTGACAATGGGTCTTTGAAATAGCTAAGAATGTATGATTTCAGGCATGCAGTCTCAAATTTTCATAATAAATTTGTCTGCAAAAGAAACAAAGTTGCCAGTCTGGCCCACGACCCCACGAAATCAAATATTAAAGTTTCATATACGGCTTTTCTGTACTTTTTCATGCATTGCTATTCATGTTTTTCAATTAACCAGAGGATATAATCATTAACCTTGTTGCCGATGGTGTTAACGACGATATCACTGACATTGAAGTGTTTTGCTCCACTTCTGGTTATGGCCGCTTTACTATTATTGTACCGACGAGAAGGTGTGACAAGGAGAAAAATGATGGAGGAACATTACTGCATCAGCCTTTTGTGAGCCCACACTTTCTAATAATAAGCCCCCGCGTGTCTAAGAACTCGGGGACAGTGCTACTTTCAAATATATATTACATAGCCATGTTCAAAAGTGCATTCTAAAGATAGAAAGTCTCTGATGGTAGAAAGCATCAAATAACGTACCCCCTTTCTTCATACGCTGACTCTGCTTTTTCACCTTGTCTTTACTAGTTTTGATTTTGATATCATTTGGCTTTTTCGCCGTTAGCTTTCGAAGACCTTGAGGCATCTTTCACCGTGCTTTCACCTGATTCCTTCTTCGACTTCGACAAGTCAAACTTAGGCCTTGGCCTCGTAGCTATATTTCTCTTGAAAACGAGGCTCAATAATCGTTTAATTGCGAATAAAAAATATTTCATAAATATTTTTAGGTACTTCTTGAACATACGTAATTGCAAAGATAATTCAGGACCACCATTTTTTCTAATAAAGGGGTAGAATCGTCTTGCTTACGACCATTCCTTCAAGTAGAGTTACTGTTCATTCATTAAGCGTTGTTATCAGTAGTAAATAAGGAACACCGCAACGCGACGAGAATAAACAACAACAAACACACAAATGAGTATGACTTTGAAATAAGTTGTTATCAGTGTCTTTTTTTCATAAAATACTGTATTTCATGAAATAAGAAAGTGCTAAACACTCTCTTATTGCTAAACTCTTGTTGCTAAACAGATAAAGACGTCAAAATTGATTCTTAAAAGCTGCAGGATAGTTGCAACTCTAGATTTTCCTTGGCAGTGAGTTCCAAGCCTTGGTTCCAAGTCATTTGGGAGTATTTTGTTAGAAATTCTGTGTACCCTAATGTTGTGGCGGTTCCTTTTATGGTACACATCAGGATGATATTCGTTTATAGAATTCGGGTGACCGTAAAAGTTCTCAAGAAAACTTCCTAAGGTAAAAAAGTTTGGAGTTTGTGTTTTTTAAATTCTCCAATATGCAATGAAAATTGTGTTGTTGAAGACAAACAAGAGGTACATAAATCTAAAATAAAATTTAGCATGCTATCAGCAACTTTTTGCGGATAAACTCTTTGTGATAGTCTATGCAAAAATTTCCTGGGAGGAAGAGAAAAATATAATTATTTTCCCTAAACTGTCACTGGTAAAAATACCCGTAAATGTTTTGTTAAAATTTACATTCAGAAAAAATCAGAGCCAAGTTGTTGGGAATTCTGTACATAAGTACACAGGTATTGTATTAGATTATTTGGCGTATAGAAAGCCAATTCAGTTCAGTTAATATTAGTTTGCTTCTTGCTCCTTTATGTTGCAAGAGAGTGTACTTTTTTGAGCTTCAGCAAAGCATCAGATTGCGTCACGTCAGCTAAGATCGCGTACAAGATAACATATTGTCTCCAGACCATCACCTCATCTTTGATACCGACTGCAATTTAACAAATACTTAACAAAGATAACATCAACTCAAAAGACCATATTTTTGATAGATTACTGTACATAATTGGCAATTTTTAAAATTGAAAATAAAATCATTACAGTATATGTGAAACCAGTATAATATGCACCTTAAAAAAACTGCAACGGAGTAGCGTCTATTTAAAAAACAGTAGCGACTATTGTCACGTTACTTGCTACAGTATCGCTGTTGTCTATTCTAAGGGGCATGGCTAGAGGAGAGAAACCAGCATAGAGTACAGGCAGGGGATCAAAACATCAGTTAAATTACAAAGCATTACCACAATCAAAAGCGTTGAAAGGGCAGAAAGTGAGTGGATGATTCCCTCTCCCCTTGCAATACTGGTATCCTTGTAAAAAAAAGGAAGGGCCACAGCACAGTAGCAGGCTGCTCGACGGACTCCGATAGAAATCTTGCAGGTGAAAAATCAATTTAAAATGTAGTATATAAGGAGCACCTCAACGCGCCAAGAATAAACAACAACAAACACTCGTAAATCAGTTTTGGCTAATATTTCGTCCCGGCACACGGGGCTTCATCAGAGCAAAATTCAATTGCATACTGGTATACGTGGCTGGAAGAGGTACCAAATAGGCTTGGACTACCTTTAAATTCTTCGACCTTTTGAATCATCACTAACATTGGATCCTTATAGATAACAGGAGCCTTCTATAGGGTAGGATACCATAAGCCACAAGGTTTCACATTTTTAACCTGAAACATTATTTGCCTCCTCATAATAGGAAAGAAATATTACTCTGAGATATGGAGCAAAATGACAGTCTATAAGCTCAAACACGTTCATTTTGATACTGAAACAAAAGATTGCATGACTCGGCTTCAAAAACCACGCGGTACTCGATTTCCTGTTTGTTTGTGACTGTAATAGGATCTTTCAGTAGAACAACTCCTTGCTTAGAGTACTTCACCCATCGCCCTTTTTGGACCTAAAATAACATGAAAAATTAACATCAACAGCAGTAGCTGCACAGTCATAAATACTGTTTGGAAAATTCATGCTATATATTAAAATAGATGAAGTGTTGGTCTTTACAGGCCTGGCAATTTGGTGAATTTTGGAGTATATGAGCATTGTGGCATCAATACAACGACACTACCCTCTGCACATTCTTATATTCACAACACTACAAGCAACTTTGGTGGCTGCAACGGCTAGGCAAAAAAATTGCAAGTCAGCCTTAATCATGGTGGTAAGATTTGCCAAAGTGAAGCACTTCACAGAAGACCAGCACTCACCTCGTAACCAGTGCTCCAGTGTAGATCTTCGTCTAACCAAAAATCTACCCACGCTACAAGGGCATGCAGCACTCCATTTCTAGAAAACGAAAAACAAGATTGGTAATAATTGCCGAGAAAGAACTATTAGAAAATGTCTATAAGCCTGCCTGGGCTTCGAATATAATGATATGCTGCCCTAGGGATGGTGACAGGATGCAATCTTATCTCCTGCCCTCAAACAAAAGGAATACTAAAAAATAATTGATATAAGTGGCGTTTGTTACATTTCTAAATAGGTAACTAAATATTTTGGAGCTTCTTGTTGCTACTGGACACAACATGCAATTGAGACCTTGGGGGGTTGGGTACATGTCATTTACTATGCATATTGAATAGGATCTCAAGTCTTTTTAGACGATCAGGGCATTTAACCACTTATTATCTTACAGGAAAAACTTCGTTTACATACAAAATCTGGCTTGAAGTACATTGTAAACCTTGATTTGACTTTGATAACTATCACCGTCATTTATATTGCTCTAGCAATTATTCAGCTGCTGGACACGATTTTTTTCAATAAATTATTTATTCCTCACCCAAACCACTCCAATACTAGCCTTACGAAAACTCACATTTTACGTGAAATTATTCAAATTTGGCTTATCTTTACCAAGGCCTTTTGGCTTTCCGTTAAGCAGATGTACAAATAATCACAAATATCATATAAGCCAAAAAAACCCATTAAGTGGCGTTCTTTGAGTTTTTAAACAGCAAATATAAATTAAAGACAAACACGAATAAAAAAATCGACGATAAATTAATTACAAATATGTTATTTTGCAAGTGATGTTTAACATGGTACTAGTGGTGAGATTAACGCGTATTTTTGGGTAACCAAAGTACCGTCTCGATGAGTTAGCGATTTCCTCAGACTCAACATGTTCAAGAGAATTGCTGAATAAAAATAAATATTGAAATCTTTACGCGAATTTTTACGCGATTCTTAAACAATATAGCTTAGTTTTTAGAAGTGTTCAAGAATAGCATTGTCAATGATTTTATTGAATTTATTTATTGCATATAGTTGGATTGTAAGTTCCTGAATGGTCACTTTTGCTTGGTGTGCATGAATTGATTGTCAAAGATTCTAAAGATTATCAAAGATTGCCTCAAATCTCGCCGGATAAGTGATTGAGGTGGTTGGGGAAATTTATTTCTCCGTAGAAATGCTTTGAATACTGGGAACTCGAACACATTATCTATCTGGAGTTTCAGCTAATCGGTTTTGGCAATGAATGCATTTTACCAAGCAAGTTACTTTTTATCTGAGCTTATCGCATTAACTGGAATCATCTTGAATGCGTCTCAAATCGTAAAAACACTACAGACTAAAGGGAAGAAATCGGCTTTTGAGCTCACTATCCTTAGCCTATCAACTGCAGATTTTTTGAGTTCAATCTTTACTGTCTCTCATATTGTTTATTGGCATTTGAAGGACAACTATTTGGCATCACACAATCCTAGTTTAGATTTTGTATCTCAAATTGGTCTGCAATTTGGGATTCTTTCATCGATATTACACTTAGTGTTTATCGCAACGCAGCGCACCTTTGCTGCCGTTTCGCCTCTAAAATTTCGCCTGCATTTCACGATTAGTTTTTGCAACGGCTGCTTGGTCGTAATTTGGGCCCTTTCTTTCGGGTTAAGTGCTGTTAATGTTTTTGCAATCACGAAGGCAGATATTATCAGCTATTTCTGCGTTATTTCAGAGGCGTCTCTACTCGTTACATACACTATAACTTGCTATATTATCAAGAGGCAAAGCAGAATGGCCAGAGTATTGTCAAGCTGGAGCCACACAAGAAAATCAACGGTACGAGCTGCATTTCTTCATTCAATATCTGTTACTTTTGCCTTCATTTTGTGCACGTTACCCGCCTCTCTCTTCCATATCAACGTCCTTAGAAGAGTGAGTTCCGACTATTTGTACGAATGGGCTCGTTGGATGTTCTACATGAACCCTACCCTTGACTCAGTCCTTTATTTTTATTTCAAGACAAAGCAAATAACAACACCTCAGTCACGTACAGTTTTGCCCGTCAAGGCTTTTCAAGCTCCTGCAATTTAGAGAGTGCCAGGGGACAAGCATCGAAGGAGAACTGTTTGACCAATAATTAGTCGAGACAGGCACACTGGAAACCTGCAATGGAGCAGCAAACATCATCTGCACACTGATTCGATGAATTTGTAATCTGTCATGTGTGCTTCATGTTATTACCTAAATTATATTTGCAAAGTTCAAGCAGCATTGTCCACTCTGATACGCTCTGATTCAGATGCTTAAACACTTTCAAAGAACATGTTTCAAACAAGTACACAAGTTTGAAACTTGCAAAAAGAAAATCGGCATACACCCTACTATTATTAAAGTTTCGATTCAATAAATAAATAAAAAAATATTTTCACAAAGGTTGACGACCTAAGTTGCAAAATGCATAATCCATTGTTTGCGAAAAAGGGAAACTCCCTCTCTTACACAATTCACCATTGGCTGGAAAACCTTGCAGATTGAAGGAAACGACAAACCGTACCAAGATCAATCGTCATATCCTAGGCCTACAACAGAAAAACAGCCTACCGAACGATTTTTGTTTTCCCATTGAATTCCAGATTGCGTCGAGGAATCGGATTCGAAAAATCGAAAGTTCCTGCATCGTGGATCTCTGACAAAACTGCATGGTCATATTCCCAAATGGCATATGGTTCGGCTTCGTAAAGAGCTCCAAACTCGTCGGAATGGTCGGGTTGTAATGCATCCTAAAAATAAATGATTGTTTTTTTTGGGAAAATTGGTATTTTTCGAACAATTGCTTATTTTATTTGATAGTTAACGAGTATTTAAACTGGATACTTCAGACTACAACTGTAATAAATGTCTGTCAAGTAAGGTAAAATGAAAACCAGAGAGAAAATTAAGGGCACTAAAACGAAAGAGGTGTGTGAGAATATCAAGAAAGGGACAGCTTTATAAGGGAAGAGGATTAAAATCGCAAGAAGTAAATTACTTTTAACACTTACCATAAAAAAATTGATTTAAAATGGAATTCATCTTACACTAAAGGGGCGAAACCGCCGTAAAAGGTTGGTCAAAGACCAAATAATTTCATCACTTTTTGGGTAGAGTTTGTTAAAAAAGTTAATTTTACTGCATGCATATCTCATCGAAAGCCATCTTAAGGTGCGGATAAAAAATTATACTTCAAAAATTGATAATTCTAGCATTTTTTCTTTAAATACTTTATCCTCCAATTTTATTTCAAAAACTAAATTGATATCGTTCGTGACTGATTACAAAAAGAAAAACTACTGGAGTCTCGTTTGAAAGACTTATACTTTAAGGAAGCAACAAGAAAATTTGAATTTGTTATTTCGACAAACCTTTATTATCCGATCGAATGCATCTAGCTTGAACCCTTCTATTGATCCTACTGGTTTTCGGACTTTCCATAAGTCTTTGAACTCCACTAGAGCAATAAAACATAATATGATGAAGTCTCGACTGGATAAATGGTGCAAGAATAAAAGGCAATTGTGAGTACAATAAATGATTTTTATGTAGGGGAAGTGCCTATTAAAAAAGGCATCTGTCCTAGCCAGGAACATGATAATGAAGTGTGGCCACTGGCCAGTTTCTTTCCCCAGTGCCTTTAGCCTATCCGAAGGTCGAGCCTTGATATGAACCTGGGGGCTGTGTGGTGACTATTGGCTAATACAAGATAAATGCCTTTAGTCATATTGTCATTATAAAATCATACCATACTCAAATCATAACATCAATAGTATCACTGTCATTGAAACCTTTCATTGTCTTCGTATACACAGTAGCGTAATCAGTCACTCATTCCCAATGTCCCTTTGTCTTATGAGTATACGCCCAATGTTATGATTCAGTCAGTAAACACAGTAAGACGCAAAGGTCAGGCCACGCAGTTAACGTCTCTTAATTACACGTTAAATTAGTGTTTTCTGCACGTTAAAGAAGAGCATAAAAATGACTATCCTTGCAAAACAACATCAAGTTAAATCAGCATCACCAAGGCAAGCGTTACTCACACTTCAGCACTGCAGCTAAGAACCCTAACAGTTTTTGTTCTGTATTACATCAAACAGTTTATGCAAACGATGGAATCAGTTAACAAAACTAACAGAACTGGATGAATATTTGATATTCATGCCCAACTGAGGCGCAAAATATTTGAAAAAAAGAGTTTCATCAATTGCTGTCCCGAGTATTTAAAAATGGGAAAACATGAGCGTCTTATAAAGACTAGGTCCTAAAAAGAAAAACATGATGATTATGATGAGCCATCACGCCATGTAGCCGTTTACTTGCAAAGTAGAAAAATAAAAAAGACCAAGAATGATTTACTAAGTAAGTCACAAATCGATACGAAGCAAATTTTGACAATGTAACCTAGAAAAACTTAAATGAAGATACCTGCTGCTAATTTCAAAATCCCCTTTTGAGGTATTACTGTTGGTTGGCGCCCCAGTGTGTTTTGAAAAATCTTGGTTAAATAATACCAGAACGTTAAATGCTCCCATGGAAAAAGACTTGTCGAGAAAAATGGTTCCACCAAAACTGCATCAAACTAGAAAAGAAAGCAAGATGTAAAAATTTAATAGAAACAGAAAAGCAAAGGTTTTGAAAGTTTTTAACTTAAAAAGAAGAGAGGGACGTTTGTAGCAAGTTGAAAACAAATGTGAATATTCGAGCGTTCAAATAGAGGAAGGCATAAACCAGTGTTATAAATAACGGCATTATCTGACACCTGGCTAAAAAGTTGTGTTTCTATTTGAGAACCTATCAAATGGGGAAAAATTTACTGCTAGATGAAAATATTGAATCAAATTGCTCGGCAAAAATTGGTAACAAAGTATTTTCAAGAAATGTTTCCTTGGTTTGCGTTTTAAACTTAAGTAATTAACATTTCTTGGGCTATCTATCCCTTGCTAAAATTGCGCAAGATATAATCTATTTCACCTAATATTTTCCGTAAAAATATTAAATGAGAATTCTCTTCCAACACTGAAAATGTTCTGGGAACCCAGTACGCAGGCTCCGACACTTTTTGCATCTCTGTCCTGAAGTATAGCCCAAAAACAAGGAAAATTTTGACTTTAACATGTTGCTAAAGTCATTGCAATCTTAGCTTTCTTTCTGCTACATATTCCATGTGAGCAATATCTTTTGATAGGAGTTTTATAAGATACAACAATATAGAATCCTGAATTGAGAAGGCCTTTTACAAATTGATTTGCCGCTGACATGAATCAAGCAATAAAATTGCAATCTATCATAATTATCCATATTTATCATATATATCATATTTATCATATATATCATATTTATCAAATTTATCATATTTATCATATTTATCAAATTTATCATATCTATCATATTTATCAAATTTATCATAATTATCATATTTATCATATTTATCATAGCATGTTGCTTGCACGCTATAGAGTAAATTTTTTTCTTCCAAAATTCTGCAAAAACACAACTTACAATGTAAAACACAAACAGATACATTCCTTGAAATGTCAACTGCCTTAATAATGGTTAAAAGACAATTCTCAACAAACATCCTCTATCAAAGTTCAGAACTTGAACAGATGTGTTGCATAACAACTGATTTTGACATATTTTCGTTGAGTAGCAAATCAAAGGTCGCCATCAGGAATATTTTACATGCCATGTGCATAATGATCGATACCTCGGTTGATTTCGAAAGATTGGTAAAATCATCGTCGTTTAAATTTCTTTTGTTTGATATTTTGATTTTGTCTTGCAGCCCGTTGAGTGTGGATAACTACAAGCAACAAATAATATTAATAGTATCATTGAATATTGGTAAATATCAGACAAAGCATAGCCGCTTAACTATAGGAAGAAAGGATATTAGGACTATTAAGGTAAAAATTATTATAAAGTTTAACTTTAAACTGCAAAGAGGTTTTCCTTCTAGCAAGCAGCAAGTCATAGATGGGCACCAACTATGATAATCGATTATCGACAGAAATATTTGTAAACCAAGTAAAACTGCAAGCAAGTTAAACAAAAAATACCTAAATTTGTTCATGTATTCATTTAACGTCAAAACATAAAAATTGGCCACTTATGGCTCTAAACTAAAGTTTCCTGATAGACCCTGTATTTCTGTAATGCATTTTCCATTAATTTGACACCACTTGAAAACATTCTTCGGTAATTACATTCCTATTTCAAAAATTAACAATCATCTGGAGGAGGTGTTGGCAAATTTTTGCACATTACCTTTGCTATCAGATTCCCTGACATCTGTGAAAATTCAATGTATGTTACCTAAAAGAATCAATTTTCTTAAACATGCAACGTCTTTATCATAAAAGACAATGTATAGCAAAGACTTATAAAGGGTAATATGATAAAACCCTAGATTAAGACAAGGATATTGGACGATTGAAGATATTACGACAAAAAAACTATGATATTTCTTTCTTGAGTAGGATTGCCTTTAACCTATTTGATAAACGTTACCATGAAAAAATCGAATGTGAGCATGCTCATCGGGTTCATCACAACATGTCTCAGTTTCAATCGCACAAAAGAAAAGCAACTTCGTAAAAGGCGAGGATATAACCAAAAAAACAGTGCCTCTAAATTGATACCTGATTTGCGAATTTTGCAGCAAATAAAGGAAGAAGTGATACATCACCAAGAACCAGCACATTTGTTAACTGTTTTTGCTAAAAATTAAGAAAAGGTCAAAGACAAATTTATTCGGTTTTGTAATAAATCTGAGAAACCTGGAGGCAGACATGACAAATCCATAGATAAATTTTGTAATATATAGCTTTCAGCAAAAAAAGAAAATCTATCTGTTTGAAAAGGTTATCTGAGAGAAAATTCAGAACATTATAGCATCAACCTTGCTAACCGTAACCACTTATAATGTGTCTGACAATGTGTACTAATATGTCGATCATAGATTAAAGCATGCTTTATCTATGTTTCTCTCATTTTCACAAGGCCTAGAAGTCTTTTTGCCTTGTAGTAATTCTTTGATTGATTTCTCTAGCTACAAGCTAAGCAACTTTTCTCTCTGCACCGGTCTCTGCATAACACTGTCATAATTCGCACGCCTTTCACGCGTTCTCTGATACAGAAAATAGGTTACACTAAATAATTACAAGCATTTTTGCTCAGTATTGTTGCCTGTATAGAAGTGGCGAAAAATTACCTTACTTAAGGCATTGGAGTAAACATTCCAAAAGTCTCTGTTATTAGACATGGAGAACCTTTCTCTGCTCCAAACAGTGTGCAATCCACAAGTGCAAACTGGGCGATCTACACCAGCAGACAGTTTTTTACTGGCAAGACAAATTAAGAATATATAAATAATTTGGGTAATCATAAGTATCATACTTTATTGAGAATAAAAAAGAAACATTTTCTTAATTGAGTTTCACCTCACAATTTGAGGATGCTTCAATTAGTCAAAATCATTGTCTAGATTCGATTTAAGAACAAAACTATTCAATTCAATAAAAATCACCCTTCAGCATTTAATACATATTTCTCCTAATTACAATTCCTTATTAATCCTCAAAATGAGCAGTAAAGAGGGATATATATAATTAAGTTACAACACGTTATTCCCGTATTTTTTGCGCTTCTCTTATCTTACTTTGCGCAACTTGAGAAAGAAAAATTTCAAATAACAACATTCCATTGAACAATAAAAGGGGGAGTGTAAAAGCCGCACACGTGATGCTAGCGTTCACATTAAGCTTGAAACTGGCAGTGGTATCTTAGAGCCGCCCTGTTATACATATCAAGATGTATATACCAATTAAAGAAATAATGAATGAATAAGGCAATCAGATGATAAAGCTGGTGAGACGGAGCTAATGGCAAGAGATTGATACCTTGGATTATGACCCACCTTAATAATGATCCTTCGCAAGGGTTCTCGCGTGTCATGTCAAACCAAAAACAATAGTCGTCACGGTGAAGAGTCAGGGCAAATTTCTGGCCTAAAACACGAACATAAAACGCAAAAACTTATCAAAAATGGATTTTAACAGACAGAAGGAGAGCTGAATATGATATCAGTACAACAAATTCGTATTTTAGATAATACTCATTGATGCATTGTCAAAAGTAAAAGGATCTGTACGCCCTACATTAAAATCTCTAAGAGCATTCCGAAAAACGATTAGACAAAAGTTGCTTAACCATGTATTAAGGACATAAAGCCAAACAAATTCATAGATTTACAAATTATAATTCATATATCATTCATAGTTTTTGGCCTTGAGGCAAGGCAGAGCCAAAATATCGCAAAATTTTATCCTTAGCTAAACTCAAATAAGATTAAAAAAATTAAAATACCTTTAACGACATAGAGCTCTTCTCTTAGATAATAAATAGCTTGCATCCAATGATCTCGCCACTAAAATTTAAACAAAAATAAAATGGTGCCTTATCAATTTCCGGCTTTAAAACTTTGACAGAAACTGAATACAGCAAAGACAATGACAAAAAATATATGTCAATAGACAGCATAACCAACTAGGATAGATATTTTTCTCTTAATGATGAAATTGATAAAAAAATTTCTTTTGTTTGCTTAGCATTCCGTTACTTTGCATAGCAATATGCAGACATCCTATGGCCTAAATTTCGACAATTTTCGCTAACTTTTTACTCTAAAACCCAAAAATAAGAAGCTTCCCGAATTAACGATTACAAACAGGTACGGCCTTGGGGTTAACACCCGTTTCAAGAGGGCGTAATAATTTTTGTTGACTGTCTTTTTCAGTACACAAGCCCCCCCCCCCCATACCCTCCTCAAAAAAGATATAAAAATTCTTTGTTTACAATGGACAATCCTTTTTGTCTTATTGTTGGCAAAAAACCCAACAGTACCTTCCCAGTAATTCTATCCTTCCTGCGGTACTCTTTTTCTTGGAGGAGCCTTGAAATTGAAGATATTGAAGATAATCAACAATTCATATTTTGAAGTAAATAAAAAGAATAAAAGACGTAAAATCTCACAATAACTTTATCAGGGCAGAGTGAAGAGCATTTTGGAGCCATACTTAATGTAAATTCTTCATCTTCATCAAGAGACAGATCCCACCATAAAATGATGCAGTGTACGCAGCCAGATTCAGTTGCTTCGATTTCCAACTGGTAGATCGTCTGTTCCAATTGAGTGGCAAAGGCATTTGGTTTTGCATTGAAGTCGAACCTGGTGATACAAATATTTAGGCTACCAGAAAAGAAATAAACAAATTACCAAGTTCATATAGTTTGATGGTAAATTGACAAATTATGACACGTATACTCATTCTTTCGTAATCATAATCCTGCATTGTGCAATGCTGAAATCTTTCAACACCAAAACTCTTTCTTACATAAATAAATATCCGTATTGCTCTTATTACTGCAAAATAGACTGCTTGGAGGTGATATTCCTTGCCGATTGTTTGTGAACATGATTCCAGGTCTTCGTTGGTTCTAGATACACTCAGAAGATGATCACTATCTTTTTTTCAGTGGCTTAGCTTGTAACAAATGATGTGCAACAGTTACTTCTCTATAGAAAGAGCAAGGCGTCTTAGTAGATGATTCAGTAGAAAGCTATAAATTATACTTTCAAGAGTAAATTTATTCAAAAATGTCAATCTTTTAGTTTATCTGATACCGCATACACAAACACCGCTGTCCCTTAATGTTCATATAAAGCGTGAAGCTTCTAGAAGTAACTTAGTAGGCAACCTTCAGTCTTAAAGATAATGGTGTACGCATTAAATAAAGTCAGATGAGTCCGGGTGTGACTAAACAATACAATTCTTGAACGAACTAACTTACATCCCAAGTAAACATGATAAAGCATTAATAAACCTCTTTATCTCGACCTTGCAAGGAATTTCAAATAAATTTGAATCAAGGAAATATGACACATCGAGCTACTACTAATACTACAATTTCTAAAACTGTTGACCTTGTTATTACTTCTGACTTTGATCCAGGAAATATCCTTAACTCTAAGTTTGCAAAACAAACACTGCTTGCTGAACAGCGTTGAAAATCAGATGATAACCAGATTATGAAGAAGTACGGTACAGTAGGGTAATTCAATTATGCATTCTGTTGTCAAAGATATCATTTCGACAAGCCTCTAGTGATTTTTAGAAAGCAAAACACAAATTACCTGACAGCTTCAATGCAGTTTGACATCACCCTAAGATCGTCAACTTGGTCAACGTGGAGTTCATCTGTTGCAGCTGTTCCTTGGCATTCATTAAGAGCTGCCATCGTTTTCAGAGATTTGAGATCAGAAAACTGAGCGAAAGCAAACATATAGAATCAATTTCGTCAAGTAAAGCAGGGAGGATATTGTTATTGGGGGGTACCTTCATCTGAGAACAGAAGGGAACAGAAAAGATGGTATATTCAAAACGCAGGATTTTGGAGGACCATGCTCCCTCAAGGGCGAGGGTAGCTGACAATACCCCTGTTAATACGAGTTTTTTTCTAGACAGGGGTATCGACAACAATGGTAGGAGAAATTAACACTTTCTTGCTCATTCCTTGCCCAGAATTCAAAGCGGACTGAAATTTAGTGACCGTAAGATAATACTAATGATCTCCAAGGATTATGTACTAGAGCGAATGGCTAAGGACAATTAACCCCCTCTCTATATCCAGTGACGTGGCCAGGATGATTAGACTGGGGGGCAAAGGCGAGTTGAGCAAAGGGAGAATTGGGGGTTCACACCCTTTTAAACGCTAGAAAACGCCCTTTTTCAAATATATTTTTTGCCATTGGGAGGGCGTCGTATTTGGCCTGAATCACTATGTGTAAAAAAACCTTTTTCAGGCAACAAAACCTCATTACAGCTCTTTTCGTTAACATAAGCATTTCACAGAAACTTCATATTTGAAGAATGAGAAAGATAGTTTAATTGCCAAGTCCGAAAATAAAAACTTACCAATCAAAGTTCCTCATTTTACTGTTACTCCCTTCTTAATAAGTATTTTTCACTGCCTTAAATCAATTTTATTGTTTCAACATTACCTCAACATTCCCAAGCTTATGTCTCTTCCATAGATTCTGGCTCTCGGCAGCTTGAATAAATACCTTCGCCGTTGCAGGCACGACTTTGCAGTCTTCCTACAAATGCAAAGGACGAATACAATTAAAGACTGGTTTCAAAGTAATCTTAACTATTTCTTGCCATTTTAACAATACAGTCTTCTTAAATTTATACAATACAGTCATTTATGAACTTTTTCAGTACAGTTATTCAATACAGTTACTTATGGTCTTTTTCAGTTTAGGTTTCAGTAACGGACCATGACCCCGCGGTGAGGGTTCAAATTTTTGGGGATAAGAGATTCAATGGAAATTGCCCTCAACACTTTCTTACAAAGAGAAGTTCATACACACTAGATTTATAAATTTAACACAAGTTCTTCTGTCCCATTTGCTGAATCCTCTCGCTGATTTTCAAACCGATGATTGTACTTCACCACTTAGCTTTTGCCTATTGTAGATATTTAACAACGTCAGCACAGAGACGACCATTAAATATCGCAGCACAGTGACGAGTATCACACACGTTTACAAATCATGCAGTCTTATTTGTTGGTGCCTTTTATTCAGTATTTTTTAACTTTTAACGCAAGAAGGTCCAAGTATTTCAATTATGTGTTTACATATAAACCTGTCAAGGACAAATACCCGGTGCAAATATCCGACTCATCAACCAAGCCACAAAGTCTTCCAAAAGTGAAAGGTCTATCAGCTTTAAACCAATTCCTTTGAACCAATACAATTTCTTTTTAAAATCCAATTTTATCTTTGTTTTGCTAATTGAAATTCAATTTATGCAGTGGAAAATAAATCAAAAACGTGTTTTATTGACTTGAACATACTCATAAACAGCCAAAAAATGGATATAATATAACTTTCTTTGGTTGTGTAAAATGCAGTTTTCAAAATGGCTCATAATACACTAAAGTAGATTGCATGTTCTACAAAGAAAGCTGATTTGAAATAAACTGTACTACTGAATTGAATTGAATCGACAAATTAAATTACAAACAACGGAGATCTCCCAACAAACGACACCACCAAACAACCACCCAGTACAAAGGGGAAATGCATTTACCAAAAATAACAGATAAGGCTTTAAACAACTCCAAAGCAAATTAAAACAGCTTCTCGGCAATAAATAATAGCGTTTTGTTCAACTTAAAAAGGGTCGTCGATACAATGGATTCTGACAGAAATATGTAAAAGTTAGCTCTTTAGGTCTTTAGATGTTAGTTTAGGTCCTCTCAAACGGTTCAAAAACTACATAACGATGAGAGAACAATAGATGACAAAGATTGCGTCGAAAGATATTTAGAGTGGTATATCACAGGGATCGTATCTAGGGCAAATGCTATTCACACTTTACGTACATGACATTCAGAGTTTTCCTGTAACGTATATGTAGACGTCACTAGTATGACACATTCGAAAGAAGAGTCACTCTCAAATGATTTGAGAACTGAACATACAAACATTTCAGATTGAATGCGGCAAAACCCGCTACACTAACATTCAACCTAAAAAACGATCCCTAGGTAGAGTAGCGTTTTATTTATCATTTAACTAGCATTACTGTGTACTTTTTTTCTTCTTAGTATGCTTTACAGAATATGTTTTGAAATATTATAGCTAATTGGGTTTTGCGGGTAAACTGATCTAAATTAATAGGAAATAGAATAAAAAGAGCAAGATGATTTTAGTTAGGGCAACAGAAACACCGCTATTTTATTGGGCTCTTCAGCTGGCTTTGAGCTCTCATATAGGCCAAAACCAATACTCGTCCAAATTTCAATTGGCTGATATTGACTTACATATGAAAATGATCTTTATTTACTGCCATCCAATTCATCATCCTCTAATGAATGTTGACTTGAAATAAACTCTGAAGCACCCAAAGAAAGATTTGAAACTGAAAATGAAATAAGTTTGAAACTTGCCGTCAAAAGATGCTCCTTTGCATGCTTTAAAGTAGGGAGCACTCCTTCACCAATCAATTCGCTGTCAAAGATTTCAGTGACAAGAATATTCGCTCTCTCCATCAGATCTTTTTCTGGGGAAACAAAAGTTTTTCTGGACAATGTGCCTCTGGAAAAAACTATCAATCAATGGGTAAAAATGAGGCAGATGCTGGAAATTTCGGAGGTTAATTCAAATATTAATATTAATTAACAGAATTAACTTACCTTTTCCAACAAGCATTTCTGTTGATCTTTTATCAACTATTTTGATTTTGCTCTGAAGTTCATTTCTCTCCACAACATTGTTGGCTATTTTTGCCATTGGCCTAAAAACCTAATAAAAATTAAAGAAAAAATACAAAGCATAAGACCAGTGTTTCTTGTGTCAATCTTGAAAACAAATCAATTTTATCTCAGGACTAAATTTATCATTCTTATCAGTCCCACAGACAACGTATAGGGCTATAGGGTTGACATGTGACATGTGAGATGACCCCTGATGGAGTTTGCTAAAAGTTTGACAAAAACAGACATCGTTAGCTGGGGCATCAAAAATGAAATTTCTTACAATTATTTAAAGTACAGTTAAAATTAGGCTTGCTTAAACCAAAGCACCAAGTCTTATCCTTCCTTTACTGGACCATGTCTACATTGAACATAAAACAATCTGCCCAGTTATTATCTGTATATTAACCTGCTTTCTTAATAGCTCATCAGCTCTGCTTAAGAAAAATCTTAAGTCCCTCCACCCATTATGGTTCAAAGAGCTGCCAACAAGGACAGACAACAAACAGTACTTCACTTTCTCAAATAGCAGAGTTTTATGGCCCTCCTTGTGTAATATGGGGCAAGAAATACCACAGCACAAAAACAGTGGAGCTTGGTGATGTTCTTATCTCTTCAATTTTTTGTTCTTTCCTTCCTCAACATGAAATTTAAAAGCTTTTCAATACATTAAAGCCAAATCAAAAGGAAGCACATCAACTTGATTCTAGTCTGAAATATTAAAATGTCTTTCTAAGTTCAGTTTTATGCTATAGATTGATTGAGGTTGGAAAGCAATAAATTTTGAAAGCATTATTCATACTTCACAAGCTGTAACAGACTGAGCTCCACATGAGGCAGCCATCATTGCTAAAATACCACTGCCAGTTCCAATGTCAAGGACATGGGAAGCATGTCCAGCCTCTTTGATTTTATGAATTGTTTTTTTTATGGCTTCGTGGTACTTTTTATTCTATAAAAGAGGCAATTTTTATGATTTTTCAACTTTGGTAATAACAAGGCAATGAATAATAAATGTTCTTTCTTAAGCAACAGAACTTTGATAGGGAAGTAGAAAAAAAGTTAAATGATTGACCTTATTTATTTCTTATTTATTACACATCTACAAGTAGCCATCATATTACAATGAGTAATTAGGTGCCTTTATTCTAATGCTTGCTTTAAGATATAAAGTAAGCCACCCTTTTGATTTGTCATTTAGCAACAGAAAGGGGAAATAGATCACAACAGTGACAATGACAAACTCACTCTTTCAACGTCATGAAGCATTCCAGCATAAGTGGACCTGAAAACAAAAGTGCTAATTGATGTAATATGAACTTCTTAGGCGTGATGAAATGCCTTTGAGCCTGAAAGAAAACTGCCATGTCCTGTTTGTAAAATTCAGAATGCCCTCATCCATCTAGACAAAAATTTAAAGTTCTACTCACCTTTTTGGATATAACCTAATGTTACATATAAGTGAAAGATTGCTAGATTAAAAGAAAAACTTAAGAATGATCTTATTGCATTGCTAAAAATTATTTCTTGTATAAAAACCAAATATGATCCCAGAAATATTTGAATAAAGATCATATTAACAGATCAAATATTCATAATTTTGTATCTTTAACAGCACAAAAGCCAAAATCATATTTTCCAAAATTCACCTTGCAAGTTCATGTTTAGCATCATCATCTTCTGTTTCTTTGAATAGCCATTCTGCAGTGCCAGTTACTGGGTTATCTTTCAACACAAACATCTTTAAACCAATGTACAGCCAGTCAAACTTAAAAGTATGGGAAAATACATTTTCTAAAATATGTACAAAAAACATGTTAAAAGATTGCAGAGTATGCATCAAAAGGTGAAAACTTATAAAGAAATGTTGCACCTTTTAGAGAAGGCCGTCTTGCCGAGTACCTACAGATAGGTGATTTGTTGAAACAGGAACTTGTTGATAGCCTATGGTGATAGGATGGCTGAGAGGATAGCATAGTGGTTAGGGTTGCTGCAGATCCAAGGGTCTATGGTTCAAGTCCCTGACATGACCAAACTTTCAATCAGAGTGAGGAGAGCCACCAGCTCTCTGTATTTCCCGGCATAGGAATCAAGATGTGGTCACATCGAGAGAAAGGAACAGGACACTGCTTGATAAGCACAGCTTCTCGGTGTCTTAAAAACTACCTTAAGATGCTAGGTGGCGAATACAAAAAATACAAAAAATCTACCTAGCCTCTAGAGGCAGCATCCAACTGCTTAACACTTGCTTAACAAGAGTTTTCCACTGAATTCTTCTCAAAACTGACAGAATGGCACTTTGTAGAGTTAGGTCACATATTCTAAAGTTTTTTTCTTCTGGAAAATAACATTATATATAGCACTGAAATTTTAAGGGCTACACCAAAAAACCCTTCCATTCTGCAGTGGCTGCCAGCAACCCTTGCTAAACTAACAAATTCATCATCAACAATTTTAGAGGCCACTGAAATTTCAGTTCTTGTACATACTAAGTACATATCAAGTGACAACAATGTCAACCTGATGATGTTTTATTTGTACAGCTAACTTTGCAACCTTACCAAGGATAAGTGTCTCAGGTTTCATGTCTTCAGAGGGTTTGGTTTGACCTTGTGATCTAACAACATGGCAAAGATGATCTAAAAAATGCTACAGGATTACCAAACTTAGGTTTAAAGGCTTCGAATTAGATCTACATATATAGCTAACTAAAAAAATAAAAGTGGTTAGAAAAGTAAAATGATATGGGAAAATGATAAGTCAAATCAGGAAAAACAAAAATTTGCAGTTTTGAAAACTCCTTTTGGATCTTCCATCAAAGATCTCTTTAAAGTTGGCTTACTTTCCATACAGGTCTTCCCGGTTATTGAGTATGACATCGATATCATAATAACTTACATTAATAGTTCATTCTCATACCACTCATTTGCGTCACTTCATGGACCTGGGCTTTTAAATCTTTGCAGTGCCTTGACCACCCTCGTGGTCACTTTTTGTGCTGGGTAACTTAGGCCACTGCAGCCTCGCTGTGATGATAACATTTCGCGCGCGAAATTTGACTCAGTGAAATGTTTAAAATGGTCAGTCAACGCGTTAAACATTGTGGGTCTGCTTTTCAGCACAGTATGAAGCGGAATACTTCTTAAACGAGGAATTCAATTTTAAAGAGAGAAAGAAATTATTATGCACATATGGCTCATTGATATCATTTTAATACTATTAAAGTGATATCAATGAGCAATGTGACAGTGAAAACTGATTCGATGGGAAAACAAGCAACCTTATAACTTGTTGTTTGTATAAAATATTGAGAGGATTTTAACGGATTCTTATCCTTTTTGTTGTTCATGATAACTAGTTCAGTTCCTTGTCACTCGCGTATTTCTAAGTTGAGCCAACAAAAAACACAGTCTGCCGGCCGGTACTTTGAAATTATGTTTGAGACAAAATTTTTGTTGGGGAGTAAAAGAGTTCATGGTCTGCTCTTCATACAAAAATTATCAATTTTTGTGCAAAAGCTACCAGCCATAAAACTTTACTGTTTAATGCTCTCTGGACTCCTTCCCACGAAGCCATAGGCATGTTGGGCATTTGACATCCCGCCCTATCGTTAACATTTGTCTATCACTTGTGCTATCTAGTATCTTTCTGGTTGAAGAGCTTGAATGGAAGCAACAGGAACATCAATTAATGAATTAGAATAAATAAAAGGATGCTTTGCTGCCAACATATGGCGTCGACTTTGAAACGACACTTGAATATCATATATCAGATAAATCATTTTGATGGCTGTTGGCTATCACGATATGGAAGATGCGCATGTTTGAAAAAATTGATACACAAAATAGAGTTCAGAAATAATTTTATAAATTTTAGCTTATCAAAGCGACCTTGAGGTATAGTCGAACAGGCCCTTGGTGGGAAATTGTTTAATTGCCAGCCTCAAGTACAAACCGCAGTTTGAACTCTAACTTTTTAATTGGGAAAGAGAAAGAAATGACCCAGAAATGAACTATTTCTGCAACCAGATTCATCTTGCCAGGCCACCTTTTCCTTTGATCTCTCCCGATATTTATTTAATCCCTCCTTGAGACAAGTTGCCAACTCTAGATAGTCAAAGGAGCGTACCCACAGCAAAAAGTTTTACTTTTATCATACTACTGCTTTAAAGATATATTGTCAACAATAAACAAATTCATCCCTCTATAGGTACTCTTTTCCTGTCAAAAAAATTTCCTGTGTATTTTAAAATGGCTCAAGATTTCATCGGAAGCATTTTGGTAACATTGTACAGTATTGCCAACAGTTACACCCGAGAAGCGCCATTTCTTGGCAAATTTGGGACTTACCAAGCCCAATGATTTTCTTTAGGTTTGCCCCCTGAAAAACCTATCAATCATACAACATAGCAAATACAAATGAGTTTTATGATCATTTGCTCCTATCTCGTCGCTCAGGCTATAGCTGAATACCCTTTTACAGACAAAGGTCTCAAAGGCTGGTAGCCTTGAAATATGCTAATCGTGATAGGAATTTAAACAATAATTTTTTCATGATAACTGATAATTACAACTTGCAATAGCGTCGCTTCATACATGAAACATAATGCATTTTCATTAATATAAGAATCGATTGGTATGTTTAGTATCAACTCCAATTAGTGAGAAGAAGAAATCTACTACTTCACCGCATTTGTGCACTGATAGATTGAGACGGTGGAGAATTTCGAGTCTCTGTGTTCAACCACGACAAAGCGGATTTCTTAAATAGAATAAGTGAATTTGCTGTTGCCAAGATACAAGAAAAGGCGCTTTTGGTACCGAAGGTAAGACTGTAGCCATTTGTGACTGGATTAGCGTTATAAAGGGGCTTTCTCTTGCGATGTTATCGAGATAAAGTGAAAGGTCTGTGCGCATGCACAGCAAAGGAATGGATTAAGCTGAAGATTGCGTATCATGTTCGATCATTCGTAATAAAAGGACGCATATTTTATATTCGAGGGCAAATGTTTATGGAAAACTCCTGAAGATGAAGTTGTTGATTGCAATACTTCCATTTCTTGTCATGCTTTGTGCGCAGATCCCAAAGAATGAAGGTTTGTCTGTATCACAATTTATAGGTGGAAAAAACTAATAACCAATTAGGCTTAGGTTTCTATGAGCATATTTATATTTTGCTAAGTTTCAAGCATTTGAGGTAACGCTTAAAATGTTGATTATTGGGTTGAAATAGCATTTGGGACAAAACTATGTGATATCCTTGCACAAAACATCATTTGGCCTACAAAATCATCTGAGGAAAAGATGAGAACATGCTATAATTAGCAATTCATTTAATCAGGGAAAGAAAACTATTCTGCGTTGTTCACTCTGGAACACAACTGAAAGCTATGTGCAGAAATTTGTGATTATTCCTGACTGAGCAGATGCTGAGTGGAAAGGCTGAAAATTTTGCATCGTGGTAGATTCCAAGCTTCACGTTTATTCCGGAACATCAAGAAAAGATATTGACTTAGGATAGGATATTGACAATTATATATAATTTTCTTAGATTGTCGGGGTGAATAGAAACAGGAAATGGCAGCTATCATTCATTTATTGATAAGCTCCTACGGACAAACTTAAGCCCCTGCGAAAAAGCTAACGTTCTTCTCCATTACTCGTTGGATCCGACAAGACCCATCTTTCGATTTCTTATTTATACTCCCTCCTTTTCCGGTTCTTCACCATGGTAAAATCTTAGTTTCATGTCCTTTCTATTCTTTTTCTACTTAGCTCCTCGACACTGAACAGAAATTAAATCAAGAAACACGATAGCTTGAAATTTGAGATTCTGTAATAAAGTTATGATAACCTGGTTAAGCAAGTTTATTGTCATTAAAAACAGACGAGGTCGAGTTTGATTGCTTTATGAAAGAAGATTCCTCTGTTTGTAGTAGACGATCCTGCTTCACTTTTACCATAGAACAGCAACTCAACATATTACAAAATTGTTTTAAGGGGCAACTCGAGCCAAATGAGTTAATTTTAATTGCAATTTAACTTCTAAGCTATGAACATTCAGTGACTCGAGTCATTGCATTTTCAGATTTATTTTCCACTATTTTTAACTAAATGTAGCAAATAAGAAACACGGCAATACGCCGAGAATAAACAACAATGAATACACGTAAATCAGTGAAGGCTAATATTTCGCCCCGGCATACTTGGCTTCATCAGAGCAAAAGTTCATCAGACCTTCATCACTTTTGCTCTGATGAAGCCAAGTATGCCGGGGAAAAATAATATTTATTGTTGTTTATTCTTAGCGTATTGCGGTGTTTCTTATTTGCTACATTTTGATCGACTTTTCGCCGCAAGAACTCCTTGGAGCCTGTCGAGCAGCCTGCTACAGTGACCTTTACTTCATCCACACCTTTGTAACTAAACTTCTCTTGTACTGTCTCCTGCCCCCAGAATTTTTAAGATAAGGTTGTTGCATTCGAAAAGTGAACTTTCTAAGAAATTTGAACTTTAGAACTGTAGGCAATTTATATACATGTTTCAATTTGCCATTTACTCAAAGTATATGCTATATTTTAGGGACCGAATGTAAAGATATTTTGAAAAAAGCAGACTGCCTTTTGCTTGCGAAATACGGGACATGCAAAACCCATGCAAAACGGATGAAAACAATGTGCCCCAAAACGTGCAACTTTTGCGGTAAGTCTCCTTGTAGGTTCCGAGAGGTATCGAATCTAGAGAGATTATATATTTAATGAGAGGGGTCGTAAGAAGAATACGTGTGCTTTAAGGAGAAACAGAACTTGTACTATAGCAGAATTAGAATATCTGTATATGTCATGCTTATTCTGCGGTGCTTTGATGAAGTAAAACCTCATTATTTGTAGGTTCAATTATGTCTACAAAATTATGGTTATAGAAGACCACGTAAATCTACTCATTTCTCGGGGGGTTTCCATGCTAAGCCAAAATACATGACACGAACGCTGTTAGTGCATCTTTCAAAGGTTTTTTACGCAATGGAATGTTCGAGTCAGCATGTTAACCACAAAATCTTTAAAAGTGCTTGCTTTGAAAGGGCTACCACTGTCTTAGTGGCAAGTGAATGAGCTAAGCTTGACATGAGCCCACCACTAGGTTTCTCAATCAACCGAGTGAAAAAGACGTGATCTTGCGTGTACGCGTTATTTCCTTTACGTGTTCGTGAGTGTACACATTGTTATGTATGATTGCAGCGTTTTCTCGGGCGTGCAAATCGAAGAAGTGTCCATACAAACATGTCTGCCTGATTGACGATAACGAGACAGCCTACTGCAAGTGCGTTGCGAAATGCTCAACTTTCGATCAAAAGACAGGGCCCATCTGTGCAGGCAATGGGAAGACGTACAAAACAATTTGCTCGATGAAAATGGATCAGTGCAAGGAAAAGAAGTCAATTCATATTTATCATTACGGAAACTGCATAGACCCAGGTATGGATGGTTCAGCATCTTAAACTATCTACGTGTTTTTTAATTGGCAGTTTTTACATAGAAATGAACTACAATTATCAAAAGTACAGAATTGAGATATCGCTTTTACGTTAATTTGATATTAACTTGATTGTAAGCAAGTTGAAATTAAGAATTTATCTTATTTTATAGAATTACAGAAGATTTTGCTTTAGATTTAAGTAGAAGGGCAGCAAGGAGTATCATTTTTAAACATTTTGCTTTCAAGACAAGGGTTGGTTCACGATAAATCGAAAAAAGTTGTTTTGAGCAAATTCATGCAACTCTAGGCGTGTTCGTGTTCGTGTCAATTTTACACGCAATATTTCTTTATCGTATTGTGTAATATTTTCCTGGTTATTGATTTGATTTTCTAAGGTCATTTTTTATCGCTGGAAGCCTATATTTGCATCTGGTTTCTCAATGCTTTATTAAGTTGTCCAACTGAAGCTCAAAACAGTAGACCTGGACCTGCTGAATATGAGAAGATGAAAAGGATTCTCTTGATTTGCTGGACCCTAATTAGCATAAAAATATGGAATATTATGAGGCAGATTCGTGTCTCCTTCTCAGCTTGGATAGTTTATTCTCAAGTAGGATCTTTTTTAATGACATAAAGAAATGGGTTAGTTCCGACTATAGATTATAAGAAGAATTTTTTAAAGCACGTATATTTTCTGGTTGGTATGACAGCCAGGTCCAAAACATAATCCATTTGGTTTTTTCATCGATCATTTTTAGATGCCTGTGAGGATTTCATGCCTTCGCTCTGCGCTGACTTAGCTAGAAAGAAATTTTGTCAGACGTCACCACAACTGATGCAGTTCTATTGCCCTGCGAAATGTCGACTGTGTCGTAAGTAGATCAAGTTCTGTGCTTAAAACATTGTTAGTAAAAGGAACAAAGAGACTATGAGCATGAATTAATTGAGAGCAAGCAAAATGGACCCATATTCATAGGATATCTTACGCTATCTCATGCCAGTTAATTCATTCAAATTAAGAGGAAGATAAGAATAATCGAACTGAGTAATGTGTAAGTAGTACTGTTCTAAAAAGAATTTATCAATTTATCTGTTTTCAGCTCGGTAATGTTAAACACATATAAAAAATGAGGCACTCATTCCCCTTAATGTATGTTTGATATGTTTGGTATGTAAAGTATGTTTGAAAGAAATTGAAAAAATGAAAAACACGGGCTCCTCCGGGCCTTTTTAAGTCTTACGTTTATTCATGATTCTGATGAATTTCCTAAATGAAATCGTCTTGGCAATTAAAAAGATTCATCTATTTCTTTGAAGAACAGATTTTCCAGCAAAAGTAACAAATTTTGATACTGCCTAGAATACAAAATCAGTCAAAATTGCTCCACAACAGTCATCAACTCTTTGATTATACATTTTATGACGTCATCAACTACGTTCTTGTTCTCTCTTGGAAATTAGTATACTTGCGGTTCCTGGAACTTTGTTTTTATTACTTATTTGCTCCATACAGTTGCATCAAAACCTAGTGTCCATAAACCAGTTCTACAGTTTAAAGTAGGCTTGTTCTAGCCGATAAACAAACATTTAGCAATTCGAAGCACTTTATCATATGGCAGACGTTGCTACTATTATAGTAGACATAACTAGATACAGATAACCTTCTACAAGTCAAATCAGTTATGATCTGCAAAGTCTTTCCTAAGGAACTTGATATTTCTTACTGAAATTTGGCTCCACTTTGTTATTTAGAATCCTTTAAAAGGAAGTTCGGTTTTTTATCGCTTTAATGAAAATGCTGTTCAAAACAGATGTAGAGCAAGTTTTTTATTCTGATACTATGTCTGAACTCAAGCACAGCTCAATGCAGTTTTTTCACACATAGGACAGCCAGCTCCACAACCGTCGTGCTTTAAAAGTCGTTACGGGTGCTGTTGGAACAAAAACAAACCTGCAAAAGGGCCAAACCAAAAAGGATGTGGAGGTACATATAAAATTCTTTCTAACTATTTCTTAAAAAGTTATAAACATTTCGCTTTAAGCAATTAGCATTATCTTAAGTTCTTGAATCATTGTCGTTCAACATTTATCATCATTATTGTCGCCTTGTGAACATCAATCTATCTTATTTTTTATCTACATTATTGTTTGTCATAGTTATCAAAATAATTATTATTATTATCAATTAATCTTTTTTGGTTAGCTTGCAGAGAGAAGTCTTTCTGTAAGGGATTTAAAGAGCTATGCAGTGACTACAAAAATCTTGGGATAATGCGACACTCTTGCCCAAAGACTTGCGGCTATTGCTGAACTTTGCGAAATCAATTCCACATTGTCATCGATGAGTGACCTTTGGTAGCGTATTATAATTGATAGGGATTTACGCTAATAGAAAATCTGATGTGTAGAACAAGAAATTATTGTATATGTTTTACTAAATTATAGCTTCAGGTGTTCACCTTTAAACTGACAATTAACTTTTAAAAAATGTAATTATCTTTTGGTATTATGGGCAATTACAGCCGACCCTAATAAGCAAGATCTAACAGAAAAGAAGATCTTTGATGTTTGAACAATCCTTGCACATCAAGGTCCTCATCTACGTGTTTTTCAATGCTCCACAATATCCTTGTAAAACCCACCCCATGTTTGATGTAACTCGCCCATAGGGATTTAAAGAGGAACAATAGAGCTCATATGTTTTAAGAAAAGATTAACACATTGTCTCATAAAAATCTATGCATTTATGCATACAGTCTCACATGCTTGTATTTATATCGTAATTGATTAATTCCGTTGTTGGATAATTATAGCTTTGTTTGCCTCCATGTCAAATGAGTAGAGCTCAGTGGCGTTGCCAGCTCGAAAAAACTGGGGTGGACAAAAACAAATTTTCTCGACCACGCCCTTCAGATTCTTGGAAAATCCATTTTTTAGTATTTTTATCTATTTTGAAATATTTGGACAAGCAACTTTCTCAAGCAGCATAATTTGTAACGTTGGCTCTTTGCCAGTGCGAAAATCGAAATCGATCTGATCAGCACAACGCCCCCCCCCCCCCCCCCTCCCCAATGTTTTTCAATGGATTTGGAGAAATTAGAAAGTCGACTTCTGGGAAAACTGTTGAAACATCCCGTGGCAACGCCACTGGTAGAGCTATCTATGGGCTTCGAATCTTCGATTCATACTCGTATTTTGTTGGAAAATGTAATTGCAACTAATAAAAATTGAGAAAAGTATCCCTCGAGAAGAACTTTACCTTTTAATACTGTAAAAATCAAACAGCAACACAGCATATTTTACCATCATTAATGCACAATTCTTCCAAAATGTGCAATAAAGTAGCAGTTGACAAATGCAAGACGTTTTGCTTGAATAAAATAGTAAAGGAAAAATATTTGTAACGATGGAACAACTCTCTTTCTTGCTAGAAGATATTTTTAAAATTTGAATTAATATTCTATGTAACCCAGGAAAACAAAAGAGCGTCTAATTTTTTGGGAAGAAATACAAAATATGACCGATGGAGGTCCTAAACATTGAAAACTAGAGCAACTCAAATATGGAAAATCACTTGGTTAAGTAGCCTCATAACATATCGTTTTAAAATCTAAGGGAGGCAACCAAGCAGTTGCCCCTCCCTCACCGAGTGAAAGCAAGTCTGGCACCCCTTTTTGGAAATCATGCGCCCTTTCTAAAGAATGAGAATCAGATACAATTGTCATCAATTTCCGAAAATGTTTCAGCGCCCCCATAAACCAACTGCTCCTCCTTCAAATTTGCTCTGGATCCGCCCCTGTGCGCAGGGCGCAGACGCGCAACTACAGGGGGGGTCCTTGGGGTCTAGACCCCTGCCCTTTTTCTCAAAAGGGGAAGTGCCCTTTTCTTGAAAAATTGCTTAAATATTTTTGTTATAGCGCTAAATGAATGGTCATAAATGACACATTCTGGCGATGTAATGGACCTCGCAGAAATACAGATAAATGATTCAGTCAGACTTTCACGTATTTGTGGGGTCGAACGTTATCATGTTGCAGTAATAGAGCCTATGTTGAAGCCCCAATTCTACAGCGTGTTTTATGATGCGCTACGCATTGGTTTGAAGAAGAATGGTTCTGGGACTCAAAAACCTCTACGACCACTTGTAAAAAAGCTACAAGAAAGAAACCAACACATATTTCAAGCCTGTCCCATGGTCCATAAAATTTACAGGGTCATAGAAGACATTGCATGGAACGAATAATCGTAGAGGAACTTCCGCGGACTGGTATTAGCAAGCAGTGAAGCTGGCACAATAAGTTGATGTTCAGCTGTTCCATTCCTTGTCAGTATTACAACTGAACTGAAATCACGACTTGCAGACAGAAACCAGCTGATCTCAAGGGTCGTGGACCTGCTCAACCTCCTCCCATCTGTAATGCGAAGCAAATAATTCAATGTTCTTAAGGCCGTTCACATTTTACAGAGCAAATTGTCTTCGGATATGAAGGATGACGGGCTTCTTTTCAAAAGTGAGCTGGCACTGGGACAAGGAGATGACAGCAGGACCACCGAGAGGCGGTAAATTGCCCTAGAGGCTTGAGGTTTAGGGGGCACCATAAAGCAATGAGCTCCATTTCAACATGAAGTTGTTTATAGAAGTAACAAAATACACTTAAAAAAGTAAACCTTTATGAACGAATGAATATATTTAAGCTATTCGTAAGGGCGTGGTCACAATTTTTTTAGCTAGCTTCGCTCGCAAGAGACCTCGTCTTTTCAGTTCCCCCCTTGGGCCTCCAAAACCTCTATGCGGCCCTGGATGGCAGACAGAAAGGGAAAGTCCGCTGAGATTGGAGAAACTAGACGAAGCTATGTAGATAGTTAACATGAAAAGGAATAAAATATAGACCCATGCACCACAATATTTCTCTATTGATCAGCTTTCTTTTTCTGGCGTACAATATTTACAGGTTTGCTAACTGCTCATATTTTCTGCGTATCTAAACAAATGCCTCGGTGGACCTTCGGCGTGCATGAAGTGCACCCTTGGTTATCTTCTGTTTCTAAACATGAAAATATAAACCAGGCTATAAGTGAATCAAGTTTCCTTAGTGCCCTTTTTGCTTCTTGGACCCCTGCCCTCTGAAATTCCTGGTTGCGCGCCTGCGGGCGAGTCCAAAGCAAGCTTCTCGGCATCCCATTGAAAAACTATTTTGCTCGTAGGGTAATACCAATACCATCTCAGTATGCCTTGGCAATCTACCATTTCATATCGAAATTCTATGATTTGAAATTCTATGTAACAGAATGATTTGCTTGATATCATGGAGGTTGGATCAAGCCTGTAGCCAGGTCAGTGGAGTAAGGGTGGCAGACTCCCAATGTCCAATGCAGGCATTTCAGATGAGGGGTACTATTGTAATTACCTCCATCAAATTATATTTTTTTTGAATAGGTAAACATTTTCAAATTACCTCACTTAAATATGCATTGCAGGGCCCACGCCACGAATTTTAAAATGGGGGGGGCAATGCTAAAAATTAGGGGGCCAAGGTTTCTTCCCCCTTTTACTGCAGCTTTAAAACTACCTGCTTCGCAAGAAAGTGGGGGAACGTGGGCACCTTGGCCCCCCGGTGGTGCGGGCCCTGCATTGCCTTTTTAAAGACTTTTATGAATCTCGAATTATGAATCAATATTGACACATACTCATGGACGGAATTGAGCTAAGTCTGACCCTCCTTTCTCAAAGAAACCTGAGTCTCGACACCTAGAGGAAGCAGATGCTTGAAGTTCAGACAGGGATCAGTCGATTTTTTACCATATAGTGGAAGGTGCCCTGTTTGGATGGAAGAAACAAGTGATTTTGCTCTCATTGAGTTTTCTGAGAATATTCTAACCTTTTTATTTTACTTTTTTGTCACAAAACAGACAGTTCTGTTTATATTTGGAATGTGACTTTATTCTGAATTTATAAGGCATCCCATCAAGAACCTTTTACAATAGCCTTAAAACAGAATAAATATTCAATACAAGTATCTTCATTTTATCAGAAAATTTAGACCAAAATGCCTCCCTTTTGAGTTTAGCATTTAGTATAAACTCTCTTTTATTTCAAACTGGTTTAAAAAGCGTAGAAAAATTTTCCAAAGCTATAGCAACTACTATCGGGGGTAGCTTATATCTAATTATCCAGTTTTTGATGACACAATTTAATTCTAGGACTTTGTAAACATTTCTATGAGAATACTTCGTTTGTAAACATTAAGAATTTTTCGTTGTGTGCCTTGGTCACAGGGGAACATCGCCCACCCTCGAATAGAAACATCTTTTTGAAAAGACGAGAAATATCGGTCATGCGATTCTCTTTTATGAACATCACAAAAAGACAACTGCTGAGAAATGAAAAAGAAATATGCGTGATGCGGCTGAGCAAAGCTTTTATAATATTTTTAAAAATTGGATGCTTCTGAGCCTAAATATTCTGTTAAATACAATTTTCGTGAAAAAGAAAGAGTGCATAATACCTACACCTACTACAGACAAAATATGATGTGATTGCTGGTCCATTCTTTTAATCAACATGATTTATGTAGAAAATTTTTACTCATTAAGTACCAATTTCTTACGCTTGGTAATGTTAACAGTTTTTAAAAACACTGATAGAAACATTGACAAACCCATTGAACTTAGCAAAACATAAAGTGCCTCGTTTTTGTTCGCAGCCTCTACTCCGTCACACGGCCATCTTCTTTTTGATGAAGGAACCAAAGTCGTAAAGCGAAATGGTAAAGTTGCTTTGGTATATTTGTAGAATCTAGTAGCATTTACTGCAAATAAAAGTTACCTTCAACTGTTGCTAGATGGAAGCTGTCATTCTAAGATGGTCTGACAAATGAAGGAACTTTTAACTGCATCGGATCGGTGAAAACGAAAGTCCTATTCATCTTTTGAATCAAATTCGATGATGAGCTAATGGTTATTTTGGTGTTTTGTAATTTATTGCAAAAAGTAATGGAATCTTTGTTCCAAAAGTATGCAATTATGATATGCCAAAGCCTATACAGATTAAGCAGGAAGTATGCATCACTTGAAATGCAAGTGTTTATTGTACAATTGTGTACATATATGTGATCACAAAAGTTGGGGCTATTGCAGTTTCGCACCTATCAGCGTGTTCCATGCATAAGGATAGGGTTTGGGTAAGGATCAATGTCCAAGAGGTGCGAAGCTGCATTAGATGTGTCATCGGCAAATAGTTTTATCTTACACTTTAAGTCATTGATATAGATAAGAAAGAAGAGAGGACCCAAGGTAGAACCTTGTTGAACCCCAGCTGAAATATTACGTCATGTAGATGCTTTGCCATTCAAAACAGTAAGCTGTTTTCTGTTGTGGAGAGAGCTTTGCAACAGTATTAGTAATTTACCAGAGACATCACCTCAGCATAGTTTATAAAGAAGACCTTGATGCCATTCCCGATCGAAGTCCTTTGAAATGTTGAGATAAACAGAGCGGACATCTAGTGTGGGATTATAATCAAGTGCTATAAAAATGGAATTGACAATTGAAAGTAACTGGTTAACAGTTGAGTCTCCTGGGCAAAATCCTGACTGATTTGGATTTAATAAAACCGTTCGTATAAAGATGCTGATAAAGGGAGTCAAAGATAAGTTTTTCTAAAATTTTACCAAAGATTGGAAGAAAAGAAATGGGACGGCAGTTTTGTTTCAAATTTTTACTGTTCAAATTTATATTTAATGTTTCCAAAATGTATCCAAAAATGTTTATAGTTAATGTAATCCAAAATATGCATGCAAAATTAAAACCTCTAGATAATACCTGGACATTGGACTGTTGCTTTGGCTAGAAAGCTAATTGGTGACATAACCACATGCAACTGATATTAATGGTCTTTTTCTGGAAAAGAGTAGATAGCTCGTTGTTAAACGAGATGCACTTATTTCCCAACAAAAACAAAAATATATTTTCTAGGGGCACTCCAAATTTAACAGTCTTGGATTGTTAGGTTCAAGTTTTCAGTTTGTGAGTTTATGAAATTTGCAAGATTGATGTGTATTTTATTCATATGTTAACTTCTTCAAGTCTAAATTAACTTGTTACATTAGTCAAATGTTTTATCATGAACCATACTGGGGTTCAAGAAACTTTCAAGTTTAAGTTCAAAAGACAATAAGATTGTTAGTTTATAAGATATGCTGTATACCAGTTTGCTTCATTTTTTTTAAAAAAGCCAGGCCTGTCATTATAGGGGGGCAGGTGGAGCATGACACCCCCTTGAATTTTTTGCCATTTAGGGGTGCTAAGTTGGCAAATTTACAAACTTGTAGGCAAGTACAATATGGCTCACCAACTTTGTCGGCAAATGGGACTTGGAAATCCCCCTTCAGGGCTTGAAAAAAGATTTTTCTTCATGGCAGCAAAATAAAAAATTTAAGACTTCCTGCAGAAACTTCTGCAAAACTCGGAAAAAGTTTCCAGCCCCTGAAAATGATATTTAAATTGCTTGATTTCTTTAAATCTTTGTCCTAGAAATAAACTGTCAAACTTAAAAGGAACTAATTGTTTGCCCTTGTTTTTTAATAATAGCTATTTGAACAGCAATTATTTTGTTTATACTGTAGTAGATGATCAAGAAGAACGTGATTGAGCACTATACTCATAGTTTGTTTTTAAGGTTAAAGTTACTAGATCTGAAAATCTATAATAACTTTGATTAAATTTCATATCAGTGCTAGCAAACTAGATACTCTTGAAGCATTGATGTATCCTACATCTGCTCTGGGTCTCATGTTTGCTGCTCATTTTTATCATCAAAGCTAGTAGTTCATACAGCATGTAAGAATACTTCCTATTTTTTAATTGTTGAAATGTTTTAAATCAGTAAGCCCAAAAGGTTATATTCTATTGAGTTTGTGATGAAAATGTATGCGAATTCCAGGAGAAAAGTATTAATAATAATTGACACAGCCACAAAGGCATTTTCACCTTCAATACAATTGATGTAACACGCTCCTGGCACTGCCGGACATTTTATAGCCTGCCCCCTTGAGCACTAGCTAGCAACAGGCCTCAAAACAGCATATGTTTAATAATAATATTTGACTATTTGTTTTCTTTTTGCAGGAGGTATTTATTATAGTGAAAAGAAAGAACTTAACCATGTTTCTTGATGGTAAAATGACCACAACGGTGTTTGAAGTTAAGAAAATGATCCAAGGCATCACTAAAAAGCTACCTGAAGACCAAAGGCTATTGCTGTTACAAGAAAACAGAGAAATGGAAGACAATAAAACATTGGCAGATTATGGTCTTACTAGTCAAGTAGCAAAAGCCCAGACTCCGGCACTTCTGGCTGTCACTTACAAGAATGAAGGTATCTGGATTTATACTTAAAGGCCATGCAAAAAGTAACATGTAAACACCTGAGAACTGGTGAAAAATCACTGATCTTTCATGCATTTAGGGTATTTTAATAAAAATCTGGGAGTAGAAAAATATTTAAGTTACCTGCTGAGATTTAGAAATAAGATGGCCCAAACTCAAGGTTGAAGCTGATCTTTATGATTATTTTAGAGGAGTAAAGCTTATGTTTATGTTTTTTGTTTTGGTATGTGTTTCGATTTTGGGAGTTTGCAAAAAGGCCTTTTCGATAGGTGGGTTTCAAATGGCTTTAGACAAATACAGTATATTATGAAATTATTTTAAGGTACAGGCTCCCACAAACCTCCAGACACTGATGTCCCTTTTTAAAATGCTCTTCCCAAAGTTGAATTTTAGTCATGGTCATAATGTATCCAGCTAGTTTGAGGGAACTGTTGGGTCCTGCAAAATACACCTGAATGATGGCTGGGGCAAAATAGCCAGCAAAATTGTCTTTTGAAATAGTGGCTTGCTGCCTGGTAATGTAGGCCCAAACTTATGACCAAATTACTTCTAATACTATAAAGCTTTCACTGGTAATTTTAATACTATGCTTTCACTGGTAAGTAGGAGTGTCTGCTATAAAGCATCTAATTGATGCACCATAGAGATAGGCAGCACAAAACTTAAAATGTTTCATCTGATAAAAGAGGGAAATCTTAATTTTGTCAATCAAATCATCTCTCAAAAGGCATTTCAAGCAAAAGTATAGCTACATTTTTGCAATCCACAAATTCACAACCCAGCATTGTTTTTCTTTTAGCCATATTAGACTCTGTAATCCATCTCTTTGGCTTACAATATGAATAAAATGGCATTTTTTATCTTTGTGAATATATTTCTAGACCTATGCATTGGATTCTTTGTGTATGCTACTCTTAGATTGCCTTTCCACGAAAGATGCATGAATCTCACTACCTTACCAAAGGATTTTTGAAAATCAAATTTTAGTAAAAAAAATTAAACATTCCCCTCCCCTGTAGCTCTGCTGCTTGCTAAAAATTCAAAATTCATATGAATTACTTCCATGGAGAGTGAAGCTAGTATTGTCAGCTACAT
This sequence comes from Rhopilema esculentum, assembly GCF_013076305.1. The sequence goes on from NW_027019317.1 coordinate 1,525,527, forward strand.
TTCACAAGAGTTCTACTTATGGTGACAAATCTACTCAGCATCAAATTCATTATGACCATAAGAATATTTGGAACTATTTTCTGCTTGGTTCCAAAACCACTTTATATTAGAATAGCCATTTTCATTGCCACTGTAGAAAGAAGACAGCATTAGTGTTTTTATTGACACTGTTAAAGGAGTTTCTACTTTTGAAAATCCTCACTTTGAATTTGTCCTACATTTTTTCATCCATTCCAAAAAGTTGCTCAGAATCTGCTAACAGAAGTACTTGTTATTTGATTTGGTTTTGCTAAGACAAATAAACAGCTCAGTTTCTCTTGAAGGCTAGCGCACAACAATCTGCCAAAATATATCGTATCAGAATTTCTCTTATTATGCCCACTCTTTGCTGGTATGTAAATTACATTTTTGTGGTCACTTGTAATAATCAACACTTAGCTATTTAGCTCATTAGTTATTTACCCATTAATATTTCATATTTCAGATGGGCAGTTTGAAGAAGTTGATTTTACACCTCTGTCACAACCACCAGACCCACCAGAGGCATTGAAACAACCTGATTCCTCGATTATGTCACAACACAAGTCATAGCTTCACTACACAAGACTTAGCTTGATGAAAGAAGTGTTTCTGTATGAACAAACAGCTAATGTCATTCTTAATCATAAGTAAATTCAGGTTATCATGTTGCTGTTTTACAGCCCTGTCTTGTTGTATCCTAGTCCAATCAAATTATACAGGCTTGCTGCATTCTAGATAACCTCATGTCTTACCTTTTTGTGTCGGACTATTATTATTTACTCACATTCCCATATTTTTTTTTCAATATGAAATCAACAATGCCAGAGGTTTTCTTTATTATTTGCTAAATGCCAATCTCCAAAAAATATACACTGTTAAATTTAAATGCCTTTTTTAATCTTTGCTTTTCTCTCCAGTCTAAAAGTTCAGAATTTGACCATTTTTTTGTAAAAATTCATTTCTCAGCTTTGGATTTAAATCCTGAGATAACTTCTTGCAGTAAATTCTTTCTCCTTTTGTGTCAGGTTCTTTACTTTTAGGATTAAAGTGAAGAATGTATTGTTAAAAAATCCCTCAAGTTGCTTAATTATTTTCTAAGCATATGTAAATTTGAACACTTTTCCTGTCAGTATGGTCTTATTTTTATTGTCACTATTTTGTGCAAATACTTAAGAAACATTGATGTTTAATGCATGAATTTTTTCTGAAAATGAAATGGACTGTCTTTATTTTCAATTACTCTTTTATGAGTCAACTTTGTATTAGTTTTTTGTTTCAAAGTATTTCATTGGTCTTCAAGAATATTAAAGAACTTCAATAAATCAAATAAACGACAATTGTCTAAGCATATTTACACTAGGGAAGATGCTCTTAACATTTATGCAAACTGTAATGCTTTAGGCATAGAATTAAAGAGGAAGAATTTAAAAAGTGAAGGTTTTTGAAATTTTAACATTTTACCAAAAAATTATCTTCTTTCAAATACAGAATTGAGAGTGCCCATCGTAATGACAGAGTAAAAACAAGTTTCCGTAAGAAAAGACAATAAATAGTATCAGTAGCAATTCACGACGAATGACATTCAATCAATCTAGATTATGTGGAAAGTTATTGCATTGCCTGAATGAAGCACTCTTTTAACCATTCCTATAAAAGGGCTTTAGGTGCCAGGTACCAGCTTGTTTAGACATTCAAACCATCTGTGAAATGAAATGTAAATGCTATGATTATTATTTTCACCTTATAGATACATAGACCGAGATGGCCCTTAATCCAACGAACATAACAGAACGAAACAAAATATCAATAACATACAATAATATATGTTAAAGACGCCAACAATCAATTTTCGAACAGATAGATAATACTTCTATGGGGCTGTTTTTATTGCTCACAAATAGCTTTCGCGTTTACGGAATGCAAGATTGATATTTTTGGTAAGACCATGGTTAGTTCATTGGCTTCTTTCTTGATTCATTAACCAGACAAACTTGTCTTTTAAAGTCAAATTTGATACATAGTTTTATCTCATTTCTAATATTACTTTTTCGTTTTTCCATAAGTTTGGACGCAAATTTGTCCATGATTTTGGATTTAATCTTAAATTTACTATCGTTATCGTCAATTTCATAAAAGGAATTAGATCCCTAGCATTTGATACCCAGTTTTTATCCCCAAGTTCGCATCTTTTATTAACACTTCCAACGCCTTCTTGGCATAACGATCAGAACTAAGGCTACTTAATCTAATAAAAAACTTAGCTATATCTAAATTCTTTATCTAACTGTAGTTTTGTCAACATGACCGCCATGTTGAATTTTTGGTAAAGCGAGTACTTCAGTCCTTCAATCCATTAGCACTATCCGAAATCGAAATCAAATCATCAGCTTACAATAATGTACAAATATTTACATCATCTAAACAAACACATGTAGAAACCGGACTAATAGCTTTATTTAAATCATTCAGAAAGAGAGCAAAAAGCATTGGACTGAGCAGACAGCCTTGTCTTACCTCCCTTGAACAGCTAAAGAAGTCAGTAAGCCCCTCGTTGCCTCTAGCACATGATTTAACTTTAGAATAAAATGGAGATGTTATATTTGGAAAGTTTCCCTGAAGTCCACATGACATAAGCTTTTGCAGCAGCATTTTATGATCAATCAAATCAAAAGTATTTTGAAAGTCAACGAAGCAAATATATAAAGGGGACTTTTTAGATTTTCTAAAAAAAATTTAAGTACGTGTAGAGTAAATATATAGTCACTGGTTTGGTGGCGCCTTGATTTTCACACAGAATGTCAAAATTTGTAGAAACTCTTTGTAATCTTTCTAATAGAGCCCCAGGAAGATTTTACCAAAAATGTCGAGTTAAGTTATTCATCTGTAGTTATCAAGATTAGACTTATCGCGACCTTTGAGGAGAAGAACAAGAATGCTTATTGCCCCTTCCTCAGGAAAACTACCACTCTTGAAAATTTTATGAAAATTATTCTGGAAAACAATAAACTTTTGAAGATTTCATCAGTAAGCGTATCTATTCCAGCTGCCTTTCCAGATTTCAGTTTTGTAACCGTTTTTTTTCAATTCCAAAATAGTAATGGGCATATTTATTTACGAATCCATTTGCCCTTATAACATTCTTTCTTTCGTTATTTTGATCGTTAGTAAGCAATTTATTGTATATTTATAATTGTATCTTGCTATAAGGAAAATAGACCATTTTGCAGTCCCCCTTCGAAATATCGAATTTTGAAACTGTTAAAGGGCGTTCGTTATTGTAATTTTTTAGATGAATGTTCTAACTAGATTTAAGTTTTTATTGGTCTTCGTTTTACTCCCGATCCATTCCTATTCGCCACTTAAAACTCAAATAATTTGCATAATAATAGCTTTCGATAATTCATGCGCCATTTCCTCTCCTTTGAGGTTGTGCAATACTTTTGTTGCAGTAGTGTATCTGAAGAATCATTTTTACCCTTATTTTATCAACTGTTTTGCCAAATGTCACTGTTCTGATCAAAATTATTATGTTTATAAATTTAACAAATTCCAGGATCTCCCTGTTTTTCTCAACAAATAATCTGAAATCTCCAGGTTTTGAAAATTTTAGGTTGACCGGTCTGCAAAATCCATTCCATAAAACTATGACAAAATTCCTTCTTTGTAAAAAAGTATCTCAGAATGGACCAGTTGAATGAAAATTTGGGGGAAACAGACAGGTGCCATGGAAACGGGAGTGCTATGGGGGCTTTAGCCCCCAATGATTTTCAAAATGTGCTTAAAACCATACAGAAGTCTCCTTGCTCTTGGTTTTAGTGTGTTTAGCCCCCCAAAACGTTTAAGCTGCACGGTCCTTTGGGGGAGACGTGTACTCCTCAGCCACGTAGCTGCAGGGGGCACGGGGGGCTGTGCCCCCAAATGAAAATTTTGACAACAGCTTGCCCCCTCTGGCTACAGTTTTTCGCAATAATATTTTGAAAATTTGGCATATTAATAATTCCATGACCTTGATTTTGTCCAAATATATCTGTTTGTTATGTATCTGTTTTCCTGTTTTAAAGCTTGCCCCCCCCCCCCAGGTATGGTTCTTGCTCGAGTTTGCCCCCCTAGCCGACACCTACAGCTACGTGGTTGGTACCCCTGAAGAAAATGCTATCAAATAGTGAATTGCGAATTTCGAAATACAAAGAGGCAAAAATCCCCTGGTGGTGACCACCTATTTCCAAAAGAAGGCAAATGCGAATGAAAACAGAACAGCCATAGCAAGGCAACATTGCAACAACGATGAAATTATTTCTAAATAATAGTAATTTCAACCATATTGGAAACAGTGATTGCTGCATGAACGGTAGTCTTTGGCAACTGGTTGTTGGCAGCTGCAGTGTTGTTATCAAATGATAATCAAATGAGGTGGTTCGATTGAGGAGTCTAGGCACTAACTCGTATGTTCTGTTATTGCCACATGGCCTAGCCAATTTGTTGGGAGGAGTCAAAGTTGTGATCTTTGCCTTTTGTAAAATATCACAACTTGAAAGTCAACATGGGCGATGAGGCAAATGGTGTTGCAAGTAAAAGGAAAAAGTATGTGCGAGTTTGGTGCGATGGGTGTTACGATATGGTTCACTTTGGACATGCGAATCAACTTCGACAGGCAAAGGCCATGGGAGACTATCTTATAGTCGGTGTTCATAGCGACGATGAGGTGAGATTGTGTACCTTTGCTGGCTCTTGTTATCACCGTTAATCGATACCCGTAATCATTAACCGCCAGTCTTTAATTTTCCTGTCAAAAAAGTTGGTTTTTCTTTGGGCATACACCGTCAGCATACACATGTTTCTCTCGATGTTAATCCCATCAGCCTTCTTTTACATGAACTATGCTTTCTTTTAGGTAGCAAAAAACAAAGGCCCGCCCGTTTTCAATGAACAGGAGAGATATAAGATGGTCAGGGGAATAAAATGGGTTGATGAGATCGTAGAAGGAGCCCCTTATGTGACTCAGCTTGATGTCATGGATAAGAATGGCTGTGATTTCTGTGTTCACGGGGATGATATAACCACCACAGCAGATGGAACTGACACATATGAAATTGTCAAAAATGCTGGAAGGTACAAAGAGTGCAGGCGTACTGAAGGTGTTTCCACAACTAATTTGGTTGGGCGTATGTTGTTGATGACCAAAGAGCACTTTGACCATGGCACTCCAATCTGTAGTGTTGATCCACGTATGTTGAAAAGTCTAAGTTCAAGCAGTGACGCATCCAGCCCAAGTCCATACACCGGTGTGTCTCATTTCCTGCCCACATCAAACAAAATTGTTCAATTTTCTGATGGTGTTGAGCCTCGACCAGGGGAGAAGATTGTTTATGCCCCTGGAGCATTTGACCTGTTCCATGTTGGGCTACTTGACTTTCTTGAACAAGCAAAAAAGCTTGGTGACTATCTTATAGTCGGACTCCATACAGACACGGAAGTGAATCGTTATAAAGGCAGCAACTACCCAATCATGAATTTGCATGAACGGGTTTTGAGTGTTTTGGCTTGCAAATTTGTTAACCAGGTCATTATTGGTGCTCCTTATTATGTGGAGAAAGATCTTATAAAGCAATTCAAGGTATATATATGTTTATATGATATATTTATATTTATTCTATGTTTGCACAGTCTCCATTCTATTAATAGATATTTAAGAACTTTGTGTCTTGTAATTCTTCCTACATCCTCATTTGTGTTGTATTATTTTCTTCTATACATGATTTATTCATACTAATGCCCTTTTTAAACATCAACTTTTGGAAAAATGATTTGCATTTCAAATAGAGTCTACTACTTATTACCACTTACTACCACTAATAACAGACTTAACAATGTGACCACAATTTTTTTCCCTCCTACCACTACTCATTATCACATTGGGCAGGGCATGGTACACAATTTCATCACACAAACAAGAAGCTTTTGCCATTTAACGGTACTAGTCAGCAAATTTTTGAATTTGTCAACAAATATAGGTTGGCTCACCCGCTTTGTTGACAATGGGGGGCACTCCCCTTGTGCACAATAGCTAGCAGGGGTCTGTTTTTTATATTGGGTCTGTTTGTTGTTTTTGCACTTCCACTGCTTGGATAAAAATGCAGAAGAAATTGTTTCAATGAGCCAACTTTAAATCTTTGTTGTTTATGTAGTATTTGCAATGAGTTGCAATAAAAGATGCTACATTTAGATAAGAACCTTGTTATCTTTATTAGGTTTTGGTGTAATTGTTTACCAAAGTTTACTTGAATAACCTTTGTTTTGTGAAACAAATATTCTTGTCCTGGAGTTGTTAGTTGTCGTCTGATAACTTTTTCACGGAATCCCATTTGACATTACATTATGAGTCAATGGTATTGTTTTCCTTTGGCATAGATCGATGTTGTTGTACATGGAAATACAAATGTGTCTGCAGACAAACTTGGTAGAGATCCCTATGAAGTTGCAAAGGAAATGGGCACATTTCAAACTATTGACAGTGAAAATCCACTGACAACTGCAGATATTGTGGAGCGTATTATTAGAAATAAGTAAGTGAGAACTTAAATTTTCATGTTTATCTATGGAAAAAATAGCATTGGAAATATAGAAGAAGAATATAGGTGTTGATTGAAACCATGGTGGTGTAAGAAGTGACTGCCAGGGATGGTTGGGAATAGAAAAACATTGGTATTAGCATGCTGAAATTGAGACATAAGAAGGCCCCCATTCAAGATGGTAAAACTATTTAACAGGGATGGAGCTTATATGGTTTGATTACGGGAGGGTGGAAAAAAGACTTTTTTGGTATGATGGTTTGGAATAGCTTTTGGCAATACCATATGTTGTGAAATAATTTGAAGGCACTGGCCCCAACTGCCCCTTACCAGACACTGATGTCCCTGTAGTAATGTAGCTCTTCCAACTAGTTTTGGGTGAAATATGGGTCCTACAAAATAAACATGGATGATGGCTGGGGCAAACTAAGCAAAAAAACTTGTATTTTGATACAGTGGTTTGTTGTCCAGTAATGGAACCGCAAGGTATTAGCCCATTAATTCTAATACCATGAGAGTAAAACCGTTTGTTTTTTGACAATCCAACAATGAAAAAATCTTTTGCAGTACTAGATTCCTCTTTCTAGTGATAAAATGCTGGAAGGCCATTTGACCCCATTGTATGAAAACTTCTGACCCGCCATAGAAAGATAATTTGGCCATACTATCAGCTATAAAAATAAATATTTTCCAGGGACCACGCCCCTGCACCTATCTTCTTGTAGCTAGTTCACTTTGCTAAATTCTTTTGCTTTTTTAGTACCATCTTATTTTCGTGCCAGCTACCACTGCCATTAAGACATGCAGCACAAAAACATAAATTGTATCATCCAATTAGAGAAACAGGAGATTTGCACCCAAATCTACTTTTTAAATAAGTGCCCCCTCTATTAGGCGCCTCCCTCGAATAAGCGCCCACCCTGGAGCCTCAAAATTAAGTAAGCGCCTGGGTGCTTATTTGAGCCATTAAGGTAGCTGCTTAAATCAATGATGAGATTGCATTCCATTTTTTCCACTCCACCAATTCCACATGTATGCCAAAAACTTCAAACTCTTGTTTGGAATATAATTTTTTATTCCAATATTTGCTTCTTCCATTAGATTTGAATTTGAAGCAAGAAACAAGAAGAAGGAGGCAAAAGAGATCGCAATCATAAAAGGAATTGAAGAAAGAAAAGGCCAAGCGGAGCAATAACAGCAGAAGGCTTCTTAAAGACTTTTTCAACATTTATTAGGTAGACTGTTTTCCTTTATCTTTGTAGTTTGGTAAAATCTCGAATTAGTTTAAAGGGTTATTTCAAAATAAATTATTTAAAATCAAATTCTTGTTCTATTTTTTTGGTAAACTAATTAATAGATTTAAACACATCTGAATAGTATAAATATAAAAATGTATAGTTTTCGTGTCTTCTCAGAACTCCATTCAATTTGAATACATTTTAAAGCTCTTATGCATTTGGTTCATGTATATTTCTTGTTGATCACTGCATCAGTTAGTTGTGATAAACTTTTTCGTTTCATAGCACTTTGTTACATTAGAAAGGAAGGTGTCTCTAAGAATTGGTCCCTTTTTGATCCCTTGTTTATGATTGAAAAATTTGCCTAACAATGCAAACTGTTTCAAATATAAATCCTTTCATCTTATGCCAGTTAGCACTGGTGACGCCAGCCAGAAAAAACTGGGGTGGACAAAAAATTTTTTTAGCATCCCTCTTCAGAATCTCAGAAAACATGAGCAACACCTTTTCAGTATTTTTATCTATTTCAAAACTTTTGGAAAAGCAACTTTCTCAACTAGCATTTTTTGTAACGGGGCTTTTTTGCAAATACGAAAGTCAAAATCGATCTGAACACCCTCCCTCCAAGGTTCGAAACAGAATTCGAGAAATTAGAATGTTCATGTCCATGTCCAACCCAGCTCACCCTGTGGTGCCGCTACTGCCAGTTAGTTGCCATGTAATAAAAGGTTATAACATCCATTCATTTTTATCAGTAACATTATCAGTTCATGGTTCATGTAAAAATTGTGAAGCCTCAGTTGAAACCAGGGTTTTTAAAAGCAGAAGAAATGAAGAATTCCAATTCTTGTTGACAAGGATATTGTTGCATTCTGTTGTGAATCAAGTGATTGATTTATAGTAGGCTCAAAAATATAAACAACTGCAATATTTCATTTTTAAATATTTATACAGGTTTACAGATTTCAGTAATAAAAAAAATAACTGTTTTACAAATCGACCTGTGCAAAAACAGAAAAGCCTAAATTAAAGAGAATTACAATGTACAATAAGTTAAAATCAAAAAGAGCATAACAGAACTAAATGTAGAAATAAAATGTACCTCTCATATGGATTTTTTAAAGGTAGCAAGGGATGGTGCCAATTTAGTTTCCTTATTCAGCTCATTCCATAATTTTGCTCCGCGATATGAAAATGCTTTTTGGCCTGTGCATGTTCTTAAAAGATGTATCTGCAAGTTTGTTTCAGTAGAGCGAAGATTGCGAACACTGCCCTCTGAGCATTTGCTGAAAAGTTCTCCTAAATATTGAGGAGCAAGAGAGTTCAATGCCTTTGGGTCAGCGTTGCTGTTTCTTTTTTGATAAGATCTTTAATTGAGGGCCAACCAAGATTTTGGAGCAGTGGGACAGCAGGAGCATCGAAAGAACTATTTGTAGTTATTCTTGCAGCTCTATTCTGAATTTTTTGAAGAGAATTGCGATGTAATCTTGTTTTGTTTTATAATCACTTCAACATAGGGTCCCACAATCTAGCGATGAACAGCACTGCCTAACCCTAATTCTCCGCCTGGTCTACTACAGTTTTTTATTTCTTTGTCATCTCAAATTGTTTATTTGAAGACAGTTTCTCATAAAATACTTTTGGTAAGGTTGCCACATTCGTTTAAAAGGAAATGTTAATATTGTGGATGGGTTAGTAAAAGCAATCGTCGTGGTTGGCGGTGAGAACATTGAACGGAAAGGTCTTGCAAAGGTTTAGAATAACCTTTTTAGTGCAGCGAGTAGTTAAATTTTTTTACACTAAATGAGGAACGAAAATAAGACGGAGAAAAGAAATAATGAAACACAGTTTAGCAATAAAACGTGAAAATAAGGTTTCTCTAGTGTCTCTAATAGACGCCCCCTTGTGTATTAATTTCAGAAGAATTTACCCTTCCCCGTCGCTTATTAGCACCCCCCTTCTATTAAATTTTACAAATCAAGTCATTTGATTTTCATTATTCGTTTTTTTCCATAGTTTCTTGTAAAATCTCAATCTTACAAAGGAAACCGATGATTTTTGACTTGGAAGTTAAAAGCTGTAAATTTGATTTAACTTTGTATGATTGCAATTTTCTCTCAAATTATGCAAGAAACTGAAACCAAATTTTGACGGTATATTATAAAAGGTACTTTGATTTCAAAGAAGGATTGCCGACATGAACATCCCCTTCTATTAGCACCCCCTTCTATTGAAAATTGGTCGGAATGAACACCCCCTTCTATTACCATTCTATTAGAGACACTAGAGTATAGACAGAAGAACTAACATAAACTGAAAATAACGATTAAGCAATTTTTTAAAGTTGGGTTGTTATTTTGCAAAAGCTGATTGTAAAAGTTTCCGGAAATTAAGTGGTTCTGATAAAAACTACTCTAGACTTGACCAAACTCTCAAGCTTGGCTTTTCAAAATATCTTAAATGTTGTTATATCTTACATTTTCTAATTAGATGGCCTGATAATGTTTTTTGGTAAGGTGGATACTAGATATTCACAGTTTTATTATGAGTGTTCCACCTCTGCCTTGGCAACACAGGATCATCGATTAAATCAGACCTTTTACCTTTCTCGACAATACTTCCAAAGAACAAATCTCCCGATTCTTCTATTCCTATAATCTCAAAAATATTCTTTATCGCGTTTTACTTTCACGCAACAGCTGATACTCTCTTTCTCATTCTTTTACGTCTTTGAGAGTTCGTCCATTAGAAAATATACATTGTGTGCCGGTTTAGGCCAGAGAAATAACAAAACATCGTCATTTGGCATACGAATTCTCACAATATAGCAGCCAACATTTCTTGCTACTTCTGCCTAAAAAATGATTCTGCTCTACAGGAAAATGGAGGGCCGTGAACCCCGGCCCCTTAGTTTGGGGGCCCTGCACAAGCTATGAACCTAGCTCCTAGGACTGGACCTCCACATAAATTTCACAGGATAGACCTCAGAGAGAAACACAGGTCAAATTCCAAATTCATAATAAACACTACAGGATTTAAGAAGGAGAAATAAAAAGTTAAACTACAAAAATCATAGTAATACAACAACTAAGATATCTTAAACTTTCAAATATGTACAAAAATTTTTTTGACGCAATTTTCCATTTTGAAATAAGTTTAATTGACTTTACATCTCAATTTACAGTTATCAACGTAGCTTATGTTGTAAAAAAACATTAAATAGTTACATACAGGAATAAATATAAACTATTGATTATCAGTGATGATTGTAAATGGAACACAATTAACAGGCTATATGAACCATATTTTCCATTGATTTCTAAAAGCTTACAATAGATTCTTAACTGGGCTCTTTTGACACCCCTAGTCCTGCCTGCCTAAAATTTAAATCAAAATTGCAGCGAAATTACGTGGACGCTGTCTAGAACGGCATTAGCCTAAAGTCGATATTATGGGCATTTGGTTAGAGGATACCAATCCAGAGTCAGTTAGGCTAGACAATATTTTGGAAAAGAAGCGAGCAAATGCTATATCTGGCGACTGAATGGATCAAGATAATTTCGTTTATGGTTCTACAATTGATCCATGAAAACTGTATTGCAAAATGAGATAATTGTTTTGCTTACAAGGAAGCATTTAAGGGTGAAAATTATTATTAAGATTTAAAAATTGATAACAGTGCTAAATAAACATAGTTAATCTAGTCGCTGATTTCTGCCATTTCTGCAGCGTCCTATGGAATTATGAGACATAAAGATTTACAAAAAGCGGTATGGTTGGCCATTGGTAGGACGAAATCCTAATTCACGTTTGTGTATTCATAAGGCAATTAAAAATCCAGGCTCCAAGAATGATTTTAGCTACTTATCAAGACAATAAGTTTACCGAACGTTGCAATCACCTTCCCTCTTGAAATCAAAGTGCCTAGTGCATTGGTGTCTTGTAACGAACAGGTTTTAAACAACAAACCGTTTTCCTTTAAAGGTCATCGGTTAAAAGTACATACTTTTAAGGGAGAAATATAATACTTAGATAAAAGAATATTCCTAGGAAACAACAGTTAAAAAGGAACAAGAGGGGGCTGTGTCACCTACAAAAATCATTATCGTTTTTCAAATTTGGGACAAGTCAAACGTTGGAATAATTGGCCCAAAGTCACGTGCCTGCATCAGATTAATGATTACTTAATTAATGTTAACAAACTTTATATAAACAAACATACGACAATATGATGTGCATTTTCCAAATTGATTATTCTGGTCACTAAATCCTAAAACTACCCATCGTTAACAATATTCAGCTACCGTGTTTGTCTGTGAAATTTTGCAATGTTAAACAATACATTTCAGAAGGGATGTCCAAAGTCTTGGCTTGAAAAAGCATGCATCAACTAAAGGACTATCTGACGGCAGTAATACAGTGATACAACAACTGTAAGTATAAGTCAATCACAATCACAAGTGGTGATGTTTGATGATAACGGTGATGATTGCAATGATTTATAATGATTTACGATTGGTGAATAATGATTGGTGGTTGATAATGAAGATGATACTACCAATGACTATGGTGATTGTGATCATGATGTCGACAAACAAGAAGATCACCCGACATGACAACTACAGACAAAAACACGATAACTGTCGTTGCTAACAACCAAAATTACCAGATAATCCCAATGGAATCCAACTTCTCCAAAACTTGCTCCCATGAAATCAAGCCATCATATCAAACAATCAATAAATCAATCTACTAGCATCAATAGATGATCTACAAGTTTTCAAACCAATGCTGCATTAAGCACACTAGAAACAAGCATTTTAGTTTAACATGGCAAGGTTGGCAAAAATTTGACGTATATCTGATTTATTCACGACCTTGGATTGGCTTTAGGCTGATTAAGGCTTAAATTGTGAGAAAAGTTCGATAAAACCATCTTTGTTTCATGAGTAAAAAGGAATCCTAAGAAACAGCTGATGATTTGTTCGTTTGATTATTAAAAAAGCAAAAGAATTACACAATTTTTGGCAAAAATAGGCGATTCAACTTATTCAAACTCGATAACAAGGCTGGACCGAGACGAAATTCTTTGGTTAATAATTAATATTTAACAGCAAATTCTTAAGAAATCACACCAACTTTTTTACAAATCGCCAACTTCGCTCGTACAGCGAATGTATTTTGCACCACTAACAGTGAGAAATATCTAAACAAAACTCACAACTTTTTGTTAAAAAAAATAAATTGTGGATTTTGATACCAGCGTCTCTTTAGATGAAAAAAGCTTCGAAAAAGAAATTTTTAATTGCTATTGAAAAGGAAGACACCTTCTAAGGCCAATAACTCTATTCCAAGGCTGGCAGGCTTTAAATTCTTTTAAGGAAAAACTGCCGAAAAGTTTTCAAATATATACTCTTTAAAAAAAATTTACGAAGACAGATGGTAAAATTTATTTTGTTATGAGCAAAAGACCGCCAGTGATTGTTAAGGGAACTGATTGAAGAAAATATTTTTGGCCATGCGTTGGTGAAATTTAGTTCTCTTGATCAATATTTCTAAGAAATTTGCAAATGGTGTTTATTTTCTTTTATACTGGAAAATAAGAAACGAATACAAGTTAGGAAGGGTATATGGAAAGGCGCTTGAATCTTGTGTGCTTGTGGCTGGCACTGTAATGAAGTTACATCTTGCTAAGCAAAACAAAGTATTTGCAGTTTTTGAACTGCCAAAACAAATAAATGTTGATTTAGAAATAGATTAATAATATATTTACAAATCTTCGATTCAAAAATTTGATGAGCGTTCAGTTAATTATAAACAGAAAACAGACTAGCTACCAAAGCCGAGGCGATTCAGCGATGTCAGGCTGTGGCGCGACGGATGAGCTGGAAAGGAAACACAAAACATATCGATAAATTTCAAATAAAATACAGCAGTATGAAAAAAAGCTGCTTAATCTATTGATGTCAGTGATTGGTGAAAATTTTGGCCAACAACTAGTACATAAGAGATATTTTGAAAGACGAAAATATTCATGGGCGTAGAGGATGCTAAATTCTTATGGAGGGGGGCTTCGTATGGATTTTGCCCGAATATTATCGCTCCATTGAGATAGAACCGCTCGACAAGAGCCTTAAATGTGATACATTTGCCTGATTAGGGCGAATGCAGCCCTCCCAGCTCTTATGTCTTCAACGGCTATGCGAATATTGATCTGTACGCAATAAAAAAACTTACATTAATTTAAAGCGATTGAAGGGAAAACACGCCAGAATGTGATAAAATGCCACGCAACCAGATATAGAATGGGATAAAATTCTCTATAGAGGAAGTAAGGTACTCAGAAAGAAGAATAACATTCTTCCTTTCCAAAAACAAGCATAATCGCAAGGAAAGCAAGACCTACCTTTGAAAAGTTTTATATACAGGAGATGACATGTTCAGGCAAAGTGGGACAGTTCCGGACTTGCGATGATGATCGATTATGAATCTAAAAATGTGTTCCTTAACACTTTTTACCGAGTGGAGACCATCTTCATATGTAAGGTCGTACGGGATAGGGCATATTGGCTCAAGATCTGAAAAAACGATATTTTGGTTATCAAAAGTTTGATGATAAAAAGACTGGCGTATATCAAATCGAATGTGGGCCATCGAAAGAGGATTTTAAGAAATCACCATAACGGCATTTGCTGAAAAGTTAAGCAAACAGACCATCAGCAATACATCGACACAAGTCTACGGCTAAAAACTTTAAATTTGAAATCTTTATAAATCTCTTAGAGCCAAACTGATGAATTTTTTAGATATAAATTGTAGCATAACATGAGCTGCTTTACAAGCACAAGAAGGGTGTAGATCTTTGCGAAACTGAAAAAGTTCATTTAAATTGAGAGACAAGGCTCAGTGTCTGGGCAGCTGGAAGAAAGTGCAATTAAAGTGAATAACAAAGGACAGTTGTAAACACGAAAGAGCTTTTACGGCGTCAACAAAGAAGGTCCCTCAACAAAATGCTTAAATGTGGCAGCATAAAAGTGATTTAGCATCTTTTGAGAGCCATCAACATTAGGTGTGCCAGCTTTGATGTATATTCAGTTACAAGCAGGTGCTAGCACAGTTAATTAAATTAAATCCGAATAAACATTAGGAAATGCATGTTTTTGTAGTGAATCTGAAAGAAACCTTATGTTTGAAACTGCTTCTGTAAAGCTGTCAAACAAAATTTGAAGAGGCTATAAAATAGCTAATATTTAGAGACGATCGGACATTTAAATGGATGATAACAAAAAATAGCTAGGATTAAAGTTTATGAATTGTAGACTGCCTGTACAACCAATAAGTTACAACAAAACAGATGTTTGTGTTTTATTGGAAACTTAAACCCGAATAATAGTTTACGAAAGCAAACTTACCTCCACAATACTGCCGTCCATTCGGGGTATTATGGCAGCATGTACACATGCAAGTGTGGTATCTTAGCCGGCCTTCATCGAGGTAAGGGTGCGACAAGGCATCCGTTGCAGTGATGCGCATGTCAGGGTTAAAAACAAGCATTCTACATAGCAAATGCACTGCTTCGTGCGTGGCAAGGCTTGACAAGTTATACAGACGATGCATTGCAGGCGGTTTGAATGCCTGAGACATTATGTATTTGAATGCTCCATCACTGGCACCTGCAGCTCTGATGTCACTTGGATGTGGAGTACCAAGAAGGTCTATCGTTTGGTTCAGCTGCTGTATAGGGCTCTGTGCTTGAAACAAAATTTTGCGACCTAACAACTCGGCGAAAATACAACCAACCGACCACAGATCCACTGTAAGAAAACAAAGACAATTAGCATGCAAAAACGTTCATCCTATTTTTATTTAGCATCTTGCGAATAGCTTCAAAATAGAGATCTTTATTAACGAGCTTTATAACAAAACCTTCAGAGATTTAAATACTAACTGAAGGTAACGATTAAGGTAACGTAACGAAAGGTAAAGAAATATTAGAAAATGCCTTGTGGCCAAAAATACTTACCCCCATAAGAATGATATGTAGATCCAGTGAGTAACTCAGGGGCTCTGTAATACTGAGTTACAACCTATTCAAGATATGGGAAAAGAATTTTAGACTGCTTAGAAACAGAAGAGCTCATGGAGACTTGTATTAATGACAAATTTCAGCAAATAGCAAGGAGAGATTTTGCATTTTAAAACGTCATTTTTTCCTACATAAGAAATCAGCTGCATGACTGTTTCTAAGAACTAATTACTTGCATCTTATGGAAACTAGACCATAAACACCGTGAAAGAAAACTCTTTCTCGAATTGTTGTGCAAAGTTCTATTTCATTCTCGTAATATTCCCTCCTTAAACTATTTCCTCTCTTTTTGTCTATTTATTCTTCTTTTGTTTTTATGTCTCACTGCTTCCCTCAAATTTTCTGTCTACGCATTCAATTTGAAGCCCATTAACAGCTCTGCTTATATTATCCACCTAATCATCTACTACAACAATTGCAAAACCGTGAAATTTTAACAGCAACGTTATAAAAATAACATTAATGAAAGCTTTAAGAGTTATCAGTGGCAGCAGACATACCTCTTGTGTCATTTCCCTGCTTTTATCAAGCTCTTCACACCTGGCTAGCCCGAAGTCACATATCTACAAAAATAATAGCAACCTAGCTTTTCAATCACGTAAAGAAATGGCAAATTTAAAACACAACTTCTTGTTAAATCTCTTTTACCTTGGCATTAGTTCTTCAAAAGACAGCAAATGATCATACATGGAACACATGATACTTTGCTCAGTGGTTGACTTGCATCACATCTCCCGGACCATCCCTCCACTGATGTACAGGAGTCTTTCCTTCTATTCAAAGGTTAACTAACTATATAAAATGACCCCTAGCCCTTTATCACAGTAGTAACAATTCTGATAAAGTGCTGCCTGCCCCCCAACTTTGCTTAAATACCCTAAAAGCCCTATTCAGCCACTTTCTATAGAGACACCTTTTTGAGAATTCAATTAGCACCTTTAGGGCCTAATATTGCTCTTGTGGTAAATGCTTGAAGTATCAGCATAATCTTTTTGCATTCCTAAACAGATAAAAAGATCCAAGTTTTACCTTAAGTTGACAGTTGCTGTTAACCAGCAGATTGCCTGGCTTTATGTCACGATGGAGTATCCCAGCAGAATGGAGGTATTTCAAGCCTGAAAAAGATAGGTATAAACTTTCTCATACAAATCTGATACTGTTTCTATAAGGCCAAACTATCTGGAAACATGTATTACTATAATATTTTTATTTGGTCACAGCTTCTTGCTTTTGCAAATTGCGTAATGAATACCTTTGAAACTGAGATATTTCAATAACTGCTTTTCAACAAAAATACCAACTACGGAACATGAGCAATACAAACATAGAAAAAGTCTTAGGCTTGTATTAGGAACTAAGGGAGCTAAATCAAACATAAGTATGCTTGTATTAGGAGCTAAGGGGGAAAGTTAGAAAAAGAGGTTGGCAGGGAGGCACAAATTCTTTTGAATACGAAATGTAACAATTTCTCAACAAAATTTTTCAAGGAGGCTTTGCTGGTGGAATTGATTCTGAAATTTTATGAGATGCAAACTTACACTATTAATAACTGTGATCAGCACAGCTAGAGTCATTTCAATTTTGTGGTCTAAATTGATGAATAACTGTTATGGCAATCAAGATAAAAGATAATAGCAGTTGGAGCATTTTCACTGGCAACGATGTTTACTCTAATAACTTGCATAAGATTATCTAGGGACAGCAGATGGTTGAGTGTGTGGATGTCTTTGGGATTAATTGAAATCCTATAAGCTATCCTTGAATATGATAAAACAGAGTACATATCTATTATGTATGTACAAATGAAGGTTTAAAATAAGGGTCGCTTTCAACTGGCTGCATTCAATTTGATGTATCATCAATACGACATTCGAAAGCCTTAGTTATCTGCTTGCTTTCAAACGTTTTTACCATCAATTATTTGCAAAAAGCATCTTTAACTTCTCTTTAATTCCTAGATGTCATTATTTATCTCTAAAGTTTCATTTATAAATTGGTATTCAGTAGAAAGAGTAGAAAATCTTTAAAAATGAATACAAAAGCTAACAATATCTGATAAAACACATAAGAAAAATTTATATGAAACTTATGAATCTTCAGCAAAGGATTCTGTGCATTCTCCTTTGAATCTCATAAACTACTGGCATGTTAAACTATACATTTTACAGTAAAAAGTCTGACTCTGTGCCACTAAAGATCTTAAGACCATATAATCTCTAAAAACATGTTTACAGAAGTCTAAGTCTAACTGTTCAGTGACATGTCCTGCCCAAACCTGTACCAGGACAGCCCAAAATGAAAAGATCCAATAACATAAACTCAAAACAACTTACCTCTTAATATTTGGTACAGGAACACTTTTACATGGTCTGATGTTAATGGTTGAGGTGAGACAATAATCTTATGCAGGTCTGACTGCAGGAGTTCAGTAATGACATATCTTCAAATGAGTCAAGGTCAAATATGCAATAGAGTTGGGCCTTTAGAATCTTAAGAGGGGTTTTTTAAGTCCAGGGTTGTATTGCTTTTGGTACATGATAGTCCTTCTTTCAAAAGGTTTTAAGAGTTTTATTAACTATACATGAGTAAAGTAAAGTACTAAAATCAACTATACATGTGTAAAGTAAAGTACTAAAATCAACTATACATGTGTAAAGTAAAGTACTAAAATTGTAATGAAATGAACATAAATAGTATAGTAAACTTTGGTTATAGTTGCACCAAACATTGCATTAAAATTGGTGACTGTAAACAGGGTGTGACTGTAAATTGAGGTAAATTGGATAGCTTTGCCAATTAGGTTCTAAATTTTATGTGACTGTAGCGGGTAGTAAACCAGAGTGAATATAAGCAGAGTCAACTGTAGTTTCTTTTGAGGTTGGAGTTAGTATGGATTGTCTGATAATAGAGTGACTTTATAGGTTTTCTAATTGTAATGCTTCCTAGCTCTTTCTCTGGGTAATCAAGGGCAGCCCTTGCCACATAACATCCTTGTTAATGAACAATGATTTAAATTGCATAGTATAAAAGAAGTCACATATATTGTCTTTCCTTCATCCATATATCTGGAGAGAACTTTGATCACCTGCCAATTTATAATATTTCAATGCACTTATAACAATTTTCAAGTGTGATATTTTGAATGGATTTGCAGCAATTTCAATTGATTTTATTCAATAAACATTTTGCCAGTGTTGGTTTTCTCCAATAATGAGTTGCTAATAAGTTACACAGTGGAATTTCAGTTGAGCCTCAGCAGGAGGTTCTTATCAATTTAGTATCTTTTAAAATTATAGTTTAGGTTCTATTCAATTGTCTTTAATTCCAATTTAATGTTGTATTTTATGTCAATATATTTAAACTTCAAGACATGCTTTTTGCATTTCCAATTCCATTTTTGTGATGCAATACTGATATCTACTCTGACAATAGAAAGAGAAACACCTCTAAATTTTAGCGCAAAACTTCTAAAATTGAAACACTATTTAAATAATAGCCTCCTTAGAAACTAGGTCAATCAAGGTGATTTTGGATGTGGTTTTAATTGCCCCTTTTTGGCCTACAGGTTCCTACAATAGAGAACTACCTTAGGTGGGCAGTTATTCTACATTGCTTTGCATTATTAAAAATTTTAAAGGATGTTGTCAATGAAACTTGCTTCTCTAAAATTCAATTAAGAACCCATACCTTATACATCTCATTGAATTTCAAATTACATTAAATAGGCAATTGGTGATCATCTAAATTAAAAATTCTAGAGAGAAATACCTGTAGGAAGCACTTATTTCATATTACTTTTTCACTAAAAACCCAGGCACAATTTCCTGATTGCCTCCAGCTTTATTGGTTTTTTGAATAATACTTCAAAAGCAAGCAATTAAATTTTATTGCACCCTATATTTTCAAGTGCTATATTTGATTCCAAATGAATATTAATGGCCTGTAAATTAGACCCATTAGTACAACAGCTCAAAATTGAAAGAATGACTTGAAAGGAAACAAAAAGTATTTGAATGGGACTGTTTTGAATTACACAATTGCTATAAAAATATCTGATTTCAAATGAAAACACAACAGAGTCAGAAATATTTCAACCTAAGTTGCGTAATGACATCATTTTGCTTTATGTTGTTAGATCAAGCCCTGCTGTTCTACTAGAAACCTTTAGAAATTTAATTGTGATTCCCTAAAACAATTGAACTGGCTAAACAATAAAAATACATCAACAGTATTCTAAAGCTTTGTGTTGGGTGTTTCATACTTAGCAAGTGGATCAGAATATCTTATCACCTTGTTATAAGGTCTAACAGGATAGAACCAGGGCGTAATGATTTAAGTACATTTCCTAACAGCTCACAGAAAACCCTAAGATTCCTATCATTCAATCTAACTTCCTTTTGTAATAACAGGTTACAAAAGCAGGAGAAAAATAATTCTGACGCAGTAGAACTATTAAAATTTAACCTGGGTGATACCAGTTGTTAACTCCTTAAAATTTCCCACACAGCATACTTAATTACAAAAAATTTGGTATCTCAGTACAAAGAGAAGCTTTTTGAAATTAATCTTATTCAGATAAAAATCAAAGGCAGCCACTTTGACATTCCTTGGATGCCAAAAACTGGATTTGTGTCCTCTTCAACATTACAGTATGAATCCTGGCAGCATTGTTCACCTAATCAAATATTCTGATTACTTGAATAGAAAACATGTTTTCATTCAAGCAGGATAGCTTCCATTCATGAACCAGCATGTCTTTTTCAAAAATTATTGCACAACTTCTTCCTATTACAGAAAAGCGGTGCCAAAAAAGTTCAAACTAAGATTGTATGCTCTACTTTGATCTGTGAAAGGAGTCATGCTTATCGATAAATATACTTTTTTTCCTTTAAAGTCATACAAAACACAGCAGACTCAAATTATGGTCACACCAAATTTTGCTTGAAAACTTGCAACTGTAAACGAAGTGTGACTGTAAGCAGAGCTAAATATAATAGTTTGGCATTTTTGGGTTTAAATTTTCATGAGCAGAGTGACTGTTAGCAGAGTCTAATGTATTGTGTGAATGTCCTAAACTTTTTTTGAAAGAAAACTTTTTGGACTATACCTAAGAATCAATATTCTAACAAATTCAAATTTGACAAGACCTATTTTTTTATTCAGAGGCTTAGTGGTTATGTTGATGGCAGCATTTTAGCTGTTTGGCCAGTAAATAACTTTCATCTATCAGAGATATCTAATATTGACAAAGGATTAACATTACTGCTAAGAAAATAGTTAATGTATCAAAAATTGAAGGAGGAGGTTTCTTACCAAAGAAAATAAAGGACCTATGTCTGCCTAGAATATTAACAAAGGATCCCTCTAATATCATCATACGGTAATACAAGCCAAACAACATTTAATGCTTGATATGAAACAGTTTTTTAACATGAACACCAGGTGGTAGAGGGACAATATTATTGATAAAGATTAGCGCATTTCGTAAGCAGCCGTCTCTAATGGACGTGAGAAATTTTCTGATGTGGCAAAAGAAGACTTTAACCATGAAAACCATCAAGTCACAGAGCGGAAAAACTTTGCATAGAAATAGTTGGCAAATAATGAAGTTTTTTGTCAAAATCAAAACATAGTTAAAGTTGTCTGTATCAAATAAAGCCAAGCCCTTGCGTAACTACCGGCCCTAATAATCGAGCTTTGATTGACGCAATTACCATTCTGAACTGGTGAAATTAAAGGTTACTTTATTTAAACGGACAAAATGCACATGTATGTTGATTAGAGATTCACCTGTCTTGAGTACCGTCACGAGATCACGAAAATTCGTAAAAGTAGAATAAAACATAATGTACTCATTCTTATACACATGAGAAGGATACAGTTCGTGGAAGATATCGATTGGGTCGGGTTGCAAGATATCCAATGCTTTCACAACCTGAAAATGAGTCGATGTTTTGTTTATGAAATATACTAGGTTTATAGTTTGTTAAAAAGCTCCGATAAACGAAATGACCAAGCGGCATAAGGTCGTTGTTCATGAAAGTACGACACGAGAGGGTGAATAGCAGTAATGATTCAGTTCAGAATTTCAAATCGCTAAAACGTTTGTCCAGTAAGTATCAAAGATTGTCCTTAAATATTGAAAATCTGTTCTACCCCGACGAATCTCCCTCCAATTGCGGAAGGGATAGCGTGTAATGACTGCTTCCCATAACACCAAGACAAACGACAGGACGCTTCCTTGTAAACACCAAACCAAACCCCATCAAATTTGTTTAACCGGTCGGGAAGTTGTGATTCAACCCCTAAAACTTTTTGAAAGATAATAAACTGCTAAAACCATTGTTAAAATTTATATCCGTAGTTTTCATAGCAAGGAAAATAGCAAGGTACGAACTTACATTTTCGTGTTTGAAGAAACAAAGCATTCTGAGTTCACGGTAGACACGCTTGCTTGAAACAATGTTCTGGAAAACATTTGGCATTTTCTTTAACGCGACTCTCTTGCCACTCCTTGGATCTGTAACAGCCCTGAAATAGAACCAATTCATTAGAAACCCTTATCGCAAAAGTTGTAATTTTCATGGGAAGTCGGCGCAAAAGCCAAGTCTGCCGTTTCCTGCTTCAGACAGGTCCTTGAAAGACGCCCCTTGCGACATTCTAACCGAAACAAATATTTTTTGGTAATACACTTCAACATTTTCAGACTTGAATACTGGGAAAATCTACACAAAGGGTACTGAAAGCCCTGCTTTCATACTGTAACACCAACATGAAGTCAATGGTCTCAAAAACCAAAACAAAGAACATCCCATCTCCCCAACCTCTAACTTTTTATGTTCTACAAGTACATTTTCTCAGTGATAAAATAAAACAGTTAATTCAGTGTATTTATGATAAAACGCAATGACTGGAATGATTTAATGGACAGAAATCGGTAGGTGTTTACAAAACTGAGAAAATAGGGAGGCAGAACGGCAGTTGAGCGGCTTCCTTTACAAATTAAAAAATTCTCGAAAACTCTCAATCTTATATTTAAACGGCTTACCAAACAACTCCAAACGCTCCATAACCGATGGGTTTATCTGCCTCGACATTTTTGCGTGCGATTTCATGGTCGTGGTGTTTGGCTTGCTCGGGAAACAAGTTATGATGAGGTTGGGAGGAATCCTTGCCCGGCATAGTTATAGGATGGTGGAGTACAACACGAGTTTTGCAGAGAGCCATGGCAAATTAGAATGAGCAGCAATGCAAAAAGCGACAGCTGAACAACATCACGGTGTGATCCACTACCAGTTGCTCTACTCTGTGCGGTGCAGGATGGTCCAGTTTGCGTGCAAGGAGGAGGATCGTTCTACCGCCCTCAACACCCCTCACCAACACTTCATCTTCCAAGGCCTAAGCACGATCAGAGGACTTTAATCTTACACGCATGCGCAATTTCTCTTTATTGTCTCAGGGGGCAACGTTGTTAGAATCCTCTGGTTTCGCCCACGCAGCGTCAATTGAGCACAATGAGATTGATTGAGCACTAACTTCTATATATTGATCTTCTTTGCCCTGTCTTGCGAATTGTTTTGATTTTTGCGAATAAATTAGACAGTATAAAATAATTTCTGCCAGGGACGTATGATATTCTTACAAATAATCCCCATTTCATTTCCGAAACCATCAATTCAAACTGGGTTTGCAGTTTTGTAACGCCGGACTGACCGAGACCTGGGGTAGTCAAAATTTCGAATCACGAGAGAAATTTTGATTTGAAGTCAAAAATTAAAGCTTCATCTCAAATCACAGAGTAAGATTTGTTTTTTCCCATTTAGCATGATAAAATATTATAGTCAATCACCTGTACCCCCTACTTGAAAGTCATTAACTGGATTTCTAAATTAATATGGTATTAGGTAGTTTTAGAAAATCAAAGAAAAGGCAAAATTCAGTGGAAATTTGGATGAATCGACAAAAGACTTTAAACGAATCTGAAATAAATCTTTCTTCCTTCATTTGAATACCGAATAGTGATTCGTTTTTCCTTGGGAACAAAAATAAAAATGGGAACCTGCACGACGACAGAAAAAAGATTTTTGCAATATAGGTGATAAGGCCTACCATTTTGACTTACTCCAATTCTTTCCGCTTATTAATCTGTTTGCAATTATAATGAGACACTAAAATCCAGAGTGTATGCATTCTCAATATCTGAAAAAAGCTTTTTTAAGACCTAAAGCATTTGATTCTTGCGAGGAAGAAAATTATTTGATACGAGTTGAAGTATATAAAGAATATTGTCTTGATAATATGATAAGTTTTGCAAGAAAGTGCCAGCATGCTTAGATGTAGCTACTTTGTCAATAAAAAATTTGGGAAAAAGAGCAGCTGATTTCAAAATCTGATTAAAAGAATTTGAGAAATATTTTATTGGACCCCGAAGAATATAAAAATCAGGGTGGCAATGTTCTTATCATTCAAAAGTAGGTAATTTAATAACGATTGTAAGAGTAATGGCGCAATCGTTGCAGTTGATGTGGGCGGGAAAAGCATGGATGTGGCAGTGTCCAGAAACGTTTTCAACCTTCATCCGGCCAAAAAAATCAGACCATATTTTCATATTTTGAACCCCCTTTCGTTTTCAAATATTTGGTCACCCTCGGTCATCCTCGATTTCTTTTTGTTTCTACAACCTTTCTCCGGCCAGTGGCCGTGGGGCCGTGATGTTTCCCTGACTCGGAGGTGTGGCTTCATTGCCTCCTTCACTCAATCAAAGAAGCTTCTGTACTGGTATTCTTTCTCTGGTTTCTTTCAGTAAAGGTTGCTACACTCTATCAAATGTCAAACATTTCTAAAAGATAATAGATTTTAGCCACTGATCTTTAAAATTTATCGCAGCAAACCTATAAACCTGTCATTTAAATATAGCTTCGGTTTTGCAAGCGATACCCCCTAGCTTATTGAATTGCAGCGCATTGATCAGAAGTGACTCAGGAGAATGCTTTAATATTTAAACACGATGCGTACTATTTCAAAAATTTTTCTCAATGGCAGCAGGTGCACACACGCCATTGGTCTCAGAGTCATATCCCATCGATCATTTGCTGCGTTCCGAATATCTAGTAACTGCGTGTAGAGTGCAGCTTCAAAGGATACTTTCATGCTTTACTGGGAGTTACGACGGAAAGTGCCAGTTCTGAATGCAAAGTAAATAAGTGTCCAATTATTGAAAAAATTGAAATCGAGATTGGCAAGCTCTCGCTGTGGAAGAACGGCTTCGGTCGCAGAAACCATGATCATTGCTCTTAATGGCAGTCGTTCACGATACTTTACAACGAAGGAAGAATAAATTCATGTATCAGTCATTTTTACCGTGGGTCATGGAAAGGGAACGCTCCCCCTGCTTTCTTTTTGACACATAGACACCGCCTCGTATTGAAAAATGTAAGATACGTGCACATGTGCGTTGCGATGGCAACAAATAGCATGCTCTTTTATAGTATTTCATCTATTGAAAACGTTGGTTCACACTTTTCGCCATTCGAAGGCTTTGATTAAAACAGGCTCCTATTCATGTGGACGCGCTAATTACCACGCGCGCACAGTTCAGACGTGGCTTAACCGTTAAAAACAATTAATTTTAGAGTCAAACAGCCGGCCACCTCTTTTATATCCTGAATGTTTTTACCTAAGTAACTCAGTATCGCAGCCACCGATCAGCCACCCCAACCAATTTCACACGATAACAATTTAGTTATTCTCACAATTGTCTTCAATGAAGAAAGAATCTAAACAGGGAACATAAAGTTGAGTTGGGTTTATTTGAGAACATTGAAAGTGATAAAAAGTGCATTTGAGTCTCTGATAAGACTTGCGAGGCGACTATCTGTATCCCTATGGTATAATTCGAGACAAAGACCTCGAAAAAACTGCACGTTGAAGCGATCAGGCATATCTTTTATACTTAATGTCACTTCTACCAGCTTCATATAAGAGTTCTTTTTACCACCAGAGTTTTAAACTAGCGTCTTTGGTGGCTGAAAACCATTTCTTAGATTTCTAGCTATTCGAAACTGTCCTTTTAACTTGGTTTGAATATTGGGGCAGCAGTTATCACGGACGGGGGGTGTTATCACTAAAAGCATTCATTATGCTAGCTGCTTGTGACTACCAGCAATGAATATGTTATTTGCTCAGGCTTGCATTGTAAGCGTGGAACACAGTCTTTTACTTGCAGGGCAGCAGGTTCAACAACACGTTACCTGCTTGTTATAAGGAGAGGATTTATATGGGAAGATAATTGACACCTACAAAACCAATCTGAATACACCTGCCCTAGCGAGCTAGAGTCGCATTCTTTTTACATGTATTTACTATTGAATCCACAGAGCTAGGTATTTACGAAACATAGAGCATCAATTCAAAGCAAGCGTCTTTTGCAGCCTCGGTTTGGCTTGGTTTACAGTCTCTATCTCAAAGCAACCTTGCACCTCTTTATACCTCTTTATTATGCGATGTAAAATCAATGGCGTTATTTTAGTTCGTCTCCCGAAAACAGCAGGTTTCTTTATCCACAATATCCATATCCTCGTTTGAACATGCCAGTCATATGTTGTGCCATGAGTCGCTCTGAGAATTATTGATTTAACCTTGGATAATTAGATAAGCACATGGTTTATTGAAGTTTTTCTCTCCAGAAACCTTGAAAGGTGTACAAGCATTCCGTCCTTAGCTGAAGTTGGGGACGCTGGAAGTGGGGTGCACAAGAAACACATACCCTTTACTTTTGGGAATCGCCTCTGTTCTAAAAGTAACCTTTTTAGGACTTTTTGAAAAGTGCATCGTTTTCTAAAACATATTGCCCCTTACTTGTAAAGACCATAGGAACCCCAGCGGAGCAAATCAAAACGTGAACAGAAAATAAAAAAATGCCAGATTCTTTTATAATCAAAGGTTGAAGCTGTGAGCAGTGAATGCGCCTTCAATGCAATGCCTGAAATCCCAGCAGCAAGAGGCAGGATTAACGTGGTAGGCATATTCTTGGGAACCATAGATATAGAGATCTCGGAGAGAAGAAATTGTCATTAGGAACTTGATTCTGGTATCTTGCTATCAATGGCCTTTACCTTAATGCAATATCTACCAACATGTTAATGTTAAAGTGACCAATCATAAGCCTGATAGGACTATCTATTGTCCAGAACGCCTCATGAGAAATTCAAGCTCAATTATACAGACAGGAGATTCATGTAAACTTCAAAAAGAGACGGACAAAGTAAAGCTAAGAACCTTTCAAGAAGGATTTTTTAGCTACCTACTAGGCCTTTAGTATTCAATGTGAGGCTATTGTCTGTCACAATGATGCCTATAGTTGTTTTAAGCCTTCCCGCCAGGGCGCCTTCAAAATGCCATTTGTAAGACCACACTACCGACACTAGACCTCCTTGAATCGCGGTGGGAGGAAGCCAATTACCATCTTCAGAAATCTTTTCAGAATGCCATAATTGATCAATTATTGCGAACTTCGCTGATTACACAAAATAGATGAAACCGGCTAAATCTTTTGAAAAGTCTTCTTTGAGCTAATGGGAATAAAGCCATATGTAGAGGTCAGGATGCTCTTAATATGTCGATAAAAAGCCGATAAAAACCTTTCTCAATAGCATGTTAATGTCACCATGTGTTCTTTGATAATCTAACCGAATTCATTTAATCTTTAAGTTTCTAAAGTTGCCGTCAAATTCAAATCGCTTGCGCGCCAGTTTTCTTGTCTCAGCGGCGAGAAGAATAAATTCTCTGCCAAGAAATGAATCGCCATTAGCAATTTTGATTGTTTAAAGGTAATGTGTCCAGCTAAAGCAAGCGATTCTGCGGGGTTTTCAGAAACATGTGATTGCTCTTGTCATTGTCCCAGCCATCACGGTCGTTCTGTTTATCTACCTTGCTGCGAGGTTAGCTTTTCACGTGGGCAGTTTTTCGCAAAAATACTAACCAATCGCAAGCCGTTATTATGATGGATGGCTTGACAAGTTGGGTATACGCAGTCCTATATATGGACACATTACCTTTAATGACCTAAGCTTATTGTCCTCACAGGACCGTGCCTAAATACGGGACCGTCCCGAGGTTTCATTTAGGCATGGATCATGTAATTTTGTTACATATTCGTGTTCGGAAAACATGTCTCCTTATTTTCTAATATTATTTTAAAACATGTCATTTTTTTTATCAATACAAAATTATATTCTTCTTCTCTTTGCTCGGGATACAGAAGATACACTAAGAAGAAAAGACATTTAAATTTTAGGCATGAATTCATGAAATCCCATCTGATAAGAAAGAGGCTGTCAGCAAAAAAATTTGCGTCAAGCTTTAGAGAGCACTTGTAAAAGCAGTCTTGCCTTATAATAGCTAGATATAGAAAAAATACCCCAAACAAGATTTCTTGTATAAAAGATGCGACGAACAACCAATTTCAATAGATATCCTGAACGGTAGATGGCGGTTGTTTGTTTGGTCATATATTGCGTATTTGCGTTTACCTTATGAGACACCAGCAGTAAAGGAAATTCAATCCTACTTTGAAAGATCAGAAGAATTGTTCCGAGGTTGACCTTGAGAAACTACCGTAACAACATTGCCAACAATACGACAACGACATTACCAGAGCAGAGCATGATCAGTGAAGAGAGACTTTCAGCCCTAATTCAGGGATGCAATAGAAGTAACATTGCTGGGGGATAAAGATGAAATTCTACAAAAAGTAGAAAAATTTCCTCAATTTTATCCAAACTATTGCACCTACAATGCCTGCCAAAAGTCTTTCTTTTGCGCTTCTTTTATTATCTTTCATTAAATCATCAACATTGTTTCAGGGGGAAGGGGGCGGAAGTAGTAACTTTTTTCATGAAAGGAATGAAAGATATCAAATGCAGCGTAAATTGCTGGGTGTTCCAAGTACTTTTGGCAGGCATTGTAGATGGGCACAGTTCACCCACTGCTACAGCCAATATGGTCCTGCCTTGATTTTGAGATTTTTTCGATCAAAAGGGCCTATGATTCCCTTTACAATTCACAATAAAGTTGTTGGTGCATTATTATATTGTGCCTGATACATAACAAGCGATAAATGGGATCCCTTGATGTAATCCCAGCAAAGTGCCTCAGTCGATAACCAATTTAATATTACAGAAATATTCCAATACCAGACCCTTCTAAAAAAATTTTCCTTTCCAAATTTTTTTTTACTTTCAGTTTTTAAAATCAAACACCTGCAACCAATCTTTACCTAAACATTCTTTAATTATTCAACTGCAAAATTTTTTATTTGAAGCAAAATAATTTTTCGGTCTAACATTGGCATCAGACTTTTTGGGAGCTGCTTGACAACTTCAATGTGAAAGTTTAACTTGAATTGAGCGCTGAATGTGTGCCAAACTGGTTACAGGACCTACGACGAAGAAAGGGGGCCGGGGGCATGCTCCCACTTTTTTGCAAAACAATAAAGCTTTTTCAAAAATATGTTGTTGTGGGTGCTAAATGTTTCCTTGGACCCCAATTTTTCAACCTGTGTCGGAGCCCATGGGTGATGATTAAAATCTGTGTTGCTAATTGTAATACATATTGCTTGGTGGAAAAACAGTAAGCTATATATGCAAAAATGTCTTCAAAGCAGCGGTGGAAATTTTGGGGGTGTGGGGGGCAACTGCCCCCAGGTTTTGCAAAATTGTGGGTTTTGTCGGTAAAATTATGTCATTTGTCGGGAAATTTGCTTGCTTTTGTAGGCATTGCCCCCCACTTCAAAAACGAATTTCCACCCCTGGTTAAAAGTCAAGTAAATTTTCTTTCACAATGATGTTATGCTCTACTGACCAGCCTTCTCTGAGACAGCTAAATGCTTGTCTCAAAGGAAATGGCCATATTCTCATATTCTCAAAGACGATCGTCTTGCTTAAGTTTTATCAAATGCACAAATATTGTAGCTCCTAAAACTGTTTTTCAAAGCATCGTGAGTTGCTGGGTACATGCAATACTTCCTAGGCTCTTGTTGATCCAATGACCAACATGCCTTTGCTGCATCTAGTGTGAATTATATAAATATGCAGCAACTTTGTTGCTACCAGCTGTGTAACAGAATCATCTAGATAAAATTTAATTATCCTTAAGTATTTCTTATTTCTGTCAAACAACTTTTAATTCCCTTTTAATCAAATTGTCGTTGACTTTCGTTTGAAAATGAGCAGTAACTAAGTTCAACTTTTGCATGATGGTTGAAATTGGCGTGATGCGCTCAAAGGTCAAACCAGGATTTCACCCTGCGTTGCGTGACTTCAAGTGATCCATTGAAGGTGCAGTTATCAAAAAACGGCCTGAACGAACAACTTATTATAATACCATCGCAAATGTGCTTAACAACAACACTGGATTTGCAACTACTAATACTGCTTCATTGACGTCATTCCTAAATGAGGGGTCTGGACTGAGGATGTGGAACGGTTATAAAATCGTGTTGTTTACAGCAAATTTACAGACATCTGGACGTTTGTGAACAAGACGCGAGACAAACAAATCAGTTGGAGTCAACGTCCTTCTGTTAATGAATGTTTCTTATGTGAACCATTTTCTCAATTCATGCTTGTTTTGGGAAATTTATTTATACGGTAGATATAACATAATTACGGGTTTCCTGTGTTAAAAATAGCATTTCTCAGGTACCTTGAAGGTGCTGAATCTAAATTGCCCAATTATAAAACATCATATGTAGTTGGGTTGCAATAGAATTAAGAAATGTGAGGGGTGAAGACACTTGCTACTTCTAGTGTTTTCCCATGAGCTCTGTGGGTTCTGCTTAAAATGACTAAAATATCAATCAATTCGAGCCCTTGGGGTTGTGAGCTTCTCGAAATTTATAAAAAGGACAACGCGGGTTGTATCCCAGCTGCCACAGTAAGAAGACAACTCGATCAGAGAAAATTGCTCATTTTGTTAAATGTATGGAGGAATTGTAATTGCGTTCAGTGTTGAATTATGGCTAGAATGGGTTTTGGCCCTCCAATTGAAACAAAAAAGTTATATTAACTCCCCAGTAAAGGCAAGTTAAAATGTGATCTTGTAATTTCTTCCCGTGCCTTACTTCATTTCATTTAGTATTGTGGCTACAATTTTGAAGCTCTTGATTCTTATAGCTCTGAAAGAAAATTCCGTTCGGATCTGACTTAACTGCTAGACAACGTCTGAACGGGGTTTAAAATAATCGAATGGTCTTGGCCTCGTTAAATGTAAGGCCAAAATGGCTATCGCGTTCGCTTAGAAGATACCTTTATACAATTATAAAAAGACAAGCTATTGAATAACAACACTCGCAGGAAAAAATGATGCCAATTCAAAGTAACCGTTTAGCCAAGACTTAGTTATTTCATCTTTTACTACAAAAACAGACATTCAAAGCAAGATAATAACTACTATTGAACCCCTTAATCACCATCATATGGAGAAATAAATATTTACAACAAAAATCTTAATTCGCTATTCCCTATAAGTATTTTCTACTTCTAACATCATCATCAAAACCAAAGTCTCTAATATTCATCAGATCCTGTGCACATCACATCTGTTATTCTCGTTCGCAACAGTTCTGACTTCTAACGTCGATTCTCTTATAAAATTGAGTCACCCCTGAACAATCATCAATTTCACCAAAGCTATTCCTTGGGAAATTTAGTTGATTTTCGCGGCATGACGTCGACAGATGTAGTTGACTAAAAGCCATACAAGTAATTATTGCTTTTGCTTTCCAGTGAGCATGCCGTGAATCAATGGCTTTCAGCACCAGTCTTCATTGATTTTCATCAACAATGGTTGCTTACTGAAAGCAAAAATGATTGATAATCAGCTTGGATTTTCAGATAAACCCTTGCAATGGAACGTACATTATGATTACATTTTGTAGTAATTAAAAAAGTTGTTTCATTGTGTTCTAATAGAGAGACTTCAAACGAATTGGTGGATCGTAGAATAGACCTCCTTTGATCAATGCTTGCCTCATAAAATAGACAAAAATGATCGATGCCAAAATATTGCTCTTATACTCAAATACTTTTGAGCTTCCTTCAAATCTTTCACACTTAAAATCAAAGAGAACTGGGCGGAATCAGAAATAAGTCTCTGAAGATTTGATGAGCTGACAAGTTATGTTGAATAAGATAGAGTCACATTTCTACTGATAAGAAACTAAAAATTATCGCATATCTGCCGTTGCCGTCGCTCTTTAGATTTTTATCAATTCAAAGTTTAACTTTGCTTGACTTCTCTCAGTAGAAATAATTTCAACATAGACCTGGCGCCTTAACAAGACTTATGCTGCATTTAAGCTCGCTGAATGTTGTTAAGGGTGCTGTTCGAACGCACTCTACAGCGCTGAAAACCACATTAAACAACGGAAATGTTGTGTGCTTTTCGGTGCTGAGTATTTCAACCGCTTAAAAAATTCACAGAGAGAAACTAGGCATTGCGAAACAAAATCAAATGTCGCTGAGCAAGACTGATCAACATTGAACAAGATCTTCCAAGAAACTCCAGAATAAAACAAGACACGCTGGTTGAAAATTCACATGCCCGACTTACTCAGATTTTTCATTGGACGAGCCTCCAAAGCTGTTTTCGAATTCTTCAAGAATTCGAGGGTCTTTGTCGTTCACGACTGACATTAATCTTTCCAGTAAATATTTGTGCTGCTTGTTTTCTTCCTCTTTCTGTTTCAATTTTATCTCAAATTCCTGCGAATGAACAAAAAATATAACTCTTTGCTTCATTTATGAAGATTCTGACAACCCAGTTAGGACAAAAAGGTCTGAAAATCTATCAACGGATCTTCTGATATCATGGAATTATTCGTTGAATTTCTACAAAGCGATCCAACAAGAAGTAGCCAACGGTCCTCCCCATTACAGCCAACATACTTTGATTACAAAAACACCGAGATGACTATAAACAATAAAAAAGTTATATAATCGCCTTTACTTCCTGGCCCAACGCGGTTTTAACCAATTTAAACCAGGTAACTTTGACAAAATTGGAAATAATCTAGAGAATTGAAAACTGATGCAAAAGACCTCAATTTTAGTTTAAAGTCATGGTTAACTTACTATATATTCACCTGAATGCGAACGATCAGAAAATATCTATACTTTACAATCAGGTAGTAAGACGATGGCAGATATATAAAAAAAAGGGGATGAGCTACCTTCCCAACACTACTACTGCGGCTCAATGGCAAACTCTTGTCTTTCGACTTCAATGCATCGTCCATTTGTCGAATTTTTTCTTTAAGATCCTAAAGAGAAAATATCACTCTTAATCAATCTTATTCAACTCATAGCAACGACACAGGAATTAAATACTTAATGGTATGCTGGTTAAAAGATATGGGTTTTCTCAAGGCTTTTAAAATAATTTCTATTGTGTCTGTTATTGTGTCTGACTAGAAATTTTCAACTAAAGAAATATCAAAGGTAATTGAGCAATAGAGCGATAGTATTTGCTAATAATGATCACATGTGCAAAAAAATACTTACCATAACATCTTTTTCTGATTCCTCTCTCACTTGTCGCAGCATTCGATCTTTATCAGACATAAATTTCTCGAATTTTTTCATATTCTCTCTGGCAACCTAACAAAAAGTAATACCCTATTAAAGTAAAACACTAAATCTATAGCTTGCTCGAAAGGCTGTTGAAAGTTGTAAGCTCAAGGGAAGACAGAACTGAGAAGAATGCTCCTGATGCTCAGTATCAGACATTGGAGCTTTCTAAAAAATTTTTATGGCTAGAGGATAACAATTTGCACTGTAACAAGACTGGAGTTTCAAACCTTTTCCAGTTTCGAAACTTTGGCCTCAAGCTTTCGCGCGCTGCTTTCTTTTTCAACCAGTTTCTCTTCAAGTTGCACAGTTCGAGATCGCTGCTCCTGAAAACGAGATGAAAATCGGGTCTAAAATTATGATAATATATGTGATTGTTTGCCACAAATTTTATTAATCAAATACAACATATTTTACATCAAATTGCTATTAAGAATGCTAAATGCAACAGACAGAATTGCTTTTGCTTTGCTGCGTGGAACAAGATCCTTTACAACTAATTTTAATCTATAAAAGTTTGACCATTAAAAAACATATCTTTGACCAACAAGGATATAACATACACCAAACCACATGTAACACCTACTCATTCATATATCCTAAATTATGCAAAACAGAATCAATCATCTGCAATTACTATTCCTTACTCACGATTCGATATAACAAAGAACAAACATACCTCTCTTTCATTAATAAAACGCGCCTCCTTCTCTTTCCATTTTGTCTCTTTCACTGTCACCAACCCTTGCAATGTCTCAAACCGGCTCTTCATTTCCTAGTTATAACAAAGATGATAAAATTCTGACTAATATTAACTTAATAATGAATCTCTTTCAATAACTGAAGATATGGAGTGTGGTTTAAAGGCAGTTCTACTCCCTTGGTTAAACTAGAGGTATCTATGAGCTCGACATAGCCTTCGTCTTACTTTGCTTTGTGAAGCCTTATTACAAGAGTGTTGATCGCTCTTTACCAACAGCAAAATGTGGATTCATTGAATTTCTCGTATATCACAAAAGTAGAAATGGAAGCTTCTGATTATTTTTAATCTTCTAAGATACTTTTTAGTACCTGGAAATTGCCCTCTAAAAGAAAGAGTCTTTGGAGGAATTGTTTGTAAAAACATGAGTATTCTTCCAACAAACCCCCCTCCCCCCCCCCTAAATCTTATGTCCTTTACCAATGGTTTTACGACGTTGTTCTCCATGTTCAGCTGAGTACATATGGTATACTATCGTTCGTATTCGGTATGCTAATTGAATCGTTAAGGTACTTTGTTCATGAATAGTAGAGTTTACATCAGTGTTCAGCTTGCTTTGATCTTCCACTAGCGAGTACGTATGCCGAAGCAACATCCTATTGCCTTTATTCACATTTCAATAAAAGAATCAATAGAAGTAGAAAATTCTCAAAAGAATAATTCTCACAATTCTTTCTTCGTCAGCTTTAGCTCGCATTTTATCGATGATTGTTTCTTTCTCTTGCAATGAACGTTGTGCATTGTTCAACTCTCTCTTTATAGTCTTAAAAAGAACATAAGAATTTATTGCAATGTCAAAACGATTCAAGAGCTTCGACTTTTAAAATCACGTTTTAAGTATTGATTTTCATTCATAGGCATACCTCATCGGCCTTTGTCTGGCTGCCTTTAATGTTTTGTATAATTTTGTCTTTTTCAGCAACAAGCCTTTTGTAGTCAGTCACTCTTTTATCAAGCTCCTGTCATGGAAAACCGAAATATTCAAATAAAATGAGGCAACGAATGCATGTTTGAAAAGTGATTTTTACAGTGCAATTTCCTTAAGGGGATTTACAGCAAATAGACGTTTTGAATTTATAGAATGTTCCAATATAAAATAGCAAAATAAAAATTAAGAACGCATAAAGATGAAACGAATGCATTAATACGATCTATAGCTACAATTGTTGCTCATGGAAAAATCTATTTATTTTAATTTTGAATTTTGTATTTATTATCTGAGTATTTATAAACAACAAAACTTACGGCCACTTTCTGTGTTGCGTCTTCAAACGCTAGTGCGAGTCTGCTCTTCTCTCTTGCTTCATCGTCAGCAACGTTCTCTGTCTCTCGCAAACTCTTTGAAATGGAAAATACGTTCAAATAACATGCAATACAGAGAAACGCTAACATAAATTCATGGCCTCTAAAAGCATTTAACAAGGAAGCTTGAGCAACTTAAGAAGAAATCTACAGCCGTTCCAAATCAAACCCCGAAACTTTTACATAAAGTTTTGCCTTTTGACAGGAGTAAAGGGTTCTCTTGTTTGTTCCAAGGATGCAGCAACCCCAGGACCACGTGTTGCCAGCTCTGAATTACATCGAACATTCTATACTGCATGGCTCAACGGTAGTAGAAGACCAGATTCAAATTCACTGAAGATCTTTCCAAGATACAATTAAAAACAGACATTTTAGGCTTGCTATGAGTTCTGGAGTTGTTTGGTATCACAAGAACGCTAACTAAAAATAGTGATTGTAAAGGAAAAGTCTCTGTACTGCAGTGATATATAAATACACGAAGAAACACGACAATTTGCCAATATACAGGGCTCTATGCTTTAATCACGCCACACATACGTAAGCCATAATCCATTTTTGTTTTCAGAGAATCTCAATAATCAATTTTCAATTTGATGATTTTCAACCTTCCAACCATTGCTGGCGAATGATAACATACATTATTTCTAAATTTAGGCTTCGGTTCTTTTTGGTTACTAAAATAACAAACTTTATAAGCAGCTTTGAAATAATCAATTTCTTATTTGCGCTAATGAATTACAACATTAGTTTAAATAATATATTTTTAATTACTTCTGAACAACACCAAATTCTGAAACAATCGAATAATTTTTGTGATTCATTGGAAAGAACAAAAACTGAATTATTTGAAAAAAGAATTAAGTAGATAAAGTTTCTAACAAAACAAACCAAACATGACAACCAAACAAAGTTTCTAAACACTTTGATCATTCTCACTCTTTCAATTTTCTGCAATTTAAACTCCAGGTCAAGAATTCTTGAGTCTTTTTCAATGAAACTTTGCTCCAAGCTCTCAATGTGGTCCCGCAAGCCCTAAAATCACAAACCACAAAATAAATAAATTGTGTGTGTTTTTATAAAACTCATTTAAGGCTGTTATGTTAATTTTGGTACGTAATCAAAACCAACAATTATTTTTATAATAGATTGTGCAGAGACAAATCAAGTTAGTTACGTATAAAAAACTCTAAAAATCTAAGTTTAGAAACATATAAACAATAAAAAACGCAAGCAATGTTGTTTCAGTGTTCCCATGTCTCCTTGTTTATAGCCGTATATTAAGTAAAAGGATGACAAAGCATAGAAATAGAAAAATGTGGCACAGAAGGGCCGTCATCAAATTTTGAATAGAAGGGAAATAGGTTAAATAATTTTACCTATGAGATCGTAAAAAAGGGTTATTCTCAAGTAAATACCTCATTTGAAGAATCCTTTTCCTTGCAGACTGCACTAAATTCATCTGCACGCAATGCCATCTCCTTTTCTAGTCTCTGAGCCTTTTGTTGCTCTTCCTGTAAAAAGAAAACATAAACCATATCATAAATTGAGATTTTTTAGAACAGAGCTATTAAAATGAATTTAAAAACATAGCTCTATACATCTAGACATTAGAACTTGTAACTTTAAACTTATCAAAACCCTTGAATCCACAAAAACAAGGATTAATCAAGCTTCTTCAAGAGGTGTTTTTGAAAATAACAGAAAATGTACGAAGAAGAAGATAGCTTCAAAAATACTTTGCAATTTTCCGGGTTCTAGAGCCCCTTATAAAGGTAATAGATTTATCTGAATCTGATGTATTCAACTTACTTTGAGTTGATGTTGGAGATCATCCACATCTTCCATTGCTCTTTCCTTCTCGTGCAGATACATTTCAAGCTCTTTCACCTTCGACTTCAGTAACTAACGGGAATAGAACGATCGTGTAAGCTTTATTCATGAAATTCTAAAGATAGAAAAATAAAAAAAAACATTTTCTTCACAAGTGTCTTTAGAGTATCTTTATTAAAAGACATTTGAGAAAAAATTTTGAAACAGAATGTCGGAATATATAAAGCATGAAATCAGGTTTTAGTAAAGGACAAAAGGGTTTCTAGAACAAAAGCCAAACTAAAAAGCTGTATCAAATCATATATTTACTTGAAAACTCTCTAACTATTTCTAAGCACAAGTGTACAAAGTGACCTTGACGATTCTTTGCTTAAAAACGTATGAAATCAGTAAATACAGAGCTAGAAATTTCAATAATTTAAGAAAATGATTATCACGAAAAATAATAACACACAGAAATGCTAAAATGTTCAAAAAGACAAACCTTTCTTTCCTCGTCTGCTTCCATGAAGTTTCGACGCAAATCGTTATTGTCAAAATCAAGCCGGTCTACAGTTTCGTTCTTTGCTTCTATATCACTGGAAAACTCTTTGCGCTTAAAAAACAACAACAATTAATTGAAAATAAACTCTAGCACCATAAATAACAGAAAAAGCTAAGCAAAAGTTGTGAAAATTTGATTTTCTATGGCGATCTTACCATATCTGCATTATCTTTAATCAATTTCTTCACTTCTTCTTTCTTTTCGATCAGTTCTTCTGATGCGCTATCAAATTTTCTTTGTAGTTCCTGGACAGAAAATTTCGTAAGAAATCATTTCAATACATTCCAACAATAAAAAACCAAGGACCGTGAAACACAATATATGTATTTGCTAGAAACCCATTCTTGAAACATTCTTGAAATCAGGGGTAATTGAATCATCATATATCTTAACTCTTAAATGTTTATTAATAAGAAGTAGGAAATAAAGGAAAAATCAAACAATTCATAAAGACAAAGATCGGAAACCACATTTTTATCTTTTGATAGTGAAAGACAGTTTGGCGAAAACAGTTTTTGGAAGCGAGAAAGAACCAATGTTTAAGGTCAAGGGATACAGATCAAAGGGTCTGGGGTTCGAGTCCCTCTTGACATGACCAAACATTTACTCAGGTTGAGGGGAGTCACCAGCTCTATTTTATTC
Organism: Rhopilema esculentum; assembly: GCF_013076305.1. The sequence continues at coordinate 1,564,146 of NW_027019317.1, forward strand.
CAGGTGTACGATTCACGAGGTGTGGTAACATCGAGAAAAGGACCAGGACACTGCTGGATAAACATAGCTTTGCAGTGTCCTAAAAACTACGTTCGGATGATAGGTAGAAACAAATACACATAAACAATTAAATCGAATAAAACAATATTGAAAATGCCTTTGGAAAAAGCAAACTTTCTAAGACGTTAAAAAGCTTTTTGTCTGACACTCTTCCGAGTATAATCAGAAACGCGAGTATGTGACTGTAAAGATTGCCAAATCAATGTCGCTTGCTACAAAATAGCTGTATTTTTACTTTTGGTAGATGGATTCTGAAAAAATATTGATTGATCATAAAATCACAGATCACATAACATAACAATCAAGTGGCTAAAAAATAATTGAATCAGTAAATCACGTACCATTAACTTTCTCTGCACAATCGATGCATCACTCATCAATCGATCTTTCTGCTTAACTTCCCTTTCTAACGCGCTGATTTTGTCTAGCAGCTCCTATAGGAAAAATTCCTCAAAAATATAATAATGCATGACAAATATTTTTCAATTTTAACATTCGAGCCGTCAATGAAACTCAGTAGAAAGATGAAAAAAACAAGGAAAAAAAATATAAGGTACAAACCTCGTTAGATTTAGCGAATTGGCTCATTTCATTTAATTTCTCGTTCTTTTTATTAATACTCATCTGCAAGTTTTGCACTTTCTCTGCTAACACCTATCAAAATCAAGATATCAGCAAACTCAGGCTTTCAACAAAAGTACTTGAAAGTTTCACGTACATAACAACATAAATTTGCAACAATATCAAATATAGAAAAGATCTATTCCGTTGTGTTTTAATTATAATAATCTGAATTGCAAAGCATGAGGGGTTCGTGATAAATTTGATTCAAAATAGCAGATGGTGTATTGTCAATTACAGTTAATTTTTTCAGATATTAAAATGATGATTATTCTTACCTCTTTTTCTTTCTGTGCATTTCGCAAAGAGGCTATTCTTACATCACGTGAATCTATTTCTTGTCTTAATTCAGATATCATTGAATTCAAACGCTGAAATAAAAGACAAATAACAAAATTCAAGTCACATAAAACCAATGATTCGCCGAAAAAATACACAGTAATAAATTATCAAGAAATTGATTTGATATTTTCAAAATAAAAAATGAATTGTCACGAAGATAAAGCCTCCTAAAAATACATGCCTCTATTTCTGCTTGAGAGATCTTCATTTTTTCACCCTCAGTCACTCTGGTTTCCAATGTGAGCTCTAATTGTTTCACAGTATTCTGTAGTTCCTGGACATAAGAAATTCTCTTGGTTACATTTGCAATACGCGCGGACAAGATCAAATCGATAAAATTAAATAAACTACAAATTGTTATAGCTTAGTTCCAAAAAATTAAAAGGTAAGAGATAATTGCTACTCAAAATGAGAGCATCCTATAAAATCCCATACTTTCACTGGAACCACCCGACAGGGTCCACTGGTGAATGGCAAGGGAAAGACTGTGAACTGCCACAGCTAAGTGTATACATTTGACATTATTTTTCGATTTTTAGCCCTAGATTTGGCATAGACATGAGAAATCAACCACATGTACCTTGAACATGACTCTCGTTGTGTCTGGGCAACAAATTTAAATAAAATTCGAAATATTTTTCAAAGCATCGACATTACTCTGAGACGACGTAAATTGAATGTAAAATTAAAACACATATTTCAGAAATTAGAATATTCAAGAAAACACTAAAAATGACTAACCTTGTTTTCTTCTTCTAATCGATTTTCATATTCAGCTAACTCGATCTTATTTTCTAGTGATTCGTTTTCAATTTGAACAATACGCCCTTTAAGAAGCTGAAAGAGATAATAAAATAAATATGAGGAAAAATATTGACATAATACAACAGATCAGATTCAAACAACAAAATTTTTCTGCTTAAGACAACTTTGATTGCTCACAGAACGATAGCAAGATTTCAAACTAGCTTTGGATAGTATCATCAGGATTATTTTATGACAAATGAACACAATCTGAGGACAAGGAACAGAAAAATTCTTTTACACACTCATAAAGTTAGACTAGAGTTTGTCAAGGACAGTTTTTGAACAAAGTAAACAATTTTTCGCGTAAATTTTACATATGAAGACATTTTATAAAACAGTTTTATCAGGTTTAAAAGGAGACATATTGATAGAAAATTTTATTAAGCTGAAATGCACATATCCTTTTAAATCATTGATTGATATTTGCTGATTGCAATGTCCTTGTTTCAGGTAGATGACACCATGGTTCTAGACTAAAATCACTGCTTTGTAAAAACTGCAAATGATTACTCAAAATGCCATACTTGATTTTCCTTTTCAACGTCTTTCAATTTATCCATTGCACTGTTTTCATAATCATTTTGCATCAGACCCATCTTGAAAATATAAAGCATACTCTTTAAAGGATAGATTTATTCGAACGAGATACATTCACAAAAGAAGGTGCAAATTCATTTCTTGATTCAGTGCAGATGAAGGTGACAGAAAGTAAACTGCAAAATGTCTCAACTTTACTTTAGATTGAAGGTCCAAAGATGAAAAAAGTTATAGACTAAAGATCTTGACAAATTTTAAAAAGTAGAATAGAAATAAAATTTGATAAATATTATTGAACTTGTAAATGATAGTCACAGTTTAAAAATGGTATAGATCGTTTCTTTTTTCATCTTTTCAAAATCCTGAGCTAGAAAGAGCTAGAAAGAGTAAGGAAAGGTATATTAAAAAAAGCATACTTCTTGAAGTTTTTCTAGTTCTCTTGCCTGGTTCTGAGTTTCTTCTAATGACGTTTTGAGGTTCTCAATTATCTCTTTCAGCACCTGAAAAAATGTTTAAAGTGGAGATATTGAAAAAGCACCAACCCAGTGCACGATTTCAATTCTTCTCTACTATTATCCATATATTCGTAATTGCTTGGGCTTGATTGAATACCCAAAACTAAGTTTAAGAATCCAAAAATGAAAGTAATTTGGGTCGTTGAAATCCTTATAAAATGCTGAGCTGACTTTTCAAAACCCTTTAAAGAATCGACATAGAAATTACGGGAAGACTCAGAATCTTTGGTCGTAAATTTGTATTGTAGCAAGGACGCCCGTACACTTGACCCAGATATTCAATGCTTTAAGCAAACTGCCGAGAATACATGGAACACCTATGCAAGAAAATACTGATAAAACAGTTTAAACGAATGACATCAAGCTTTGGCCAATGTGCCAAAAAAAAGTTAGATCCCAAATACTATTGCCATACTATTAAAAACGGGACAAAACATACAAATATACTAAATTCCTTTAATCTGATATGATAAAAGGTTAAAACATATCTTATGACGGCATTGCAATACCTTTTTCTCCCTCTCTTTCTCGTTCAGTTTATCAGACAGCGTTGCTATTTCTTGTTGGTATTCTTTGCTTTGTGACTGTCCGTTGCTTCCATCTCCTACCTGAGATCTCTGAATCAGAAAAAAACTTTCTAATTCAGTGATACCCCCTAATATAATTTTGATGTCTAGATACAGTTGCTTAATACAAAAAGATATGACTATGCGAAGAAGCGAAGCTAAGTTTATAGCAGTAAACAAACAATATAGGAAGTATCAGGTAATAAAATTGTTAGACATGGTTACTTGTCGTAACTAATCGTAACCAAGCACCAACAAGTTAAAAAGGTAACAAGGTAGAAGGAGCAATAAAACACTAACCAAGGTTTCTTCTGCACCATGAAGCTCTGTTATTCGTGTGTTTTGCTCATCGACTTTTTTTTCAAGAATTTCATTTTGACTTACAACCTCCTAAAACGGATTTGAAGTTCGTTTTATTTGATGCCTTATGCACGTCATCAACAGCATTTTATTTCAGGAACAGCTAACAAAAATCAATAAAGTGGAGTCCCGATACGTCGGACCTTCAATGGAGCAAGGAAAGGTCTGACTCAGCGAATGTCCGGTGTATGCTGGATACGACATATGACTTACGACTTATGACTTATGTATGGAAAATCCGGATGGAGTTTAAAATCAGTCCGACTTAGTGAAATGAAAACATGAACATTTGCAGACTTTTTTGCTTGTTAAATGCGTCATTAAAAGAAGCTTTAAACAATATTAAAGAAATTTAACTTGGTGCGAGATTTTTTATCGCTATCGATTAAAAAGTGAACTCAGAGTCAGGAAACTAAGCACATGGGGTTACTGAAGCTATTATTGAGACAAAAACTAATTTGGTAATGCACTTCGCTTCGTCTGGAACTATTACCTTAAGCCTCTTTTCAAAAGATTGGTTGGTCTTTCTGGCTTTGAACAATTCTTCTCGCTTTTCTTTAAGCTCGTTTTGAAGACGTTCAATCCTTTCTCTTTGGCCATCATCTTGCTTCAAAGATTTCTGGAGAAGTGATTAACGATACAGAAATATTAAGAAAACTGTTCCCAGTCGTTATTGTCCCATACACGTCTCTAAATTTAATAAAATTTTGACTGTAAACGTTGGTTAATTGATTAATAGATAAAGTCATGAACAACAGAATTTATATTCACAGCTGTGTGACATCTTTAAAAAAGATGAATGTTTAAAAACCAGCAAGAAAAGATATTTCTATGTGAGCAAATTTTCACCCTCTGCTAAGACGAATAAATTGAAGATAAAAAATTAAGAAGATCCCCTTAAAGAAGACCTGACTGGCATTACCTAGCAACTCATCTAATCTACAGAACAGTTCTTTATGGTGCTTTTATTGCATAATACAGTGCCTATAAATTATAGACGAAACATTCCTAGAGCAAGGCAGAGGAATTCAATGATTATGTAAACACATAAAGAGACAACGTAACCGTTGATGAACAGAGTTGACTATTTTCAACAGCTAAACTAATCGATGGCACATCCACGGTGCTCATTCAAATGCTGTGAACACATTTTATAACAGTAAGGTAAAATCTCAATATTTTTGAACAAATAATTAATGAAAATTAATGGCAAATTCCAACTGGAGACAAGATTTTCTTTCTTAACACATGCACAGCAATACGGACTTGTGTAAACCGAACAAGAAAATTGTTGCCAGCAAACCAATGAAAAAGCCATGTCACGCAGACAGAAAGTTCAAGGTTGCAGGGAAAAGCAGATTAACAATAACATTTACCGTGTTTCACATCAAAATGTGCAAAATCCTATGAATATCACAGTAAAAAAAACTGGATATGTGTGCTCCGAAAGAACCTAAACCTTAAATCAAATCTTACATACATGTATGAATAATATTGAACTGGAAACTTCTACAAACTCAGTATAGCAAATATCAATTTAGTTATTTTGATATTTTGCTACTTGTTTTTGACCAAAACACGAGCATATGTTTAACACCTGAAATGATGATCAAACTACTAAACTGTTAACTACTAAAGATACCATACCTCTGGCGATCCAAGAAAATTCACTCTTACAAGCTTATAAACAGCAGGTCTTGACAATGAACTTGCTATCTTCAAGAGATTAGCCTCCATTGGAATTTGAGATTCTTGCGTGCCCTCCGAGATTCCTTGAAGGACGAAAAGATCTTATTATCAGTAAAAATAATTCCAAATATTTTCAATTCATTTATAGCTAGGCATTAGGCGTAGAACTTATCATTAGTCGATGGACGTTAAAAACCGGGAGAGGGAGGTGGTTGTATCACAGTTGTTAAACATTATCTTGTAGCAAAAACCTGGATCTGTCTTCAGTATCGTTTCATAAGATAATTGCACTCAGATCTTCCTGATATATGGCAGTTGTGTAGGCCAGTGTCAGATTATACCAAGGACGCTCTGGTTATGTTTAAGCGAAAAACGGTAAATTAACTTCATTGCCTCACGTCAAGAGCAAAAGCTACATTTTGTAAGGACATCATTAAATTCCTTTTTCTTTTATACCAACACATCTCTCTGTTAAATATTGGGCCTAGCCATGGGTGAGCTTCTAGTTTTTGGTTAAAAAGGAGCACAGTGTCAAAATATAATAGAATATTCTAAAATCAGAAGAGAATTAACATAAAACGCTATGGGATTATAAAAAAATTACCTTGTTTTTGGTTCTTCATTGGATACAACGAGAAGCACTTCACTGGATCGTGGTTCTGGAGTTTCTTCAAGGATATCGCAATAATCTCTGCACAAGTCGTTTTCATTGTTGTTTCAATTTTCACAGATCTTTCATCGTTTAAATTTTCATCTGAATGCACGATCTACGAAACAGAAAATCGTGGACAAATCACTACCTACGGAATTTTTGCAACTTTCATAGAAGAACCTAAAGCAGATACTGAATGCAATTTGCAGAACACATTAGTTTCAGTCGATTTGATGACAAATTTAATCATATTGTTTGTTGTAAAAAGACTTACAATGACCGATCCTTCAGATTTCTTCTTCAACTCGAATTTGTAGCGTTCTGCATCGGGCCAACGGCATTGCAACACAAGAGGGCAATCGTCCTCATTGAGAACAACTTCAGGTACTGAAAAAAATGAATGCATTTTGGAAATCATCTTTATGAACTTGCAAGGTACGCTGGATTTGGAGCAATTCAAGATACTCAAAATAAACGATTCTTTATAGCTGCATTAAGCCGGTGTCATATGCGTTTCGGTAGCCTTATGCATTTCGGTCTGGGTACTCAAACGCATGGCAATTTTGGTTATGCAAAATCGTACCCAAGCACTTAAACAATAGGGTACCAAAACGAACGTGGAATTGTGCATGCAAAACGGTCCAGGTACACAAACGCATGGCAATTTTGCTTATACAAAAACGTACCCAAGCTTTTAAAAAACAGGGAACCGAAACGAATGGTGGAATTTAGCATGCGAACGCAAGGTCTGGGAACGCAAATGTTCTTGTTCATATTGTTCAGAATGTAAAGAACAATCGAACTATTTCTAACAAGGGGGTACTAACAAGAAAGCGGTGCTATGATTTCCCTTGTTAAGTTTATGCAAAAAAGTACAACATTAATGGCGACTCCAAAGTTTTCTTAATTGAAAAGTGTGAAATTTAAACTAAAAAAGCATTGTGTTCAATTTGTTAATTATAACGTGGAAGCAAAACATAAGAGAACAACCAAGTTATACTAATCAACCTGGTCGGATCGGAGGCATTCTCGTCTTTCTTTGATGGTAATTTACTTCGCAGAGGCTCGTATTATGCCTTGGTTTTGTTACGCAGTTCATCTGGTTGAGTCGCCAGGGCATGCGGATTGCGGACACGCGTAACCTGTAATCTTAAGGCGAAACCACCAGAAATATTGCGATTACAGACCAATAAACCAAGAATACAGGCCTGTATAGGCTTTTCACCTATCATTTACAAGGCATTGGTGGTTCAGTGGTAGAATTCTCGCCTGCCACGCGGGAGACCGGGGTTCGATTCCCCGCCAATGCAGTTTTTGCATTTTGAACTGCCCCCATCTATTGCTTCCATTCATGCCAGAATCACACTTTTCTTGGAATACAGCCTATATAAACTTCGCAATAAAATTCCCCTAAAGAATGCTCGCAAATAAAGTGGCAGCTTTAAAAATTACAACAAAACAAGATGTTTTGAACTGCTTTCTCCAAAAAAGTTGTAAAAAGCCAGCCAGAACATCATATGCCATCCAAAGTCAAGGGGCCTGAGCAATTAAGGCACCCTGTCTCTTGGGGTAAAGTCGAATCAGTTGGCTTTTATCCATATTCAGGGGGGCAAAGCTGAAGAAAATTGTTAAGGGGTGCAGAGCCGTAAATTTACCGACAAAATGGCCTTTTAAAGGTGTAACATTTGGCAATGATAAATACAACGTGACCAAACTGCTTCCAGTGAAATCGTACAGTGATTCATTTGAAAATACGCAAACAATTTTTGGCAAAAATAAAGTACATTTATGAATAAACTTGTTCTCGCTATTGATATATCTTCGAAGTTGCATACATTGCAGCAGAAGATAATGAACTAAGATTTTAAAAATTTGCTGAGAATGTTTCTACTGTTTTCAAATGCTTGTGATATCGTTGTGAAGAGATTTGTTTCCGTTAGAAAGCTGTATTTGATGGGGAATGGGAAGCATATTTTCATTCTCAGTGTCTAAAGTTTTATGCCAACCAGTAAATCATATCGATGAATTTTCACAAAATTTTGGAGTTGGGCTTGTTCAATTATTTCTAACTTGTTTGCTGTGAGTACTGAAGCTCCTTTTTTCTGACTGTCCGGTTCTAGTTGCTTATAGCGATTTTCTTATAACAAAAATGAGTACATAGCAGTAAATCAAAACTTTTTCAAACCTGGAATCAAACAGAAATGACCGTAAGAAACTGGATAAACAGCCCTTACCTGACTTCGAACTATGTGATTGAACCAAATAAAAGCAGTTAGCATCTTCAATCATGTCAAGTTTCTCTAGCAGAGTCTTCGTGACATCCTTGGCTGTAGTACTTGAAGTAACCAGCAATGACACAGCACTGGAATCTTCGGCCTTTGATCCACTGCCTGCTTCAACTGCGTACGTCCAGATTTTGACTACCCCTTGTGGGCTTGACTGCAAAAGATACTTCAATGAAGAATCGACTAACTTCTTCCTGCTACTGAACAATCTGGCAAGTCTACCAGACCCATTCCTTCTGAATGAAAACGCTCCTTTTAAGAAACTCTTCTTTTTAAGACCTTTTTTCTCTTTCCCCCCTACTGAAGGACTTGAGTCTACAGATGCCCCTCGAATATTGTGTTTCTTTCTCGAAGGAGAGACACTTTTTGAACGCTCGTTAGCAACGCCATCTTTTTCCGTTGATGGTGAATACTCACTCACGGCTCTTCTATAGTTTTCTTTACCTTTTGTGGACTTTTCGGACTTCTTTCTTCCTCCACCGGACAATTTCGGAGAAGGTGATGGTAAGTATTTATTCTCTTGGTCTTCAGTTGACATTCTCAGGGCTTCGAGAATTGCTAGCATCTTTTCACGGTCGTATCCAGAGGCGTTGTCTAAGGCATCTAGAAAATTAAATACCTTGATAATCGTCTCGTTTTTTTCCAGAAAATCTCCAGAAAATCATTGATGAATGTTTATCCAAACGTTTACGGATTTACAAAGACTTCTTTTGATAAAAAAGCCTGCTGTCGTGAAATAGAAAGAAAAGTAACAGAAACTTAGTAAAGGAGAAACAGTCAAATTAAGGGCCAAACATACCAAGCAAAGACATTTCAACATCCATATCTTCGGGATTTTTCAGCGAATATATTTCAGACAAGACTAATTCTCGATCTTCAAGGTTTGTAATTCCCATTTCATCTATAAACAAAAATGCGAATCTGTTATGACAAATCAGTGCCAAAATCAGCTGGGACAATATCAGTGACATAACCAACAAGGGTCTCCCTTGAGTTGGTCATTGGTTATTGATCAGAAAATATCGTGTTTATTGCAAATACCAGTCATTGTGAGCCACTTTTTACAAAAAGGGCCATTTACAAATAGTAAAGATTTAAATAGAACGATTTTTGCTCGAAGGTGACTTTTCGCATGTCTTGGACATGTGACTCCGGTATTCCCTATGTTCCTAGAGGCATCAAGATGGAGGTATTAGCACTTGCAACAAGAGAGGTGCTTATCCAAACAAGTACACTACTCAATCAAATGCTTAATCAGGACTAGCTGAGTTCTAAACCTGAAAATACAATTAATGAACTTCAAAATGTCATTTATCAGTCGAGAGCAATCGATAGGAAAGTTCAAGTAATAAAAATTATTTATTCGGTATTTGCTCTACGGTTTATATGGCACTGTCTAACTTTACTGTATTAAATAGTTGCTCAGTAGCTATCAGATACTTATTAGAGTGGCAAAGTAATGAGACCCCAAAGGCATAGCTTTAGAAATCTCTTATTACAACCCCATGAGCAAAAAAACCACTAAATGTTCAAAATCAGTTAAATTTCTTACGGATCGCCTGAGATATGGCCAAAGTTTTAGAACCAGGGTCAAACTACAGCAGATTGATGGAGGAAAAGCTTGTACTCATGTATCGATTTCTCAGATAATCATCAACAGATCTAAATGACATTGCGAATGCAAAGGATTTCGATTGTTTTCTCTCAGGTTATATGTTTAAAATCCAAAATTTAAAAAAAAAAGATTTTTGTGACGTCATGACTTTGCCTCTCTTGACAGTGTAAAAATATTTTATGTAAACAGAAAATAAACATTACTGTTTAAAGCGTTCAATGGCATATACAGCTAGGTGTACACTCTTGGATGTGTAGAGCAGGACGGCTTTAAGTTGCATTTACTTGACGATCGCATTATGCGTACACAGCAAAGTATGTAAATAGGACATTTCAAAAACCAGGCTAAATAAAAGAAGGTGTAACATACCAAGCAGATGCAAGTCTATAGAAAGCAATTCTGGTCCCCCTATCTTCCTTTCTAAAAAAGCAAACGTTCGTGTTTTTAATTCAATAATCTTTGAAGGACATATGAATTGATTTGAAGGCTTTTGTGCAGCCGGCATGCTTTACGGCAGCTGTTTCGTCCATGCAAAAATAAACGGACTGTATTTTGTTTTTTAATGCACTACGATATTGGAACGGTTTTCAAAATGTTTTCGCAAATCATGCCGGTTGTACAAAAACCTTAAAGACTCTAGAGAAGTTTTCCAATCCTGAAGGTTCCGAAAATTTTGTATTCAAAGCATCCTGTTTCAATCTGCTTAGAGTTAGTACAGGCAAATTTTACATTTGCGCTCAATTTACATAACATAAGAGATACTTATATAGATACATAAGAGAGCGCAAGCACTGCACCTTGAAACCATTCGACATTAATGCAAACTCCCATAAAAAATAACTATGTCATAGACATTTCGGGAAGACATAGGCCCGCCTCCCTTAATTTTTATCGCGCCTGCAAAAATATCTGACAACAAAAGAGAAGTCATAGCAACAAATTTGGGCTTATCGCTCCTTTTTAAAAACTAGAGATCTTTGTGGTTCTTTTACTTGAGGTTTGAAAACTCGTGCCTAGTTAATCTGGGGATGGGCCTCGTGGCTAGTTACTTTACAATGTTGAATTCTACATGATAAATAACGAACCTTCAAACTGCGCTCGCAGTTCGACAAGACCGATCATTTCTAACCAGTCACCAACATCTTCAGTTGTCCATTGATCAAGTGGTATGTTGTTGATTCTAGAATCGAATGCATCCTGCAACACAAATAACAATATTTATCTTTAGAAACTCGGCAGCAGAGTTTGGGGGAGGCGGCAAAAATTAGGCCATCACTTTTCACTGTACGAAAACCTCCTTTGCCAACAAAGAACTTCATTTTTACCAATAAAGAACGCACCTACTAACTTCTGCCTACGTAAAGGCAATCTCAAAATCAAAGAGTCAGATCGTAAAGAATACTTGCAAAAGAATCTGTGATACCAGACTTAACCCCTCCCCCAATACTTTCCTAACCCGCCGAGAACTGGGGAAGGAGGTATGCGTCCTCTTGAGAATGTGTCTCATCGCTATTTTTTTAAATATATTTATGCACAAATTAACCCTTAGGCAAATTACAATCCACGCAAAATAAAAATAAATCTAATTAAGAATCTAATTACATTGATAACAAGCCTAACAGTTAAAGATTATAAGACCTACAAATCTTATCTACCTATTGCTGTTCTTCCAGGGAGTTATGTTTTAGTGTTAGCTCTTTAGATACATTTTAAGTTGTTTTTTGAAACGATCTAGTGTCGGTAGTTCACGAGTTTCAGCAGGTGTGTCATTCCAAGATTTGAGAGCTGCATAATGAAAGCCCTTTTTGCAAATTCAGTTCTATATCTAGGGATCTGGGGATCTTTACAGTGCCTCGTATTATAAGTCAAGTGAAAAGATTTTGGCTGGTGTTTACCCCTTAGGCTTTCAGGGCACAGTCTGTTCATTATCTTACAGGTCATTGTGAGGAAACGCAAAGCAACCAAAGACAATATTCTGTCTGGACAAATAAGGATAAACCAATGAAATCTTGTTCTGTCCCATATATTGCCATATGTACGCAAAGCTCTTCTAACTGTCAAGAAACAATGAAATAGTCATAGAGACAAGATTAAAGCAGGTTTGTCGTCATAGAAATGACATGTTTATATGAGCATTTGGAATGAAATGTCATAATCATTTTTACCTCGATGAGGTCTTCACTTGAATCAATCTCTGAAGCGTTTTCATCTTTGTCACTACAAAAGTGAATCAATAGTCATCACTACAATCAGCTTGTATCAATAAACCAACAAAAATCGCATTGATAAAAACATAAACGATAACTTGTGAAAAAAAGCTAAAACAATGATTCTCCTGGGTACTCCTTATGTAACAACAATGTAAGAAAATACGTCAAGAAATCAATCTAGGAACTTTGAATAGATAGGTTTTTCAAGAACTGTTTTGTGGTTTAAGACTATCTGTTATTTCAAAGAAACTGATCTCAAAAACTGGTATTGGTCTACTAAAACAAAACTATGGATCATGCTTGCTCAATTTCGCTGTACATTGTAATGCAATTTATAAAAGACCCATGAAGATGGCGACATATTGCCTTCAAGAGAACTAAGAATGTGGGAAGAAAGGAGATTCCTTCGTCAAAGCAGAAGATACAAAAGACAGGCAAATCACCTGGTCAAAGGAACGCTAAAATCCAATTCAACTGCTGCCTCTGTATTGCCCAAGAAATCTTCAGCAGCATCACTACTATGAGTCAAAGTTCTTTCTCTCATCAGCTGTACGATGTTGACCTTTTTATCGTCATCTTGTTCATCCCCTGAGCTACTGCAAAATGATGACCATTTTCTTGGCACAAACAAATTTTCAGGTCCGCTCCTGATTGAACTAGAAACGGAAGATTTCCGCGAAGAGGGTTTTCCAGAGTCTGGCAGACATTCAACTGACGACCAGGGAGAGAGCTTGTTTGATTCAGCTGGTCCGAGCAGCTCATCTGAGGACGAGGTCTTTGCTTCTTGAGATTTAAGAAATGCATGTTGAGATAGCTTGGCATTTTTTGATTGTGAGACGTTTCCTGGCAAATCATCTGTTTCGTTCAATACAGGTATGTCTGATATCCCTATTGGTGCATACTCTGCTGTAATATTTTTCTCGGAAGAACAATTCGATAACTTCCGCTCTGGTAAACTTTTATTAACAATAGAATAAGGTGGTTCACTACAAACATCTCCTTCCCTTACATCCAATGCTCCGAGCTTCAGTGGTTGAATCACAATTCGTTCATCTATTCTACCATCGTTCTCTTCATCAAAAGCTGATTTTGCAATATTAGCTGGAGTGTTTCTTTCGCTAAATGACTTTTTTCGCTGCTTTCCTTTTTCTGAAATCATTTCTCGATAATCTAAAGACTCCTTGACTTCGTCTGCGTTTAACTGATCTTGATATGAATCCAGCAAGTGCAATGGCATTGACTCTACATCAAACATTCGCTCTTCTGGCGGTTTAATATTTTCTTCTAAGACAATAGATTTTGAATTTTCAGCTGAGCCTAACACATTTATACTCTGATCCATTTCTTTTTTATTGCTTTCAATATTTTCTGTCTCTATTGAATGTCTTGAAGAAGACTTATATTTGTGTTTGCTATCAACAGCATGGTATAAATTTTCTGGCCCTTCTCTATCTTCTTCATTTCTTTTCTGCTTTCTGCTTACACTTTCTGTTCCTTCACTAGCACTTGTCTCAAATCTATGAGCTAATGACAAGACACTTTGTCTTGCCCCAATTTTGTCATAAGTATCATTACTTTCAGTTAAGAAGTTGATTTTGCTCTTGTCAGATTCCTTATCACTGACTTCAATTTTCTGTTTGGGTTTACTTTCAGCTATTTCAAAACTTGATTTTTTCTCCAAAAAATCTGAAATTGGCCTGGCTTTTTTTGCATCAACAATTAAGTCTGTTTCATCAAAACCCTGTTCTATTTCATTTTCAAATCCTTCTGAAGTCTGCTGCTGTTCACTAAATCCAAAAGTAGAATGAAATGAGTCAAAATGTTTGCTAGGTAGATTTGCATCAAAATCTTGGGTAGCCATTTCTGAGTCAGTTGGCACTGGTGCAGCTGGAGGAGGTGGGCATATGTCCATGTCATCGTCATCACTGCTATCTCCATAAACTGTTGGGGGATCAATAATACTGGAAAAAATATTTTCATCGTCTTCGTCCATTGGAGGAGGAGGAACAATTGGTAGCATATCCACATCAAAGTTCGGGACAGAATGAAGAGGAAAATTACCATCTATGAAGAAGTAGAAAGAAATTAACAAATGGCTACAAAGTAAGCTTGAATGAAACATAAACAAAGTGTTATTTTATTGTTCTGCATATAATGAATAGGCTTTTTTTCTAAACTCTAAACAATCTAAAACATTTTCAGAAGCTTTTTGAATCTTCTCTTTTAAGGCACAAGCTAAAACATTAGCTGGTAAAACAAAATGATTCAAATTAAATGTTCACTTTAAAACTGCTTCTAAATAAATGAATTGGTTAATTCATTTGTTATTGCTCATAATGCTTTTATGAAGCAAGTTTAAACTTTGAATTTCAATTCAAAATCATCCTGTTATATAGAACAAATAGTGTACAGCTCTCCCTATACATCATCTGACACTCTATGACAGACCAGGAGACAGTAATTTTTATTTGATTTTATACTTTTTAATAATACATAAAATTTTATACCATACTCCTAACCCTGTTTGGCATTTAATGATGCTGATTCTGGTTCAAAAGTGAGAGCAAATTGAGCTTTTTGACTGCTAGGTTTACTGGGAAAAGGTGATGAAATACAGTATTGACAAAAAGAAGATATACAGAACCTTCTGTAAATGGCATTTCCACAACCCCTGCAAAAGCATCATCATATTGGAACTTTTTCTGCAAAAAAGTAAAAAAAAACATATATGTTAAAAGCCTTTTCTTTTTATAATTTATTTGTCTGATTTCAACAGTTTAGGACATCTGCATACCAGAACAGCTATAGCAGCCAGAAAAAAAATCTTACAGAGCCTAAAAAGTTCCAAAAACACACTTTCCAAATAGTTCAAAAAATAGCTTTTTGAGTAACAAGCAGTAATATAAATATGACCCAAGACAAGAAGTGAACTACATAGTCAAATTCAACAGCAGTGGTGCAATTACACTTTCCAAAACAGCAGAGCATGAATGTGTAAAAACTTTTACTATAAAACATTGAATTTAATTAAATTCCAATTGAATTCAAAAGAGCAAAGAAATAAATATTGAATAATTTTTACTTTGCTTCTTTGTGAGTGACTCATTTTAAAAAAATAACATTGGTGCTTTTTCTAATCATAGATTAAACAAACCTCTTGAGAATCTTTGATAGATGATGTAATAGTGGTATCAACATCCATGAAATTCTGCATCTGATTTTGAAGGAAACCAGGGGGGCCATCAGTTGTACTAAATACTGTAGATGTCAAGCCTCCTGAAACTTCCTTTTCTGCTGCTTTTGACAATATTTCAAAAGAAAAATTGGAGTCAATATCTTGAGTAACATTTTCAAGGGTCGATTCTGTATCTGATAAATGCAACTGGGCTGACTTCTGATCACCCTTCTGGTAAACAGCTTTTTTTGTACTTTCATGCCCTCTAGATTCACCAGTGCTACCAATTAGTTTTGTTTTATTGAAACTCACTTGATTATTGTTTTCCTCATTTTTCAAATCATATTCAGACTCTTTTTTGACTGCAAAAGAATGTTGGTCCCTTTGTGGGATATCATGCAAATTGTTAGTGTTACTACCATCTTTATAAGATCCTTTCCTTGTTTCATTTATACTTTTTGTATTTTCTTTAATAGCCGGTCTGTTATTTTCATCTGTTTTACCCAATGGTGGAAAAATATCACCTTTTGGCCTGCCACTTTTTTCTGACATAGGTAATCTTTCAGAGGTTACAATATCTCCATTTTTATTTGGGTCAAAATCTAAATATTCTTCATGCTGCAACTCTTCTAGAAATTTAGAATCATTTGTTGTCAACGATTTAAAACCACCATCAGTATCTACAACCAGCCCATTCATATTGAGGTTATCATTTTGTAAGAGATTTTCTGGCTTCTGCTCATTTTCTGCCAAAATGTTCAGTTCTCTTGTATCAAAACTATCCTTAGATAAACTTTCCTCCTCCTCAAATGAATTTCCAGAAGATAAAACTGAATTGACTGGCAATGGACAGACTGGTGAAATGCTCAAATTCTGAAAATCATCTAGGTCCAAATCAGTTTCCAATAGACCATCAATAGTTTGAAGACTTCCTTCATCACTTTTTAGGCTGGTTTGCGAGGAATACCTCCTAAACGATGGTATAGATGACTTAATGTCTGTATCATCATTACTCTCTGATATGGAGTCAGTATTCATAAATGTTCTTGAGCCCCTTCTAACTGGAGATATTATGTGTGATCTACCCTTTCCATTAGAAGTATTGGCATCTTTTCTGCGAGAAAGTGAAGAGGCTTTCAATCTTTCCGAAAATGATAGAGATGCTTTTGATGGACTATTCAACTCTGTCTTCTGTTGCTTGCTAGAAATTTTCTCTGCAGTAACCTGAGCTGAACCACCATTGTCATTGGATTGCTTTGGATTAAATTCCAATGAAGTTGGTCTTCCATTAACTGACTTTAGTGCAATGTCTGGTTTTGTTGGCAAGAGTGGTTTTGGTGCAATGGCTGGCTTGCTTCTAGTAGTACTATCAACAATGGAGCTAGTTTTGGACTCCTGTGCTCTATCATTTGGTAGGATGTTGCTTGAAGCGGCTTGCATGGAATTAAGGTTAATTTTTGGCTTCTTTGGGACAGGCGGAGGTGGCAGTTTCGTTGGTACCTTCCTTTGGCCCATCATAACTTCTGGTGAATGGTCTTTGTTTTGATCCAGCAATGGCGTGCTCACTAAATTACGCTTCAGATGACTCCGAGATGGTACTGAATGCTTTCGAGAATTATTTTTAATCCTGCTTTTTGTCACATGTACCAAAGGTTCGCTCTTTACCGGCAAATCCAACATTTGTTCCATGACAACACAATTTGGTTTGGGTTTAATCTAAGTTTCCACTTCTTTGAAGTTCAAATCTTTGACAAACGAGTGTTAGATAAATGTTGACAAACTCAAATAAGTAATGCTAACTAAAATTTGAAACCTCTCTTCATGTTAACGAACCAGATCCATAACGTAGGCTTTGAAATTAACTGTTTCCTCTTTGCCTACGTCCCATCTCTCGTAGAAAACTTTCTCGTTAATTGACAAGAACATATCTTCGTGCGTGGCGTTTACTCTCACTAGCTTATCTGAAGCGAATCCGTTGAAACTGTGAAGGCAGAATTGTTAACCGAGAGAAGGATTTCAAAAGAACATTGTAGGAAACAATGAAGCCGAATAAACACCTCTTGTCTATCACCATTGAGACTAATCAATTCAACTGAATTTGTTTATTCATGGTCATTGGAAATACTTCATGTAATCGCGATACCAAATTTGCCTCCGCTGCGGTTTGCTGTCTCTGCAATGGCGTCAAGATATATACTCCCACATAAAAAGTATGATTTTTAAAAAGAAACTTGATAAGAGCTATGAACATCAGCAGGATAAAAAATGATCTTGGATTTCTTAAGTTTAAAAGTGAATAATCAGGGAAACATTTCTTGCACTTTATCATTTCCTCGGAGGGCAGCTTTTCTTAGGCTTTTTTCTGGTTCCAGGAATGTTTTTAAGGTTCGGTCTCAGTGGAATTTAGAAGCCAGATGCATAATTTATCAAGCACATTGCATTAAAATTTTTATATATCTGAAAAACGCATATTTCAATGAGTAAGATATCGTGATATGCGCACTATTTGGTCAAAATTAAATAATATACATTTTTAATGATTCAAATTATCATGTTTTTCTTGATTATTGTTTGAAAGCCGTGCATCAGGGATGGCGCCACCGGGGGTGCTTGGGGGGGGCAGGAGCCCCCCCCCCAAAATTTATTGAGCCCCTCCGTCGGCACTTCAATTTTTGAAAAATTTTAAGCAATGTCGGCACTTGCACTTTATGATTTTCTTTCTTGTTTGATCTTTTTTCAGTTTTTTTTTTCATTTTTTGAACTGGAATTACCACAGCGGAAATGGTGTTAAATTAGATCTTTGTTGATGGTTCACTCACTGTCGGCACTCTGAAATTACAGCCCCCCCAGCATTTCTTTTCTGGCGCCATCCCTGCCGTGCATTGGTGTGTTGTCACATTTATTAAAATATTCCATAACATGTAAAATTTCACTGCTATTATTAGTCTCCTTTCTAATAAAAATTGCTACAATCACCATGAAAACTCTTGACCTTATAAGATTGCACCAACGTTCTTTAATTTACAAGAAACTGGTTTATAAGAAACTACTACTAGGATGCCCCAAAACCTAAGAAACTTTAGTACTAGGCTCAGGAAAAATCACGAAACTATAAAATTCCATTTTTAAAAAGTTTTAATTTGGTTGATCTTTCTTTGGAAAAGATAGCATACATTGAATTTTGATCTGCATGGGGTTTTTTCGTGACAATCTGGGTTTTTATTCTTCCAAAAATGCTCAAAACCAGAACAACAAGACAATTTAATGTCCCGAAAATAAGAAGCCAACCGGGAAACTTTTAGTACTAGAAAGCAAAAATCTTGATACCAGATACCAAATTAATGAACTTTAGCACTTAGTGCTGATCGAAGTTTCTTTAAAAATAAAAAACGTGTAGTCGATGCTGGTGTTTTCTTCATAGTTCTATTGTCAAATTATAAGTTTATCAACCAAGGTAACGCTAATGAAATACCCGAGCGATGAAATTATATCCTTTAGAGCTTGGCAATCATAAAAATACAACAATATAAGACAGAGTAATAATGAATGATTAAGCTGTGAACGTCGGCGCTAAGATACAAAAATATTCGTTAGGACACGACAGGGAAAAAACACGGACTTAATTACTGCATACACGTGCTCGTTGGTAATTTTTATCTTAACATTAGAAATTCTATGTACGGGGAAACAACCACAACGACGAAAACAACAACAACAACAATACAATTGCCATCAGTTCAAAGTCCTTTTCTATTCAGACATCTTATTGAATAATTTAAAATTCTACCAACAATAAAATGGGAAAAATTCGATTAATTCCGAAGCTGTCATATTAATTGAAAATAACACTCCTAAAAACGAAAAACCCTAATCAAGTAAAATTTCCTTGGAATAAAGGCACTGGGCACTTAATTCGTCATCATGATTTGGAGCAGTTTGAACTAAGGATCTCTCAAAAGACGCCATTTTCGGCGAGAAGGCGGTCGACTAACAAGGAAAACTGTAGCTCAAGTTAAAATTAGTTTCAAACTAGTAATTTTAATCATACTAAAATCATTTTAAAATTTGAATAATTGCTACATTGCAAGTACGAGCTCAGTCTGATTTTTTGTCGAGACTACTCGAAGATACAAGGGAGCTAAACATTCTACAGAAATCGGCTGAAAAAATTTACTTTACAACAAAATGTCAACACTTTATTTGTACCCTTAGCTTGTGCTGCATCGGGGAAAACCCCGAAACTCACTGCTTATCGACGTTACGCAAGCATTTTATGGCCAAGATAAATACATAGTTTAGAAATCTATCAAAAGCCAACAACACAAACACGAACTTTCGTTTTAGCTTTTTGATATCAGCTTTAATCTGCTGTATCAAAATGTTATAAAAATGCTAACAACCATTTCCATCGCTCCTAGCTATTACATTTACACCTTGGTTTTATATTTACCATTACATTGGCGTTGGATGACCCAATCCACAATGACGTCACTACAGAAAGCAATCACCAACTCTTCATAAATATCGCCCTAGTCACCTAGCTGCGAGTTCCTTTTCGAGCCTTTAAATGAAAAGGGTATCCTAAATGAGCTCAGTCTGTTATCCCTCTTGTCGCCTCCCTTAGGATCTTTCCTTCTGAACGGCACTGGTGATTCCTTTCCTATTTTACGCGATGTTTCTTCATCTGAGCAAATTGATACATTTGACGTTGATCTTGTTATATCTGGACCAGACGCGCCTTCGCTTAACAGCTTAGTGTCTGTAAAGCCAGTTACCATATTACCACGGAATGATAAAATGTCTACATTGTAACCCTGTGTGGATGATATTACCAAGGAGGCCACTGGGAAATCATGACCGAGGAATCGCGGGCTTGCTATATCGACGAATTTTCTTGAGAAGGTTCTACAATAAAAAAAACAAGAGTCTAAGCTAGTGACATAGAGGAAACGAAAGCAATGGATACAACGAAACGAGAAAGATAGTAGCTTAGAGTGACAACTTTAAAAAAAATGTTGAGTAAATGAGACCATATAAGTAATAAGATGAACTAACCTCACATCTTTACTCATATCTAACGGTATATTGCAGACCTCGAGAGAGCTGAAATGTGCAACGTATAGAAACGGTGCTCGATAATCTATACAAAAGAGAAAATATCATAAAAGATTTCAAATAAATACATTTTTACTCCCAACATCAATCAACTCACAATTACAAAGCGTGACACAGCAATGAAGTATTTACTCTAATAAAATTCGAGGGCAGCACGTCTGGAAAGGGTTCTTAGAATTTTAGCCAGGTGTCAACATCAAAAGAATGGGAGATATTTCGGCAGCAGAGCCGGAACAAAGAAAATTGCAGCTTCATACCAAAAGCTAAAGGAAGTCTGTTCCACTTCAAATCGCAAGGTCTTGTCCTTCGACCATCTTCGTCAACAAAAACTCCAAATTCTGCGAACAAAAGAAAAACATGACTAACATTTGTTGATTACAAAGGCCTCGAGAACATGAAAAAGAGAAACAAGACGCAAATTAAGCTGCAAAATGCCACGATCAAATGCATTATGATATATAATATAGCATATAAAAATTTAGAAAAGCCAACAGGTCCCCTTACCGTTGTAACACAACAAAAGCTCTTCTTTACCCATTGAATTTTTCACAGTGAAAATTGCTATGGGGAATGTGTGCACTTGCGTCATTCCAAACACTGCGAAGGCCAATGTTGTATCGCTTGAATCCAAAAAATCTGAAATAAAAAGAAACGCAATTTCTTAATGTGCTAATGAACATCTTTCATCAATTTAACAGATGTTGGGAAGGCATACAGAGGAAGCCTACTGGGTAATAATCATTGAGGTGGCACTTTTTTTGCTAATTCAATTCTTTTTCGTTCTGTTTTGCTGCCTATTTCACTGACTGTCGAAAGTAAACTATCTTGAGGTTTTTTCTTTTTTGCACAGCCATCACTAGATCACAGTAGGTTGTTAGATATGTAAAGCTTTAACCATTTGGCCCAGAAATGGTACTTTCGTATTCAATAGATGTATCACTGACGTTGAGCGGTAAAATTCTTGGATGAATCATCTGTTAACATTAAAGACTCAAGCAGATGAACGCATCTTAAAAGAGAATTAATCATCAATGATAGGAGTGATTAGGTAATCGATGATTATCATCGAGTATCACTAATCAAAAGATCTACAGTTATTAAGAATGCTAATCACTAATCACATGATGTTTAATGATCTAAGGTACCTTGGGGCGAGTTTAACTGCCTGACATCAACACAGTAGAACTTGTCAACGCCGTAAACCACATGAGTCTTTGTGAATTGTATGCAACTGCAGGGTTCAGCAGTTTCAATCTCCTGTTCAAAATAATTTCAAGATCTTGTTGTGAGAATTGCTATTCGGAGATGTACTTGCAAAAATATTAACAAAACATAAAGATCAAGTTGATAATAATAATGTCCAACAATGGTTAATCAATGGAAAGTTTTTTGCATTAGACCAGCGTTGCAACACAATGACAGCCGTTCAAAAACTGTAGCAATCGCCCAAGATGTGCTTTTGAACACCAATTTGCCTCAACACCGAAGAGAGAATTTCCGGTCACTGTTAAATTGTTCTTAAGTTGTTTTATCAAAATACAAAGCATATGCTTAACTTTAAACCTTAAGCCTAGACTATGGATGGGCAGGGCTGGATAAATTGAGTCTTACCTGCTTGAGAGCAAAAGACCCACTGTTATGACGTAATAACAGAATCTTGTTTGACAAAGCTGCGCAAATGTAATAGGCTCCAGATACCTATAAAAGAGACAATACACAGAGTAATTATAAACAAACACGGAAAAAATATAGCTAAACAATAAGAAACTGTGCATCTAGAATTATATCGAAGGTCAAATTCGTCAAATAAAACTGCTCTCTTTTTTATGAATACGCACAATTTATACATACACATAAGTTAGATATCAAAATCTTGACGAATGATTTCGGTTAAATGGAAGCTAAACCATCAACAAATAGAAATTTAAGTGGCAAAACAAGTGCCTTGAACAGGACACACAAGGTGTCACAACTCACTTTTCCGACGGCAAACAGGTGGCAATTTTTAACTTTCTCGATGACCTTTGAGTGAACGGATTGCGGTCTGCTTGAAGAGATCAAATGCCTCCATTTTGTCGATAATTCTTTTACTTCGATTCGACAAAGAAGACGGTCTTTACCTAGTGAAACGAATGAAAGTTTAGTGATATTAAATTCAGGAATAGAAAAAGAAATTGATAAAGAAAAAAATTTCAAAGTCGTAAACAGAGAATGTCCCGAGTTTAGTGTGGAAAAATAAATTTCGGTTCGCTTGTTTACTCTGCATTTTCAAAAGAGAGTTAGCTTAAAATTGCTGCTGGAAAAACAGAAACCCGACAATAGAAAACAAATAAGCATTTGAAAGTATATACCCGTTATCGCGATAATAATACCAAGAGCATCGATATGTGCCATCTGATACACGTTTCCAACGCCTGGTATTCCTATGGGCTTCTTCTTGCCTCCATTCCTGGTAGCAACTCCATACAAGGCGTCTTCTGCCCCAACAAGCATAATCTATGATAAAAATCGAAGCATACCGTGTTATTCTTTGCCGGCATGAATGAAAATCATTCAAGAAAGGCGTTGGCATAACCAAACAAAGTGCAAAGAAGGAAGATTGAAAACCTCTTTCTTGGCCTTCATTAATCTTTTATGGGGCTGAAATGACGCGATTCAGTGGCTACTAGCTATGAATACCAATGGACCAAGAATTTACTTCTGACGGTTCGCAAAGAATGCGGGAAAATAACCGACCTGAGCGAGGCTCGAACTCACGACCCACGAGTGTCAGGAGTCACGAGTTCGAGTCTCGTTCGGGTCGGTTATTTTCCCGCATTCTCTACGAGCCGTCTTAAGAAATCCTGTTGCCCATGACGATTTTACTTCTATCGAGGTCTTTATTATGCAACAGCAGAGAGTTACAAATCATGATGCAAGTGTTTGCTTTTCCTGGCGATCAAAGTTCTTCATTAAGCATCAAGCGTAAAAGCATGGAGAAGGGTTGCTTACGTCTTCGTTGAGAGCCACTGTACAGTTGGCATCGATGAAAGACTTCCCTTCCAAACGCAGAATTAGATTTCCAATGGTACCCTAAATAATAACAAGAAAAAATAGAAATTAATCATCAGATTCAGAGAATGTAGCCCTATTGAGCTAAAAAATTGTAGCTAGAAGAGGCGAAGCTAAAATTCCCTTAATGACTTACGCAAGTTAAGGATGGAGTGGTACAAGGCCTATCTTTCTCACCTTAAACCTGGGCCTAAGCCTAACATACCCTTAGATTTATGGAGGTTTTTACTCACTTTTTCTTCATCTTTATGGGTCTTCTTGATGTCATTTGCAACCGATTCAAGAGCAGTGGCCCACTTCTGTTTGTCATCAAACGTTGGCGCTAAAACATACAGTGTTCTGCCCGGCCAACAAGTTGTATACGGCACTAATTCAACAGACATGGCGTAAGGTACGTCAGTGCTTGCAGTTCCGAGAAGTTCGGAAGCAGGAACAGCAGGATTGATGTTTACTTCGCCATCAGTAACGTCAAGGTCCATGACATCAATGGGTCCAGCATCTAAAGACGAAGATATCGGTTGTCGTCAAAATCAAAAGAAACATTCAACGAAAGGGAAAATTCTTGGGAGCTCTGAGGAGTGGGTCGTGAAGACTGTGTAACGATATGCAAGAAAGGCAAGAGACAATACTGGAACAAAATCAAACACGTGTTTTGTACCTTGCTGTGGGAAAAAAATAAAGCATAATTTAATTGTCTAAAGTTTTGCATGCTTTCTATTTCGGAGATTTAAAAGGACAAAAATATGGAAAATGTATCGTCGATGTATGCTTACCGGTGTTTTCGCTGTCATAGGTCGATAATTTCATGTCTTCAAGGACGATCCACTTGTTATCCCATCCTTGCTTCATGGCTGATCCCCTTTAAAGGAAAGTTTTCGCATTAATCACAGTTCTTTTACCATTTCAAGGCAAGCATAATCTTTAAGTGCAGAGCTGTGAACTTTCGATGCGCGATGAAAAGGCTTAAATTCACAGCGGAAGATTGCAATAAATTTAACAATTTAAAACATCATACAAAGAGACACTGTAGAAATCAACTTTAATTTGATGATTTCACGACGTTAACATAGCGACAAACTAAAACTAAGAAAGCTAGATCGCTATTTTCAAAATAAAAATCTTGCTGGATAAAATCGTTGTTTTGTCATATATCATAAGTCATAACGTACTTTCTGGGAATTTTCAGCCAGCCACTCATCTTAACATCACCATTCGAAGATTCGTAAGCCTCGTCTCGAACTGTAGAGCCTCGATTCCCTTTAATACTGCTGCTGAAATGGGAAATGAATTTGCTAGGAAGGCCACACGTGTTTTGAAGCGAAGGCGCACACTTTGAATGGCAAACCAAGCCACATTCGGAGCATTTTGATACTTGCTTGCCAAAATGGGCACTGTTGAGGCACACGGGGCATTTCAAGGGTTGCATATTCAGAGTTGCTTGCATTCTATGTGGTATGTTATGGTGCATTCTTTCCATTGAGACTTGCGATTTAATTGAGCTATCACTTGACGTGCTGCTGCTTTGCTTTAAGTTCAGTTCTGAAATGCTGCTAGAGGTGGAGATTTTTGACGTCGTCGATACAATACTCTGGCTGCCAGGACTCTTCTGCAGCATTTGCAATACCTCGTTTTCTTTTCGTTGGCCTGTTGGCGTCCCTGGAGCACTGATCGTGGAGGTTCGTGAAAGCGACTTCACCTGAAGCACTGCAGTAAAATATAAAGTGTTACACTCAGACTAGTAGCAAGCAGGGAATAGTTACCAGTATAGGGGAATGACGTAGATGGAACAAACGTACTACATTGATACGGGCAGGTCAGCATTAAGACAGTATCTTTTGGAGGTTTTAAAATCTTTTCAGGTGCAATAGTGAGGATAAATTGGTAATCTATTTCAAGCCACAACATTATCAACATACAAACTGTTTTAAATAACCAAGTGTGTTTGTAATTGTTGAACAGTAATTGCTTTTGGTAAGGTATGCGTTGACAAATTACTTATATAGATCGTGTTGTTTTCTATATGATATCTGAAGATACTCACACTCAGACCGCACTTGCTGCAGCTCTTTCATGGCATTCGTGAGTTGTACATGAAGTTGAATGTTAGTATTCTTCTCCTTTTCAAGAGCTTGCTCGACTTCTCGATACCGCCTTGGCACCTGTTGGCCAGCATCCACCATGGGGGTCTTTCCCGGTTTCATCGCAGGATAAAACTATAAATTAAAGAAGATTAGTAAATGACTTAAGAATTAAGAAGATATATTTACACAAATAAGCTCAAAATAAAACAGAACCAAGCAAACAAATTTAGACCTTTCTTGGATTAACTCCTTTTTAAAATATATATATCCTATGGGAAAGCATAAAAATATCTTATTTAAGTCAGGCTGTATGAATGGTCAAGAATTGTGCTTTCCCCTTGGCAAAAAGGTTGTAAGCTGCTTTCTGCATTATTTTTTATTGAAAAGCTCGAAATTGGAAATAACTGTAATCGATTTTCAACACAAACAGAGAAATTTCAATAAACAAACAAAGAAGTGCAGCCTATCGTACCGCGAATGAGATAAAATTCAATTTAACTTAAGCCCGGATCCACTTTAACTTAAGCCCGAAGACTTTGCCAAATATATCAGAAAAAACAAAAAAGCTCGAAGTAGGCACAGATGAGGATAAAAGACGATGTCAACGATAAAAACATTGTACCACCTGATTGCATTATCGAAAAATTCGGTAATTAGTATAACTCCGGTATAAGTGACAAGACTGAAACAACAATTAAGAAATATTTCCAACCAAGACCCCTTCTTGGCAACTTTTGTGGATAAAATCATATTTTTAGAACATGTTGAGTCAAAAATATTCATATTACCTTGCCCTTTTTGCCTTTCGGAGCGCTTTCAACAACTTTCGCATTGAGGAAGTCAATCAATTTCGTTTGTTGGGCTAGTGTGGACTCTAGTTTAATTTTCTCCTCCGCATGGGCATAGGCGGTTCTTTCGATCTGGTTCTGCAAATTTTCTTTCTCCACAAGAAACTCGTCGAGCTTCTCCTGAGCAGTTTCAAGTTCTTGCGACAGCGCAAAGTTTGATGTCTTCTGGTTTGTCATCAAATCACTTAACCTTGAAGCCTGTTATCATTAAAAGATACAATTTTTACTTATGAAATATGCATAAATATTTTACAACAGTGAGCAAAAGTTCCTCTTTAACTAAGAAGAGAACTCAAGCCTCTCAAGTGTAAAAACAGATAAAAGATCTGTCTAAGAATAATAAATTAAAAATGACTGGAGCAAAAAACACTGCTGTTTATGACAATTATAACCCGTCGACCACTCATACGAATAATACATCAATGTTTTTCGGTAAATTTGGTTATCGTCTACCTCTGACTGAAGTTTTTTGTTTTCTTCCATCTCAGATTCGAGCTTTCTCTCTGCAGTTCTAATGCTCACTGCAGCTAAGGCCTGCTTCTTCTCAGACTCAATGACCTGAAAACAAAATTTAAACATATAATCACGAACACGTCCACATCAGCATAATCACCAGCTTCAGACTTTACCTAATGAGCTCGTTAATTAAATATATAATCCGAAGAGAATAGTGCGCTACAAAACATAACGATGATTCTAAAAGATATTTTGAGAGGACACTTCAAAAAATCTTTGATTCTAAAACACGCAAGCTATTGCAAAAAAGAAAAATGCTTTTTAAGCTTAATTAGTCGCGAATGCAATAAATAGCTGTTGTAAAGTTAGGTCAAAATTTGCAATTATAACATACTTAATGTTAACTAAGAACTGGAGATGGAGAATTACAAAAGGGTATAGTTGGGCATTAGGCATTCGTTTTGCAGAATTTTACACCGGCTCTTATATTTTATAAAGGCAGTTGTTATGAAAAGTTTGCAAGTTATAGTGTGCTGTTGTATCACTGCAATTCTGAAAAGAGATTACTGCTAGGTCAAGCAAAAATTCTAAAATAACAAATCAAACGAAGTCGTAACGAAATATAAGAGAATATCTTCAAGCGTTTTACCATATCATTCAATTCTTTGATTCTTGTTTCTTGTTGCTTTGTTTTGTATTCTAGTTGATCGATCTGCCTGGTGTACTCTCGTTTCACGTCATCAACATTCTCTTCAATATTACTGTACCTGTCCGTCATCTTTTGCCTGAATTTACAAAAAGAGTATCGATAGAACACATAGAATACCAAATAAAATCTTCTAAAGATAATAACGTGACAAGGAACGACTTAAAGAAGCATCGAGGCGAATCTACCATACAGATATGATCATGCAGATTTTCCATAAACAACGATATGTAGAACAGACGAATTAATATAATTTCTTCAAAACTATATCATGGTCTTTACATTATTTGTATTTGTTGCAGCCTACCTTTCGAAAGTAACTTTAGGACACCTGAAAGCTGTGTCTATCAAGCCAAAATACCTAATAAAAAATACCTCATAACTAAGCAGCTAGATGAGAACTTATACACACCTCTCTGATCGTTCTAAGTCCAGTGCCTTGAGAGCGTCTTCTAGCTGCTCTTGGAGTTTCTCTTGACTATCATATAATTGTCGTCTGGAAACGGAAAGGGAGCCAGCGTAAAAAGTTAAGAAAGGCATAACACAAGACCTGATGCTTTAATGAAATAGTTAGTAATACTGAAACATAAATTGCTCGGCTCAATGGGCAGTAATTTCGATTATAGAGTTCTTGAAAAGGTGAAAAAATGGAGTTAATTGAATTTTTAGTCTCGTTTATCTTACAAAAAATACAAAAGAGTTGACAATGATACAGAATGTTTTGATTTAATTTCGCATACCAAAAAAATTAGAAAGACAAACTTGGTGATAATTCTTCTGACAACAAGAAAAACCTGAACTACCCTACACTGATGCATATTATCGAGAAAGGTGAACTGAGCATGAATTATGTATCGTGTAATTACTTGAGAATGTTCCATTGGTCTTCACGATCCAAATACTCATCATTCATAACTTCAAGCTCCTCGACTTGTCCTTCAAACATTGTACAGGTTTGTTTCAACATTGCAATCGTCTACAAGAAGGTAGAAAGCATATTGAACTAAACTATTTAGAAGAAACATACAAACAAACGCAAAAACGATAATAATGAATTCAGGGCTTTCTAAATAGAGACAAAACTTCCAGGCTATTGGAAAGAAGCATTTTTTCGATGTTTGAAGCTTTTATAATGTTTCTAAAGATAAGAAAATAAAAATAAGAAAATACTAGAGAATCCCTTGAGCGAAACTGCATATGAACTTGCACTTAATGGTTTCATGCAATGCAAAAAATAAGAGGAGCCCTCGCACGAGAGTTTTAAAAACAATAGCAAAAAGAAGGAAAGGGGTCATTCGAGCTTTAGTGATGAGGGCTCCCTGACCCCCCAGCTGTATACCCCTGCTGACACTTACCAGATCCTGGCTTTCATACTGCCTCTCCTTTTCTTTAAGCTCCTCTTCAAGCTGTTCTTTCGCCATTTTCAAATCGGTCGCTTGCTTATTAGCGTGACGAAGTTTTACATCGAAGCTCTAATATAAAAAAAAGATTCATCAATAAGGGTTCCACAACTTGAGTAAATAAGTTTAAAGTGTTTTCTTGTCGTTTCCAAAACAGTTCTACATCAAAAAAAATTTCTGGATCATTTCATTGTTTAATTATATCATACAATTACGGGTCAGATAGGAAAAATGAACAATACAGGGTGCCTGCATGAGAATTTCAAAATAAAGGATACAATGAAAAGGACAACACACCTTCTTATCAGTTTTAGAATCATTCAAGGCCTTTGTCAGCTGTTTAACCTTTGCTTCCAGGTCATCCACAGCCTGCGAGAGGGTAAAAGTAAATTAGGCAAATGTCGTGTATGATAAGAGAAAGAAGTAGCAAGGAATGATTGGTAACAAAGTGACATATTTCAACATGTTTGAAATAATACCTTTGATTTGCTGGGGTCCTCTGCAATGTGCCTTTGCCTTTCCACCTCAGTCTGCAAAACAATGCGCTCTTTTGAATTATAAAATAACAGGAACAAATACTACAATCTAAATTGGACAGTACTAGTACAACTCACTTCAATTTGAATATGTATTGCAGGAATGAACAGCAACTACAGCACCATAGCTATATAAAAATACAGGTAGGTTCTGAAATCAGTATTCGGTAAAAAACTTTTAACTGCCAGGTTTTCTTATTTTAAAGAAATTTTGTACGACTGATATGCTGATATGCTGATATAAGTGTGTGAGTTTAGGGCAATTGAAAATCAACACACTTGGCTCTGAGAAGATAACGCCGAAATGATACTCAGTGAAGATTAGAATTTAGAAGATTAGTACGTGATTCTAAACGTGTAATCCCATTCGACATCTTACCTGCAATTGCATTATCTTATCATGCAGACTATCAGCTGACCTCCTTGTGGTCGAAAGCTCCTTCGTAGCCCTTTCTGCCTCGCTATTAGCCTAAATTGGCAAAGAAGAGCAGTAAGAAAAATTAAGAACTAGGGACGGTGGAAGGAGCACCGAAACAGCTTACACACGAACATGTTGATAGCATGAATATGAAAAGAGTACGTCCAGCATTTTTGATGCTAAAATGTGAATCATGGTACGAAGGTAAAAACACGGTCGCAAGAGTGAGTGCAATAAACCTTCTTGTCAAAGAAAATACGAAACAATTCATTCAGTTTTCGAAACAAGTTGAGCACAACTGTAAAATTTGGTGTTTGCCTTACTACTTCAAACTAAAAGAACTTTAATGCTAAAAGTAATTTTTTCAGATATAGAAAGCAGTAAGCACAAACAACTCGCAGAAATAAAAAAACCAGCTTAGGCCTACCCGTTGTAGCTCCTTTTGCAACTTGGACACCTTTGTTTCGAATTGCTCCGTGGTCTAAAACAGAAGGGGTTAAGGTTAACAGTAGTCTGTTCTCTAATGTGATCAATTTTTCACCGGATTAAAGTTCATGTTTGGTTGATGTTGATGAATTAGCAATAAAAGTCAATCATAGATGTCATTGGACGGTTAAAACCTGATTGTTCATATCAGCCAATCGCTGAAGGGACAGACTGCCTTAAAGAGGGAAATCAGCCTTGGGGAAAACAATCAATGCTTGTACAAAAAGGAAGTTTTGTTTTAGTGATTGACAAAAGCCGTCCTTATGAATCCGAGGCGATAAATGCTACTTCTTCAATATTTAGAAGATAATTATAATTAAAAAATATTGAGAACTAAAACCTCTTGAAAACGATTTCATCAATTGTCGGAAATGTTTTTCTAGAAGATTCAGGGCTCATTTTCTTGTGAGTACTAGTATGAAATCAACTTACAGTGACTATATTACAACAACAGCAACATAATAACCCAATGAGAGAGTCAAAAAACGATACTAAGGGGTTGCTGATTCGAAAGCTGACAGTTTCGAAGCATACAATATCTCCAACTTTTCTTCAAATTTATATTCGTTGAGTACAATTATGTTTTGTTTTAGTTATAGCATCAAATACCTCGTGTAAATGCCTTTCTCCATCTTCAAGCCGTTTTCTAAGAGATGAATTGCTTTGTTGCTCAGTTTTAAGGTCCGATTGCAGGAGATTGATCCTGTGCTCTAGGCTTGTCTTCTCTTGCTGCAACACGTCAATCTTTTGCTGATTCAAGTGTCTGGTCGAAAGATAAAGCATATTGAATCAGATCAAGACAAACAAAATATCTTAAGGCTGGGAAATTCTAATTAAATGTTTAATTTGGACATGTTACAGTCGTGTGTAGGGAAATTCTACAATTCGTTACATTTTGAATAATTTGGAAAGAATTAGGGCTATTATTGTACACAGAATAAAGACAACTCGAGTTCGCAACTTAAGAATTCGACGCAACTCGAGAATTTAAGGATTCGATCTATCTTTAATTCTTACAATTTATTCTCACAATGACGCAAAGAGTGAACAACATCAGTTCATGGGAAAGTTTGAAAGGTTAAAAAACACAGCCTCACTAAGCATTTTTTAACGAATAATTTGGGATAACAGGGTGCTGATAATTTTTCGCCTATAAAAACATTCATAGCCATCATAAACAGCCAAAACAAGGCACCTAAAATAAAAGTGACGTAATTCCTGTTGGCTTCCACTTGTAGGATTTCGCACATGGTAACACAACATCGATAAAAATTCTGAGTACGTTTTGGGAGGAGAATCCAGTAAGATATGGTATAGGCATAATCTAGATAATGTCGTTGTATCCCTACTCAGGGCAGAAAAGTGGATCTCTGACAAAATCTTTTAACGTGACAAACCAAAACCACATCTCTTTGTCTATTAGAACCATTGAAATATTTGGAAAAGTTGCTAACTTTATAGCCTTGGATCAGCAGCAGTTAAACTAATGGCCACTGAAAAAGATTTGAAGAAGAGGCATGCACTACAGGTAAAACTTACACATCGCCTTCGAGCTTCTTTTCCCGCTCTTTGATCTGCACGTCAATGCTTCTGTCCACCATTATACTCTTCATCTGCTCTTCTAACTTTCTGCAGGTGTCTTTCAGCGACCTTATCGTCTAATTATACAATGGAAAGATTGCGTTAAATAACATGGGGTGCTTAGCTGCCCAACGGAACGGTCACGGAAGAACCAACACTACAAAATCTAACGCAAAACATCCTATTTTTGTTTCTTTTCTTTTGACAATGTAAGCTAAAAATCAATATCTCCATTCTTAACAAACTAAAGCGGAAACATTCAAATAGAACTTTACGATCATTAACAGAAGACTGTTTTCTTTTAGAACTGACAACATATGTCTTCTAATCTAGAATTTATCGCGTAGATTTATTTGATAATACTGGCAAAACATCTTCTAAAAACACCAAAAATCTGAGATATGCAAATCAACAAAAATTCACCTCTTCTTTGTTTCCTGAGATCTGCTCTTTCTCTTCAAATTCCTCTTGAAGCTTCTTGTGTTGCAACTGCAATTTCTTCTGATCTTTTCTCGTGTCCTCCAGAGCCCCTTCTAGCTCCTTGAAAAGATTCAAAATCAAAATATAAAATAAAACGTCTCGCATCTAAACGTCTAAGTTTTCCACTGATGACAACGCAATAAAAGGCTGAGAACTCTCCACAAACCACCGGAATACGCGTAAGTACTCGGCTTAAGAGGGATTAATGATCCCTTATTGCTTATATAAATGGAAGGTTATCTAAAGGGGGCATTAGGGCTTAACCCCATCCCAGTAATAACGGTGAGCATAGTTTGTTACTTAACAGTAAACCATGAGTACACAAAGAGACGGTGACAAAAACACGACGTTTGAGTAGCAAGCAATTGACTGATCAAGCGGCTAAAGGTTACGTCATTTATACATATAAACAATTGTGAACGGACCATGGCTAGCTTTACAACAAAATTTCAACATGCAATTTCTACAACAATTATCTCAAAAAAGGGTCTTGAATGGACCAGCTGCCCCCCCCCCTCCCATTTTACCCCAACTGGCTTGAATGAACTGTACAAGGAAACGATACATTTGCGAGCCAATCTAGTAAAAGATAAAAGAAAGACGATTCCTATCGCAGTTTGAGGGTGTGCATTTAAATATGAGAGAATCTCGTATCGAAGTCAACTGCTGTTTGGCAGAAAAATCACAATTGTGGATCAGAATTTTTGTATCTGCATCTGCATGGATCAACGCTATTCTTCTGGGCAGCGTGCTCAGCAATTTAAACAAAGATCATACACCAGAACAGGAACAGGCGAAAGCTTTAAGAAAGATTTCTTTAGAAGAAAAGGCAAGTTTCTATCGTAAAGAGAAAAACACACATGCAACTCTTTGAAGAAAACTAACCTCAATCCTTTTCCCAAGTTCTTTCTTCATTTCGTCTCGAGCTTCGATAAGTTTCCTATATTTAATTTCCGATTCTTCGATTTGGATCCTCACGTCCTAAGGAAATAAACATATTTTGTTCGTTCAAACTCAGGAAACAACAACCTTCTCTTAAGTCGAATTCTTTGGTTAATACTGCAATAAAGAAGGATGTCGGTTGCAATATTTACACAAAAATCAATAATATGCTTCATGACATGTTGAAAAACCTCAAACGATGCATTAATCGGTGCCTCAGCATTAAAAATCAGCATCTTCAAGGAAACGACTTAAGAAAATGGGCAGTAACTCGTAGGAGGGGGAACAAAAGAGAAGTTGCTCCTTATAATCATTCTCAGACAATGATAGTCGGGGGTGGACAATTAATTAACCGAGTTCAGTTCCTCAATTGCCGCATCAGTTAGCCGAAAACGAAACTCAAAATCAAAAGTCTTCACAGAGAACACAGATCTTCTCGTAATTTTGGGGCGCCATGGAAGTGGAGAAAATATCAGTGATGGATTCGATTATGAAGCAAAGAAAGAACGCCAAACCTGATTCTCTTGCTCAAGTAGGCTCAGCTTTTCAGATTTGAGTCTTAACTCTTTCTTCAGACTTTCTTCTGTAGTGCTCGCTTCCTGTTTTTTAGCTTCCTCCTATTGATAAGAGAGCAAAGGCTAAGTCGGCATACAACGTAAAACATCAATTATAGTAGTAACATAAAATATTTTTGGGTAAAAAATGGCATTTAACTTCATGAAACAATACTCATTATTATCAATCTCCCTCGGGGGTACTCCCAGTTTGACCTAACAGAAGAACGGGTGGTCCGGTCGGCTTGAAGGACTTATCAAATGGCTCAGTTTAGCGAAATGGTGTTGTGTAAGTAGTTCTTACCCATTAGGAGGGGTACTTCTCATTGATTCTTTGCATAGTCAATTGTTGCAAAGTTCATTTGTGTAGAAAGACATTATATTTTTTTTCTTAAATAGGAAAATATTGCCACGGAAAATTTTACAGAATGATAAAAAACCTTGCACGTTTTAATTAATAGTTTATAGCGATTTTTAGTACCGCCAGCATTCAAATAAAATAAGGCGTTAACAATAGGCGTTAACTGTGGTCAGATTTTGTATTTGCTAGAACATGGAATTGAGATTTTTCACTCAAAATCTGCTTTTGCTTGCAATGTAGCTTTTAGAGGCTGTACAGAGGGTTTCAGTTAAGTCGCGTTCTCTCCTCAAAAACGCATGTCTTTCCTGTATTCCATCTTGGTTAAAGCTTGATTCCAGCAATGTAATTAGCAACGATGTTTGCAGGTTTAAGGTTCGCAAAGCACGCGAGAAGGAATACAAACAATTTTTGCTCTCTCTGCCCTAATTTTCCGTGTACGTGAATAAGGAATTTGACGATTTTTTACTACCCAGGGCCCTTGCCACGAATTTTAAAGTGGGGGGATGGGGGCCAAGGCTAAAAATGTAGGGGGCCAAGGCCAAAAGAAGAAGGGGGTCAAGGCATTTGTTGCAGTTTTAAAACTACTTGCTTCGTAAAAAAGTGGGGGGCCATGGCCACCCTGGCCCAAAGGCGCGGGCCCTGCTCCAGTCTAGGAATAGGTGCATTCACAGATATATTGCAATCGGTTCCACGAAAGCATACAACATTAGAAGAAGTGGCACTCCTAGAGTCAAGCAGTTAAAAGAAGGGCTGTTAGTAGCTGGTCGCCTTGTTCGTCCATTTCAAAAGCATAATTTGTTGCTTTTGATTAATTGCATAATTGCATAAGTATAATTGAACTTTTCTAAACTGAACGTCAAATGGGAAAGTTCACGAGATTATTTTCTTTCCATGTCAAAACTTCTGTATCAACTGGGAAACGAGCCGTTTTAGTAATCACTTTTTGACACGCCTGTTCGACAATTTTTTTCAAAAGACGTAAAAATCACGCTTGTTTAATAGCTGAGAAGGCTCCAAGCATCCTTACCCAAAAAGATATCAAATTATTAAAATGCCAGGGGGTTTACTGACTGAATTAGCGAATCCCCGGTCGCCTGGGGCCAGGAAACATCCAGTGAATAATGTTGCCTACCGTATTTTCTAAAATAGAAGCCGCCCCCGAATAGAAGCCGCATTAACTCATCACCACTTTAAGTTTTAAAACGGAATGTCTTTATATTAGTTGAGGGGTATTACAAATTAAAAATTAATTTAAAAAACCTCAAAAAGAAGCCACGCTTTTTGAAAAACTATACAGAAGTTGACTGGCATTAAAATGCCAAGTTTACAGACGCTCTCCTTTTCGAAAAAAATGCGGCATCCAGGTGTCCGCCCGATCTCATGCAGCAAGATGTAGTATTTTCACACCGAGCGGAAGTGCAAAACAACCAAAAAGACTCTGAGGATATTAGCGCCTTCCAGTGCCTGCTGCTATCTCTACACACACAAAATACACTGCAGGCTTGCTGTGTGGGCCAATGAACAGGCAGAGCTCGCGACAACTTTGGTGCTAATATCATAATACATTGTATTCAACCCTAACCGATATTGTCGTATTCAGACAATATCATAGAATGATGTACGCACGTGGGGTGAGTATACTAGTTTACAGAATCCCTAAATCTCTTATCGGACTGTGATCGTATGTTGGAGATACAAATCGACAATATCGAATAATTTGCTAAACAGATATAATACAGTATCTGCAAAACATAAGAAGAGATAAGAACAAAAACCAATTATCAATTAATAGCATAATAAAGTAGAAGTGACGATAATAAGAAGAAAAACAAACCAACCTTTACTTCATTTTCTTTCATCTGATTGACAAAGGCCTGTTGATGAACATGATTGAAAGAAAGTAAGCCAGTTGTTTTTGCAGTTTTAATTACTCTTAATTTCAAAGCCTCCATAAACGAAGGTACTTTCCCTGAGTACGCCATACCAAAAAGGCAAACAAAGTAGCACGCATGCAAACTGACTGTACATGACAAACTCTGATCTCAACTGCCTACAGAGCATTCGCTCTTCAGCGAGAAAAGCATAAATTTTGAATGACAACAAATGTGAAGAAGACAGCAAATATAGTCTGGTATCCCATGGCTACACTCTTTACTCTAAATGCACCCCATGATGTATTAGGAGAGCTGATGATTGATGCACGTCTTAAAAGCTTTGAGATTTAGACCCTTCTATTTACAAGCATCGATGTCAAGGAGAAAATGGCTCAGCCACTGGAAGAGGAATAATTCTCTATCCTTCTCTGAATATCCCGACACACAGCACACTTCTTTCTTCTGGCAAGAGTATAAAATTGTTATCATTAGGTTTTCAAGGCCCAAAATTTGAAATTCAACACACAATCCATATAGATAGCTCAAAACACCACGCACTTCAAAAAACTCGTTAAAACTTGGTTCCTGGAAAATAAGTGCCCGTGCTTCGTAGATAGTAAATGATCCCTTTATGCACTCCTTTAAACTGGCTTAGGTTTGTCTCGGGAGGTTAGTCTCGGGGCTGTAGTGCAATTAAAATAACATGGGGGCTCTTGTGCGAAATGTTGCAAAAACAATAGCAAAGCTAGAAATTGGCTACTTTTCGGTATTGACAAGTGGGCTCAGCCCTGAGCCACCCCGGCACTACACTTGGTCTTGAGCCACCTGGTTAATCGTAATTGTTTTACAAGTAGATTTTTTACCATAAAAAAATTATAAAACACAGTCTCGAGTTTATTAAAGTGAACTCCCGCTTCATATCTTCACTGCGAAACAGCACGATGTATCGTTGCGTGCACATAACCTTGTTGAGGATTTAAAGGTCTCAAAACGAATAGAAGGGTCGACGTATCATTGGGATGGAGGATAATCTAGAACATATCCACAGACATTTCATTTTACAGTTAAGAAGATATGCATGTTGCTTTGACGTATCGCATTTACAGGATTACGATATCAATTACGGCATAAACAGAATTGAAGTTCGTGTACCTCTCTTCTTCAAATTATTCAACTTTTGGCAACACTCTTATATACAAAATTCGTTTCTTTGGTTTGGTATATGGGCTTCAAATGAATAAGACACGGAAAAAATCAGAGATTCTCAGAAAACGTCATTTGAGTTTAGGAATGATTTCGCTATCTTTTATAAGTTTTCGTCAAGTGTATGAACGATTTTAGAAGAACACTGTGTCAAGTATTGTGGATGATGGCAAAACTGTTAAAATATTTCATAAAAATCAACAATAAACACATGCCCATTCAACATTCAATTTCGGGCAGAAAAGTTAAAGAAAAGCTGGAAATGCAACTGATATTTTAAACTCTACAAAATATCTTTCTATAAGGCAAATAATGCTACAGATGGACTTTGCCCAAAATATTATATATCAAAAAATTGAATATCTTTATTTTAATAAATATAAACGAGACCAGAAAGCATACCAGAAATATGTCAACAGAAATATCACCGGCAACTGTCCGTTTATGCCAAGTGTGCCTGGGCATCATGGATGAGCCAAAAAACGGCCCTCTTTGGACCTTTGCAAGTCTAACACTAGTTTAAAAGAGTGTCGCTGGATTGTTAAGAAATCGATGAACCCTGCCCAGAAAGCATCATAAAAAGGGTCGCAAACATCAAAATAGATAATTATTGTTATTTGTGTGTGTGTTTATACAAACGGCTTGACGTGCTGGGACACTAGAGATTGGCACTCGTGAAAAGCTTTTCATTAGGGCAAAAACATTCTGCTCAATACCCATGCCGAACTTCGAATGTTGTTCATTATTTTATGTCATTCATTAAATTGCATGATGAAGACCACTAGAATATGTGCAACATAGAAATTTAGGCTCATGTTCAACATTGACGCATTTTGGAGAAATTGCAAACTGTTAAGATGTTGATGCAGACCCGTTGCTTGAAAAACAGACGCACACTTATGAGCGGTGGGTGCTACAGAGGATGACGTCAAAACTGTTAGAAATCCAGTGTTATAAATGAGAATACAAAGACCTGCGAACCTCTGTAAGTAAACAGTTGATAAACAATCACTTTAGATTGGTAAGCAACTTCCATGCCTGGTACTGTAACCCATAAACAATATAAATATGTTTTAAATTTGTTCTCACACCAGGCACAACAACAAAGCGAGACTGAAAATACCACTTTACCTCTGGATTCCTTTCAGTCACATTAAAGTTTGTAGCAAATATTTGTTTGGCTCATAGGGAGTAAAAGGCCCTTACCATTTCCCAGGTGTATTCAAAAACCTGACTTTAGCTGCTTAATAAAAAGCATGTATATACAATCATTGCGCGTGTCGCTTAGGGTTGATAAGGATATGGCAACTGACGAGCTTATAAACAATATCAAAGGAAATAACCAGTTGTCAGCTAATAACAAAAGATACGAACCGTCAATTCTTCAAAGTCTCGATGCAAATCTTCTTTTTCGCGCTCGACGCTATGCCAGCGATCTGTAGCTTCTTGACAAGCAGCAAGTGCCTACGATAAAAAGAAAGATGATTACAGGTACTGCTAATGTTAAGGGAACCTACTTTCAGTGTAGTATGATATAAAAGAAATTCGTTACAATCTCATAAACTTCTGCATAGGAGCATATAAGGAAAAGAAGAATATTTTCATTATCATGCAGATATATTATTATATGGCAAAAAATTCAATTGAAGGAAGACCTTGACTGAGGTACAATATGGGGGCTTAAATTTTTGGGGTAGAGTTGAAAATATAGACATGTATTGCGCACAAATGTATAGTTAGACGAAAACCGAATACACATATTTAGAACCACAAACATTACAACTAGTAATGCAGATTACACGCTATAAATATATACAAGGTTACCAAAAGAAGGAAAATAAATAACAGACTTATTCGAGGTTATTTGGGATGTTGAAAAGGCAGTCTCAAAAAAGATGCAAGCTAAACTCTAGTTGATGGATGAGGTAACCTGACGCCTAAACTAGTGACAGGCTTTGGCTATGGTCCACATGGCATTAAGAATCAATTTCCAGGGCACGTAAATGATAAACAAAGCTAAAGTTACAATTCTTATTTAATACGAGGAACATTAAAAGCGCATTAAAAGGTAGCTAAGAATAACAAAGGATAATTTGTCAGAAAATTTCATGAAGCCTAGGGAAAATGCAACCAGTACTGACGTCATACTGAATGGAGAAACGTACATCAAGCATTCTGCAATTTGAGCGACAGATTGCCATTCAAATGACGTCAAATACGTTCGACAGCATGGCATCGAAGAACCAAAAACAACACGCCACTACGTAGATGTGAAGCCGCTAAATGAGATGGCATCGGCGCTTGGAATCGATTTATCGAAACAGAAATCTGATCCAAAGTTCTGGGTCAGATAGTAGTGCCACGATGATGGCACTTTAGTTGGTTAGAAAGCAGACATCTAAACTGCGGACGTAGCTGGAAAAGCTATTGAAGATGAGTTCCCACTCATCTCTTAAGAATGCATCGCCAAGGCCCCCAAAGACACCTAGCAACGCAAGCCAAGGGAGTCCAAGAAAAAAGACGGCAGAAAAGGTGCGAAGGGTGAGCTTCAAAGGCGTCGATAAACGGTCTAGTAGCACCATGAGGCTGACCGCAAAACGAAGTTCCATTCTCAAAAACAACCAAGCACCGAAACAAGAAGAAATGCTTCGCAAAATTCTTCGGAGTAATGACGATCAACGAAATACGGACTCGGATTCAAGCAGCAAATCAGGAAACAGCTGTGAATCTGCTTCTAGCGAAGAAAGGCAAAGGACACGGAAAGGGCGAAAACGCGGGGAAAGTGCGGGAAAAAATCAAAGCAAGGCAGCCATTGATGATATACCAATTTATCACACAAATCTTCCCGCGTATGTCATCGCAGTGGCAAACAGAATGAAAGAAGCAGCAATAAAGCGAAGGCAGGATCAGACCAAAGATGAACTGAATACTGTTATGCATCGAATAAAAATGGCATTGCATCATAGTGGAAATGATTTCACTGAGACAACAGATCAAAAGGATGTTACGTCACAAGAAATAATCGTGTATGGGATGCCGGATTTGGATATTGAGCGAGAACGGGAGAAAAGAGATTCGCGGCAGAGGGTTATCGAAGTGTTTAAGTCATCAATGAAAAGATCTAAAAGCAAGGTTAATATCATACAAGATTTACACGACTGGTTTCTACAGGTTAAACAATCCGATGAAGTCGACGATAACGAAATGGAGAAGCAAAAGGAGAGACATGACGAAGTCGGTTCGATCCACAAAGCGATAATGTCGTCCATGAACCGAGTGAAAACTTCCTCAAAGAAGCTGAAGAAGATAGCCAAACAAATTATGGCTGCAAAATTACTGGTTTCAGCTCGAAAAGAGGAAACAGGGGGGAATAATCCGGAAGGGGAGACTAAAGGGAGCGCCAAAGCAGGGAATGAAAGAAAGATGTTGACCGCGCAAGAATTAGGGGATAGGAAGAATTGGCCAATAGCAATCAAGAAGGTAGCTCTGGAACTGGACGACTTCCTGCGAATGACACATCAAGAACAAGGCCGAAAACATTTGCAAAGCATTACAAAACAAGTTAAAATATTTGGCGCTGTGATGGAGAATAAACTGCGAGAAATCAATGACACAGAAAAGAGGCTACAAGAGAAAACAATCGAGCTTCAAAAGGCTTTAAATGAAGGAGAGAGAATGCAAGAGACGATTAAGACTAATATAGAAAGCATTAATGCACACGAAGAGAAAAATGGCTTATTGAAGCAGAGAATTGAAGAATTGGAAGGAAAAATGGATGCTGATAGAAATGCAAAGAAGCCAAGAACGAGAGAGAGAAGGCGGTCGGTACTTTTGCCAACAGGCGAAGGGCTAGCCAAGCCAAACAGTATTGCAGAAGAGAAAAAACAAAATGTGGAAAAGCGACTGCCAAATGAACTTATCACAGAGCAAATAAAGTCACGTTTAGGTGCATTTGATGATGTTGTTGTTGCTGAAGAAGACAACCAAGATATCCCACAGAGAAATGAGAAGCAGGATGCTGCGCGGAGACATACATTAGCCGCAGGGCAGCTCACGATGCTAAAAGACTTCTCTAAAGCGAAAAAGATGGTACAGGAAGAAAAAATAGCTGAGGAAATTTCGGAGGAGGTTGCTAGTTCAGTAACAAACAACCAGGAAGGAAAGATTGAAGAATACAAAATTGTGATAAAAACCCTGGAAAAAACAATAGATTCGTTGAGAAAAGAGCTGGCTAATTCAAGAAAGGACATCGAACGTCAAGCACTGAAAATAATTGAACTTGAGACTGAACTGACAGGAAAAGAAGCACTGGAACAGTGTATAGAACAAGTGGAGTTGGAGAAGAGAGAATTAGAAAAGCAACTTCAGACATCGCTCACCGCGTATGAGAGAGAACTGGAAGTCAGTCAAAACAAAGCTGACAATCTCACAGACTCCGTTGAAGAACTGCGGAATAGCATGAGAATTAAAGAAGATCAAATTGGTCATCTTCAACGCTGCCTAGACACAATGACAGCGGATATGCAAACGTTATTGGATGAGAAAATCACTCTTGAGCAGCGACAAGTGAACCAGGTTGTCAAGATTGAGTTAGGTGACAGCGTATCAAAACAGCAGCTGCTTGTCAAGTTGAAAAAACAATACGAAGGTGAACTGCAACGGTTGAGAGACTTCTTAGCCAAAGAGCATCAAAGATACTTAGCAGAAATACGTCGAAATGAAACACAACATCGGAACGATATACTCACTATACACAAAGGAAGTATGCAACTGCTAAAGACAGTGAATCGATTCAAAGACTCCTTGGCAATGATCCTCGAACGGGAGTCTCTAAACGAGGCAGCATTTGAACTACGGCAGCTAGAGCCACTGCCAATAGAGCCTGGATTTTCCAGCAGCACGGAGACAAAGCAAATGCTATCAATGATGGCATACCAAGCAACTGAACTATTGGTGTCTCTAGAAAATAGACTATCAAAAGCTCTTCTCAGCAGGAGGCTTGAGGTAAAGGAGGCTACAACAGCAAAAGGATTCGTTGTCCGAGACTTGGAAAACCAAAGCGAAAAGTTGCGTAAAGCAAGAGAAACTCTGGCTGTCCAAACGGAGAAAATGAAAACATTGGAAGATGTGAACAGAAACTTTGTAAATGATTATCAAGAACTTAGCGGAAAATACAAGGCCTTGCAGAAGGAGCTTTCGCCTTACCAGCAGCTGATCGAGAATCACATGCTACTCAAGAAGGAAATCGAGAGAGTGCAGACAGAGAATCGCGAGGCGGTTCGAAGGAGTACGTATCAGCTGACAGAGATCGAAAGAGACAGAGCACAGCTCAAGCGGGTGGTGCAGAGTCAACAGGAATTCATTTCCAAGTTATCTACTAAACAAACGCCGAACCAGCAACGAAATAATAACAAAAGAGAGCAAAGATATTCACAAAGAACTGCATCGATGTTTTATATTGCAAAAACAGAGCAGGAAAGAAACCTTGAGCGTCTGGATAAAGCATTTGCAAGCGACCAGATAACATCAGAAACACACGAAAAGGCTGCGACGCTTATCAAGAAAACTATGGATCTTCCACGTTTACGGTTTGTGCATCTAGTACGTAGATACGTTGCATATGATAGAATGCAAAAAGTTAAGCAAGCAATGAAGATGTCGTTGATCAAATATAAAAATAATATTAGACTTAGTGGTTATATTAAAGATATGGAGTCAAGAATAGAGGAGAAGGCAAGAAAATGGGAGGAAAGGAAGGCAGAGCTTGTTCAGTACAGAGCAACGCTGCTTTTGCAGATGATGGACACATTTTCGTCAGTGCAAAAAGAGACTGGCCTCTTGCTGGTAGAGCCTCTTTGTAAAACTACAACAAAACCTGCAGCGGTTCATGGCAAAGAAGGAAGGAGGCTTGTGCTCCGACACGAAAAACAGACATTGATGCCATTAGCAGAAAGTATTGTCGGCAAGTCTATAAAGCCAGTTATTGAAGAGAGATGCACGATGTGGCAGCAATCGGACATTGATACAGAAAATGAGACGATTCTGATGCCTCGAATAGTTGATTTAGATATTAACAGATGGAAGTACTCCGCAAAATCAATGTTGGTTGGTGATATCAACGAAATACAAAAGTTTGAAATTTCAAAAGCAAAAATGGAGAAAATAAAGAAAACGTATGCGGCAAAACTCAGACTCCCACCGATCGCATCAATATACCCCGAGAAACCACAAAAACAAGACTGGCTTGTTGAAGACGACTGAAACAATACATTTATTAAAAATTGTAGCTAAAAACAGGGACCCTTTTATTATCGTATTACACTACAACAGTTTGTAATTTAAAAAATGCAATTTTTTATAAGAAAACTGACCCATCTTCTGTTATCCCATCTGCAATCCCATCTTATGTTATCTTTGAAAGAGCTCTATCTTGCAAATCAAAAATACTTTGACCAGATATCAGTTTGACATAATAATACATACTTGGCTTCAAAGTCAAGGGTCATAAATACCTTATTAAGTTTTTCTTGGAATTCCTTTATCCTTTTCTCACTGTCATTCGAGACTTTTGTGAGTTTCTCGTGAAGATCCGAAACGTTCGCTTTTGTATCCTCGTTAACCTGTGAAATACAAATCATAACAAATCAATACAGAGTCATTGCAAATTGAAAACAACCAGTAGCGAATATAGCTTGGATCTTTTAGGACTATGTGGATTTGAGGCTGGGAATGCAGCAAAAGGAAGGGAAGGCCTCCTTATAAAATGAAACAGGAGATGTCACATAGTGGCGGACACCTGGGGGGGCAAGGGAGGGGGCGAGGGAGGGGGCGACCGCCCCCAATACTTCAGGGGACAATGGTCTTTTGTTCTAAAGCAATGAAAAATGTGACGTCATCTTATTAAAACAATAGGCTTGCCCTCCCCAAATTTGATCAAGTGTCCGCCCCTGATGTTACATCACAGCATTAGGTATTGAGTATCCCTTGGCAGTTATGTAAGATTTTATTATGTCAACGCAAATACAATTAGTGTCAAAACAATTTTGTTCTACATTTTAAATGACTGCAAGATATTTTAAAACATGAATGACGAATGATAATTTTAAAAATTACAATTGAACCAGGCATGTGCGACTCTCCCAGGGCTCCCGAATCGCAAAGCTGGGTTTCATTCTTATGGCATTTCCTCCTAAACAGCTCTCAAGTAGAGAATGTTTACTAAAAACGAAGACTTTTTACTAATAAGTGTACACCCAAACAATGCTAATAAAGATAAAGCTACG
Organism: Rhopilema esculentum; assembly: GCF_013076305.1. The sequence goes on from NW_027019317.1 coordinate 1,608,955, forward strand.
TTTGATTTCAACTTTTTACATGAAACTTCATTTCAAATTTACAGTAAAAAGAAAAAGGTACCTTGGATAATTTCGATTTGAGTTCTGCGACGTAATTCTTTGTTTCTTCAAAAGACTGGAGTAAGAAGAAAATTTTTGTAAAAAGTTAATCATAAATTGGAATAAAAAGGATAATGGATGGAAGGCAGATAAATCAATGTCAAAGTAATCACAACAATAGAAAAATTTGCTTGGAAATAAAATACCTTCTTTTTGTCACTAAGCTCCGATTCTAAATGCTGGGCACGTCTATTTGCGACGAATCTTTCTTGCTCCAACTGGGCTACAAGCTGTTTTTGTTCTTCCAACGATTGCCTTAAAAAAACATTACAAGAGGTTAGGAATTTGTCGTTTATCGACCGCCAAGGCTAACACCAAACGGTTTAACAAGATGATTTTAATTGTACAGGGCTCGCGCCACTGGGGGGGGTGGCCCTCTACATTTTAAGCCTTGGCCCCCCACTTTAAAATTCGTGGCGCGGGCCCTGTTGGTGGTGTATAATAGACAATGATAAACACTTTGATAATTTTGATTAGTGACGGCACCAACAAATAGGCTTTGGGAGGTATGCACCATGCCCTTCTAACCGAAAAAAATTTAGGCCATGTCAGAAAACGCCCGTATACCTAAATCGAAAGTCAGATTTTATCTACGATGAATGTCTGTTAAAAACCTTTTGTTACGCTGAGGCAATTTTAAAATTATATAATCACACCACAAAGGATACTTTGATAAAATAATACCCTTTCCCAAACATTTTCTCACCAAATCTACACGAATACAATATCGATACTGCCGCAAACTGGGAGGACGACGCCCCCCAAGTCCCAACCCTCCCCCCTCTGGCACCGCCATTTATTATGATCATTTAAATAATGATACACAATGAGAAGATGATTATTGAAGTTGGCAAATGACTGGTTTTACTGATGCCACCCAGGGAAGGTCCTTTGTTCGTCGTCACTATAATCATAGGTCGCCAGCTCGACAAACAGTGGACAGAAAGACAACGAAAGGAATGAAAACACGCAACAGAGAAATTAAAGGAAATGCGTAAAACACAAAAGAAAAAAGAATACGTTTATCAAGCCTGATCAAAACTCTGTGACTTTTCATTAAAACAAAATTTCGATTAAAGCCGGTTGCCTACATTTCCTAAAAGAACATTTAACAGAAAATAAGTGTAAGATTATGCGATTTGAGGAGCCCACTGAGAAATGATTCACTGAACAAGAAAAAAACAAAGATGAGCAGTTGACGGAATTTGAAAACATTGACAAAAGGCCTCCACACTTCTTAAACAATTTAATACCAATGACCAGGTCACTTAACATTTGACGGTAGCGGATATGTAGGGCTCAAAATAGAATGAAAAACAGTTCCGTATTAGTTCAAGCCCGTGGAACTAGTCAGGATAAACTGCTTCTCATTAAAGACCCTTACAAACTGCGATTTTAAGCTCAGTATAGTAATGTACAGAATAGGATAAGAAATGACGTGCTAGAAGAAACAGGGGTCCTACCAACTAAAAAATGTTCAGGTTCCCAAACACCTCTTTTGGATGTCAAGAGGGAAAGTCGCGTGAGACAATTTCTGATTATAAAAGCCCGATCAAATATGTACTAGTTAACATGGGTTCCGTTCCAGCATGCACAATTACAATACTTCTAAAATTTGCAAATTTGCTTACTTCATTTCCATGTCCCTCAGACCATCCGCCTTTCGATTATTTTCTTTCAATTCATTAATAAGTTTCAACGTTTCAATTTCCGCTTTCTGGCGATCTTCTCTCTCCATATCCAGCCGCCTTTGCATGCTCTAAGGACAAAAAAAGAAGTCAGTTTACCGCCTTTATGAATAAATAGAGAATAATTAGACTCCAAGAAGAATAAATAAAGAACGTATGTATCAAGACTTAATATCTTTAAATAAAGAATTACATAATAGGTAAAATGCACGTCTACAAATATATATTTTTAAAATAAAAAAGCGACTCAAATAAGTACAAAACAATGAAAAAGGGAAAATCTATTTTCCTTCAATATTAAGGGGCATTTCAAATGCCCAGGTAACCCTTCTTCACTCCCTTTCTCCTTTCCTTTCCAATTTTCCCAATTTCCCCACCCCCTTCCTTTCATCACTCTTTTGCCTCTTTTATCTTCCCCCCCTTTTCTCTCCTTTCTTCCTGTCTCTTCTCTCTCTTCTCATATCCATTCTTCCCCTCAGTTCCCTTCTCCCCCCCCCCCTTGCGGAACAGGTATGCTGTGCAAGCAACGTGTGCTAGCAAACTGTAAAAAAAGATTATACAATGCAATATCCAAAAGGAAACAAATCGACCACGTACAGCGTCCTTAAAACTTGATACATATTCTTATTATAGAAACTCTCCAAGCAACACTCAGCTTCGATGGAAGGAATTTAAGACTCACAAAAGGTTCAACTCAGATGTTGTAATTATCGTACTATTGATATGGCCACCCCACTTCAAGGCTACATAGACGGCAACTTTTTAATTTTCATGGCGGGTATCAGTCAGCTACCAAATATAATAGTTCTCACTAGCATAAATAAGGTCACATTCTATTTATTATCGACCATGCATTCACGATGACATCCCCTTACGTTATTCACATCATTGCATACCACAGGGCATTCCCTCTACCATTCTTTCAACTTCGCTCATCTAGATCATGCTAACTCAGCTTCTATCGTTCGTTCTAAGTCTAGATCTTTCTCCTTCCTAGATCATTACATCACATTGCACCATCATTACATTTCTTAACTCATTCTTAGTCAGCATACTCTCAGCATTAAGACCACACGTTTGTCCATGGACTGATTTGTTTGGTGGTTTCATCGTTCGATGTTCCTATGTACACTATAAATCGATGACTTTTTCTTTTAAAAAGCAAACTGGTCATGGGAACTATATCAAGCCTCTGTCTACAAAAATTAAGAACTTTGATAAGGACTTGTCATCTTAAAATAATACTTGCATGCATGTATGCACGTGTATAAATGGTTGGAAGTGTAAAGTCGGTTTTTGAGGCGAAATTCAAGAGATATGATTGAAGAAATATAATTTTAAGTGCTGGAGTGTACTTTATAAACAACTCTGGTACTTGGCTACCAAAGATAGATTCACTAAATATCCTGCGCACTAACCTTGATCTCAGTATCAAAGAGAACCTTTTCTTTCTCCGTAGCATCTCTTTCATCTTGTGCCTTTTTCAAATTCTTATCCTTCTCCGCCAGTGATTTTTTCAGCTCCTCAACTTGCTTTTGGGCTTTTTCTAGTTCAATATTAGCAGTTGATAATTGCTGGAGAGTATCCTTCAGTTCTTGAGACTTGACAGACTTTTGACTCGAAAAGCTCGCCCTAGACGAGCCAGTTTCGGGGAGCGGAGAGGTCGGTTCTGGATATCTCCTACAGATAAAAAAAGGAAAATTTAACATTGAAAAACTAGCTACAGATACCAGTTTCTTGGCATCAATGTTATTACACACGGAATAAGCGGTAATGACTTGACAAGGTATATTCTATACACGAGAGACTGGTAGAAAGCGTAATCAGTGGTAGTTGTTCCCTGAAAGGGATTTGCTTTCAAGAAGGTTGCCTAGTAAGGGATCTAAACGGGCCTAAAGCAGGGTTTGTCAAGAGGCAACTGGTTCCAGTACAAAGTCAAATTACTGTAGTAGATGCTAGAATAAATAATTTTGAAATTAAGACAAGAAATGACAGGTAGAGATGGGCAGAAGCTGGCTAACATGCGTTCAACGACGTAAAGACGATAAAAGAAGCATTATAAATTTTCGTTAACTTAATTCTCCGTCTACGCTATGGCATAGTAAGTATCGGGGAAGTTTTATTAGGGAAGAGTAAGAAAATACAGGAAAGAGTGATACACACCCGTCTGAGAATAAGGCAGCGTTCAGTTGCCTTGTAAAGGAGAAACCAATAAAAGGAAGGTTTTTGCCATTGAAGCCTTCCTTCCCTTTCATGAAATCTTCTATCCTTGGTCCACTAGATTCGGATTCAAATTCATCAAAGTTTGATGTGTCGTCTGTGCTGCTGATGGTGGGGACATAAGGAGGCACCGCTGAAAGTAAAGCAATAACTTTAAAGTAGAAACCTGGGTGGTGTAGAATCTAGTGAAATATTGAATTACCACCTGATCAGATATGAACTACAAAAAGGATCTACTGATTGGTCTAAAAGATTAATAGTATTGCCACTTTGTTTACAAAAAGCTGCATAGCTGTCTTCGAATAAAGTGTGAACTGCAAATATCCTGTGAAATTACAACCACAATACTGGCATTCTAAAGTGAAGAAGCCGGATTTTTCGCTTGATACCAAAATAGCAATACTAAAAAAAGTATCTTTTTACCAAACTGTTCTAAATTCTTTCCAAACACATAAATGTACTTTCACTTATTTCTCGTCCATCACGATTAAAAATTGCGTTACAGACCGTGCCTTACATTTTATTTAGCATTGAAAAACTTAGCAAGGAGACTTAATACAGTCTTTATCCATCTTAACTAAATGCATTGTTAGACAATTCCTAAACCTCTTTTTCTGTGTTCTGTGTTCTGTTGACGGGATTTCAAAGCGGTTTTTAGAAGCAGCAGTGAAATTCCGTGATAAAAACGCGAACAGGAATTAAAGGAACATTGCACGCAATCTCTCTAATCTGATAGGCAATCCTTCGATTGTTCCTTAACCGGTGACAAGTAATCCTATATGCGAATATTCAAATCTCGAAAATCCTATTAAATTCCTGGAAAAGCTTCTGGTGGGAAAATGTCGCCTACTTATGCCGGGAGCAGATTCGTTAACTTATGCCGGTTAGGAATTGTAGCATGAAAATATATAGATAACAACCATGGGCTCTGACAAAGGCTGGAAAGTAGAAGGGAGCAACCGAATATTTAACACCCATAAAAAAGATTTTGAAAAAAACTTCTATTGTTTTTCCAGAAAAATGGGGGGGGCATGCCCCCTTGCCCCCCCCTTCGTCGGAGGCCCTGGCAACGTAGAGAATGTCGTGGCAGCCATTAAATGAGAAGGAGCCAGCTAGCATGACATGAGGATTCAATTGCAGAAGTCACGCGTAGGCTGGATTTGAAGACAGACATTGCCAGCCAACTTTTAATTTTTGCTTCCTAGAGCACCTTACTTTCAACTTTGGTTTACAATAAAAAAATTAGGAATTCGATTACTGGGTCGAAATTTCGTCGTGCGCTTTATGTGTACTTAAGCTCTTGGCTATAAAATTGACTGTATTTTTGGTCGGAAAGGCGGAGCTTCTGACCACTCAAACTAAAACAAAGTCATGAAATTATTTTCCAAACAAATGCCAAATAAATAATTTCAGCAATATATCTTTAATCATCCTTATTGATATAAAATGTTCCAAAATTAAGACTGTCGATTGGAAAGGGGATGCTACTAATCTATCGCAAAAGGTTTGTATTCCTGCAGTGGAACAATGAGTCAACCATACCAAAGCAGAAATATATACTGTGAATGCTAAACGCAAAAAACTATTGCTTTTGATAAGGCAGAATGGCATGAGTGTGTTGAGGAAGGAAGATACCGCTTACGGATTAAGAGCATATGCAAGCTGAATTTTAAACACAACCATTAAAAGCTAATGATCTGAAATCGAACTTGAGATAAATCCATTTATATTCTATTGAGAGATTTAATAGGCTTTAAACAGATGCGAGAAATGCCGGCAAACGGGAAAGATGAAACCAGACACATCTTGGTGGGGTGATGCGGCTTGCGATACAAGAGAAATATTTAAGCTAGAGAAACCTCAAAGCAAGTTATTAGGCTGCAAATGAAGAAAAAGAACGCTTAACGAAAAATGCTGAACAAAATTTTGCTCGTAATCGGAAAAATTTAATTTACAAATAATAACATTATTGGTCGCAAATCTCAAAAAAGAAGATCTGAAACTGCTAACGTCGCTGTTAAGTTGTTTAGAAATAAAGAAAAAGATTTCAATGTTTATATAAACATACTTCAGCTGTATATGTTTGAAATTTCAAATCAACAATCTCCTAGTAACCTCTGTAAGACGCAAAACCAGATTTCCATCAGCATAAAATCGTACAGCAATATCAAGTGATGAAAACGTCATTTCAAACAACTCACCATCCTGCAGTGTCGTCCAATCGATACCTTTAAAAAAGCCATGATTCGCGAGTCCTTCGTAGCCAATGCGTTCTTTTCGATCAGATAGCAACCTCCGAATTAAGTCTTTGGCATCGTCGCTGATCGTCAAGTCGTCCGGAAATTTTAGCGAGTTCTAGAATTGTAACAAAGCATATAAAATAACAAAAGCAATTAAACAAGCATGTCTAAGGTTAAGTCAATAAAAAGGAAAATCAGTACAAGCTCTAGTTTTGATGGTTGAAGATTTTCACTACTTGATCTCTACCTCTTTATAATTGGATAAAACACGAACAAACCCGAGAAAAGACCATTAAACTAAAGATTAAAGGGGCATCCATTAAGTACATATACATACGTTCGAAAATTATTGCACCACCCGCCACAAAATGGCAGCACTGCCGCCAAATTTGATTGGTTTTGAACTTTAAACTGACATCTTATGGCTTCACAAAAGTTTTTTTGAATTTCGAAGGTCATATTTTTTACAACTGCGTCGCCATTACTCGTTCGTCGAAGTGGTGCAATACTTTTCGAATGTAAGTGTACATTCAGAAAAGGAGTCCGTGGAGATGGCTTCAGCAAAAGTGCACGAAGGTGTGCAGGGAAATGGAAGTTCAAGGAATAATATATCTGCACTCTCAGAATAGTAGAAATTCATTATGTCTGAACAAACATCAATTAAACATGCATAAATAACATTATTATGTCTGGAGCCAAAAGGTCATACAGTCATTCTATCATATCCCTTTACCCACACGGGGGCGAGAGATATTGATTACGCTGGTAAAAGGGAAGGGGGGTAGTCAACCAAATAGCGGACAAGCCTCAACAGAGGGCATGTGAACGATTCAGTGGTATGTGATTTATCGATGATCTCTCGATCCGAGTCTTGACTTTAAAAATGACCTATGAGAGAGAGAGATTTGAAAACAGACCAACCTTGAAATCCATGATAAGACTGTAAACGACAACTACAGAGTCTGCTTCGAAAGGCGTGTTGCCAACCAGCATTTCGTACATGCACACGCCAAGACTCCACCAGTCACATTCAATTCCGTACTTGCCACTTGAACCATCCATGCTTGTTAATACTTCAGGCGCAATGTATTCTGGGGTGCCAACAGGCATTTTGCTGTGTACCTATAAACCATGTAAATAGTTTACATACTTGGCAAAAAGTAAAAATACAATTCTTGATCCACAAGGCAAGAAAGAGATTGAAAGATTACAAAAGGAGGAATTTTTTTCCGCTATCGGTATAGTTTCTATCGTTTTTAAAATGCTTTGAAAAAGTATTTGACTGTTAATCTGCATTTAGATATGTCACTTGTGACTTGAACTGCAGTCAAAGTCCAATAACTCAAGTACTTTGTAATTTGAAATTCTTCTTATTAGACATCAAATATTATCCTTCTTAAATATAACTTTAAGCCCTTCAATAATCGAAATATCGATAACTTGAACAGATATTATTTTCCTTAAATCTAATCAGGAAAGTCTCTTAATAAAAAACATCATTGAAAATAATGACTTGAAAAGCCCGGTTGAACCATCTGTAGGTATATACGTACCATCTTTGCAGATGAGAGCTTTGCTGATGAGCCAAAATCAACTAGTTTTATATGTCCAGTTCGGTCTATAAGTACATTCTCTGGTTTAATGTCCCTAAAAGAGGTATTTAAAAACTACAATAGAATATAGAAAATAAAATACAATGAACAAGTCATATGAATTAAAGATAGAACTGCTACTGTGTAAGCAGCTTACTCTAGTGTTTAAAGATTCTATCAGCACTGATGACTTGCTATGAGTTTATACTACTCTGGTATGTTTGACCTGTCTCCAAGTGAAGAACTTACTAGGTTTGATGAAATGCCTGCTAACCAGCTTAGTTACAGTTTAGCATTATCAATGTTCTAAATCCTCAAAAGAGCACTCTCTAAAAGATCAATTAATAACTAACAGCAAAATGAAGGTAAAAAAGAAAAATTATCTCAACCCATCTGTTTATTCTTGACCTAAGCAGTAGAGGCACACAAAGGCAGATTAAGACTGGATAAATATAAATTAGCCATGCCATCCACTGAAATGCAAACAAGCCTTTACAGGAATTCATTGTAATGCATACTGCATACCTGTGTACATATCCTAAAGCGTGGACTGCATGAATAGCCATCACCATTTCTGCTAGATAAAATCTTGCCATATCTTCATCAAGTACATCATCGTATTTACTAAGCAAGCCTAGTAAATCGCCACCTTGATGAAAATCCATAACCAAATACAAATTTTCTATATCTTGAAAAGCATATTGAAGTTTTGTTATCCAAGGGTTATTTGCAAAAGCCATAATGTCTTTCTCCTCTTCAAAAAAAGCAACCTACAATGAAGAATATGCAAATGGTAAACCAGCAGCAATAACTGATTTAGGCTTAATCTTATATCTACCACATACAAAATATTAATAGTAATATGTAACATGTATTTTCATGTGTAAAATACATTTATTCTACCCTTTGCTAGCAAAGCATCTATGACTGCAACAAACATTCCTCTAGAAAATTCCTTATAATGATGAATTTTGAGAAATTGTTATGCTTTGAAAGCATTGAAAATAACTTGTGAAAAAGCTTTATACTATCTGGATGTCAAAGTAGATATAAAAACATTGTTACAAATTTTTCCCAAATTTGCATGGTCCTTGTTTAAAAAAATAGCAGCAGGTTGTAACATTGTATTTTACTCATTTCATCACAAATTTATGAGTTTCATTCAAGGGTGTTTTGGGGTGGGGTAGTGATTCTTTGTTGTGGTGGGGTAATGATTCATACCATAGGATCTCTTACACAATGATAATGTACATAACAAAATAAATTCATAAGTTCAAATGCTAGCCTATTAATAGTAATATATGAAATTATTTATAATGATACTAACATTGTCTTGGGAAAGTGTCTCATTCTTCTTTAAGACTTTCATAGCATAGACATTTCCTGTCACCTTTTCTCGAACAACATGAACCTTTAAGAGAAAAAAATTGTACAAAAGTTATGAACAAAAAAACATTTATGTAATATCATCAGCCTGAGTTGATTCAAATTTCTTCTACCTAAACCAACAGTGAATGTGAAGAGAATTTCAAGTGTTGTGAGAGAAAAATGACATTTTGTATACACAGCCTCTGAAGCAAGAGAGGACACTTAAGAAACATACACACAAGAGCACACTGAAAATGTGCAAACAATCCCCGACAAAGGACAGATGACTGCAATAAAATACAAGCACATTTATCAAGGTAACTACGAAAGTACATTTCTTTGTATACAAAACTTATCAAATACCATAGATTATGTAATTCAAGTTATTTCTTCTACTGTTGATGCTAACAAAATGATAAAACACATTTTATAGAAATTACATCGCATTAACAAATTCAGATAACCTTAAAAAATAGCTTCAGATCAAATTTTTTTCAGTTTATCTCCTTAGATATTCAAGCAAAAGAAAAATATAATAGTTACTACTGTAGTTTGATAATAAACACTGAAGTTTTTGCAGCAAAGGATAAAAATTTGATATATAACAAAATTATAGTACAAAAATGTCATATGCTGAGGTAGGGGAAGGCTCATCATAATTCTAAAGTTTGTGTAGGCTGTATGAATGGCAAAAGCAAATTAAGATTCACATTATTAAAATAAGTAACATTTCATCTTTTTCTTTGCTCTGATTCCACAACAATGAACTGAAACCTATCACATTAAGAAAAATTCTTAGTGAGTTACCAGACAATAACCAGAACAAATGAATATTTATATAGATCTGTCATGGACTATTTTCAGTGAGGAACTTAAGACCTATGAACACCTAAAATTGTCAAGATTGATGAAAAAATTATATGGGTGTAACTGATTTTAACAAAGCTGACATTAAGCTTGTGATACATCAGAGAAGAAAATTATAATGCTTAAAAACAGGCACAGTTCCCCTACTTTTGCCAAAAATGCAAAAAATTACCAATGAATCACCAGTCAAGCCACTTTTATCAAGTTTTAGCCCCTCCCCCCCCCCCACTTTTTTCAGATCCCCACTTTTCTCAACACTGGGCTGTGCCTGAAAAAGAAACTTTTCAAAACCAAGATCTTTTCTGTGCTCTTTTTTAGCTATTTGGGCAAAGGATGGCAAGCCAACTTGGGTAACAACAAGGAAATACTAAAGTTTATGGAGGGTCTAAAGTGCAAAACTTTCTAATCTTGTGGGATGTCTGCAATCCAAATATAATGCCCTCAATGATTAGAGGTATATAGAAAATTGAATCTTTATTGATAATACAAAAAAGGCAAAGACTACAGATAATTATAAAGCCATTCAAATGATGCTTTATGACTTTAAATATTTCTCTTTTCAACCAAATTTTTCAAAACAACATAGCTTCTAGAGAATCAACGTCATTTCAATTTTAGGATTATACCATTTTGACATCTTGATAAAATCACACAATACAGGAAAAACAATGAATGACTACCATTTTAGCTAAGGCATACAATATTGATTAAACAAGACTATGATATGAATATCATAAGAGATTTTTCAAACAATTTTTATTAACATTGTTTTGTATTTAGGTTGGTAGATAATATTAACATACTTTGGTTCTCAGTTGCAACTCTGAGTTGTTTAGCTTTCAAAACCAACTTACAACTGTCCTGTTCTATGGACAAAAGTTTGTATTACTCTGTCTATATGTCATTTATCATTATTTGCCATCGTGCTTAAACAGTAATTCTTTTTGTGCTTGGGTAGTATGGAATATGCAAATATCAAAATACACTGAAACTATTCCATGAGAAGAAAAATAGCTACAAGCCAGCTTTATTGTTAGAATATGAAAGAAATAAGATACAAACCTCTCCAAAATGACCTCGTCCAATTGTTTTCCTTATTTCAAAGTCTGATTTCTTTAACCTTAGTTGCTTTATTTCATCCATGACAGGTTTGACTACAAAAAATTTTATATTTAAGTCATCCAGTAGGGAGTCAGTGCATGTGGTACAGACAAATTTTGCCAATTTGTTTGTTCTTTTCTTTGTTTCTATTGTTTATGGTGACTCTATCTGCCATATCTACATGAGAGATGCCACAGAAAACTTATTATAAACTGAGACCAAGAATGGTTAGGAAACTATAAAACTATGAACAATTGAGAACTATTATATTATGAGAAATATTGCATATAAGCAAAATAAAAGGACGCATATAAGATTTGATAAATTGAACTGTTCTGAGAAAAGCAGCTGCAAATAGAATTTGAAATGGACAGCTGGACAAAGAAGGCATATCCTAGAAACAATAACAAGTTTCTACACCCTGGAGACTACTTAGGCAAAATCCTAAAAGCATAAAAGACTTTAAACAGCACAACATTTTGCATCAGATAAAGTAACCACACAGCATTGAATTTTGTATAAAAAATTATCTCTAAAATGGTCTCTAAAATGGCTTAGACCAATTGAAAGAAATTCATTTTAAGCTTTGAAGCATTAAAGATTGTTGGTTCAATATAAGTAATGAAATTAGAAAATTATTCTTCCTTTTTAATATAAAAACTTTCAGTTTACTGCTCATAATAACATTGGAAGTTAAGACTGCTTTATCTGAAAGCTGTGCTTGACAATGCTTCATGAATCATAACATTATATTTTGAGAAGATTAGTATTACATTAGTAGAAGAGAACTATTTCATGTGAAAAACATGTTCAAGCATCCATCAGTTACTACTCTATCAGTGGAGCTTCTATTTGTTTTCGGTTAAATTTACTGCGTAGCGAGATCAGTCGGGCTGATCTTCCAGAAGTAAACACAGTTAAATAAGCCCTGATCGAGGTTGAGACTGAAACCATGGGCCAACAGTGCTTTAATTAATCACTGTTACTCCTACTGACATTTTTAGGGTAGTTACCAGTGGGAATCTACAAGGACGGGAAGTGAACACCCTCAGTCAAACCCTTGATCTTAGTATCCATGATGAGACATCGTTAATTTTCATGATCCAGGAAAATGCCGAAAGATCGTAGTATTTTAATGTGAAAAAATTTATGACTTTTTGGGCATTTCTACAATGTTTTGCTGTTATGTAGCATTTACTTGACACCGAAGAGTCAGTAATGAAACGTTTTATTCTGCAGGTAGGCAACAAAAACCGCCCTTCGAGGCGAAGACTATTTGGATCAACAGATCTACGCCATTGTGTTATATTTGATCTAATTAGAAAAGTGGGTGTTTGAGAATCGTTTTCTATCCTCAACAGGACTTCGTGATGTGTGAGGAAACGATAACTTTTCCGGCCTGAAAAAGTGATTCCTACTTTTCATAAGAATTAAATGGAATCGACTCAGCCTCAAGTTCACTTCACTGATGCCTTTCAATCAGATGGTTTCTGTTGATTGGTTTAGGGTGAAGCTCAGAATCCTACCAATAAGTTACCTAAGCCGATGTGAACATTTGCATCTCACAAAGCTTGTAAAATTAGAAAATCTTGCTTAGGGTAGGGAGCCGGCCAAAATTTGAACCAAACCCAGGTAAGAAAATGTAAACTGTTTTGAAGAATCATACTGCAGGCTTGGCTTAAGACGGATATTCTTAATAATACTTACACTTTTTTATAAATGTTCCAATGTTTTTGTCCCTCAACATAACATCAGATGAGCATTCTGTGTACAAAACCATCAACGAGTCTAGCAGCGCCTCTTTGTCTAATAATGGAACCTTCCTTCCACTTCTGCCGCTCAGTAATTGCTGAAGCCGGGTGATCCGGCTCGAAACAGATTCCGACATGATTGTACAGTTTGCCTTAGACCTTCATATGATCGAGTACAACAAGAAATCTATCGAGAATATCGCCAATCTTTACTTTCCATTTGTTCGTCCATGATAAACTTTTTCACCGACAATGCAGTAATAATACTGAGATACTTGGATGCTCCTCCGCTTGTTTGTGATGTTTGCTTTCTGTTTCTTGATTGGTTGCTTATGTACATTTCCGTGATCTGATTGGCTGGTAGCGGAACAAGCGCGCTTAATAAGACGGAAAGTGACAGGGAAACAAGCTATCTGACTCTTTATTATGTGTTTCATGCCTCAAGTATGTAAAATTCGCTTGGAGTTTGGGAGTAACACTTTAATGCCTGATGACTTTGTAACTTCATCAGCCTTGAACTCCTAACAGCTCTACACTACGACTTAAAATAGGTTTATCTATATTAATTATTTGTTAACCATAAAGGTTGTGACTATGTTCCCTTTTTTTGTGATTAGAAATTTGATACATTTTGCCACCCCTTCCCAACTCCGGATCTCTAGTCAACTTGCTAATCATATGTTGGGGAAAAACACAATGGTGACAAAACCAATCCCGCTGCATAACTAAAAAGATTATATTGTTGTTTCATATTGCTCTTTTGAATCGAATGTGAAAATGAAAAAATTAGGAACCGTTACCATTTAGAAAACTTCATGCATGCAGTGGCGTCGTGGCCGGGGGGACAGGGGGAGGCCGTGTTCCCTCTGCTTTCAAAAGTATGGGTAGTTCTCAAATGTTTAGCAACATAAATTACTTGGACTGAAGTACTTACCCTAATTTCGCGGGACAATTCACTATTTTAAAGGAGAATACTAATCAAAATCAAAATGATTTCTCAGGATTTACTGATTTCTACCATAGAGTGATTTGCTGCTCGGATTTTGTCAGCTAAATTCCGGATTTTCAAGGGTCAAATTTGGTTATGGAAATTCGCAATTTTTGTCATAAATTAAGTCTTTATTTGATTTTGAAAACCAGGAAAGTGCCAACTTTGTGCCTGTAACCAGATTTTTGAAAATTTTGTCCCAGATTTTAAAATTTATGCAGTTATGTTGCGTAAGGTAAAACAAGGAAGCAGTCGATCAAAGCCATCGCTTTCCCCCAATGGATATTCAATCTAAGAATAAGATTGTATTATTAAAATTTGCTTCAAAAAATGCAATTTCTGGCGATTTTGAAGTTTAGATTATAAAAGATTTCTCCCTTCGGCGGCAACCGGTGCCGCCTCAGGTATAGACCAGGCGTAGAATAGGGGAATGGTCGTCCAAGCGAAATTTATGGGACCAAGTGGTCAATTCGAGGGTGCTGATTTCGATTTTGTTATACCGGGACTTTGGGGGGCCATCAGCTTCTTTTTTGCGTTTGAAGTCTCGTTTTTGTGTATATGAAGGTAATCAATAAGAAAACAGTTTAAATGGAAATAAATTACAATTTTAAAGTTGACTTAGCATCTTTTTTGTGCATAAAGCTTAAAACTGAATGTTAGTCTGTTAAGGGGGACCAGAGCCTCGTTTTCACAAGGAAAATGCGTAATCATAAATTTCTTCCCTTGAATAGACATCTTAAAAGTTTAATACATCTTTTGTTGGGGCTGATTTTTGAAATGTCGTCCATAGGAATCATGCAGCGGTATTCCTTACTAACTGATAAATAACACTAATGGAAGAACTACCGGATCATCTAAAATTAGTTTAACTGTTTCAAAGTTCCTCAAAATCGTCACCTGAGTTGGAAGCTCTTTTATCCTTCAGCTTGGCTTTTTTAAAGTTTACAGGTATGTTTTTGGTAACAAGTATCACTCTAACGATAGAATCCTCATTCATCCCAACCATCTACTAGGAAGCCAAACTTAAGCATCAAACCACATTAAAAATCATAGCGATTTAGATTGCATGCAGAATACGAAGCCTTGGGTTTTCTATGCATTGTAGCAAGAGATTGAGATCTATGATTCCTTTTTCTCTTTCGAACTTCTGCATTAAAAATTTAGATTTACTTGATTTCTATAACACACACGACAAACTTTGTTTAATTATTGACCGGCTTGTCCATTCTCAATCAGTTGTGTACCCTGGCTCATCCGAATGATCTATAAAAGACCCCTTTTCTCTGACTTCTATCCGAACTACTTATATCCTTTTTACTGAAATATAATACTAGACTTTGTACAAAAGGAGAAAGTGAACAGGAGTTCCTGCTCTGCTACACTATGATTCTGTCACACTATTTTGGCTAAAGCTGTACTTATTATACAAGGCTGAAGATCAAGTTATATGATTTATATTTCTATAGCGACAAGTGAAAAAGGAATACATTGTAAAACAAAATTGCCAACAATTCTATCTTAAGTTGCAAATGAACTCTGTACATACAAAAATCTTGTCTTGCAAATGTTGCATCGAATTAAATTGATATGGTGCTCGTTTCTAAAGAATCCTTGAGATCCTGTGAGATTGTCAGCAAAGACCTTGCTGCAGCCAAATCTTGGCCTAGACTGGTTGTAGAAAACACTTTTTTCAGTGATTTTACCAGATTCAAAAAGATAGCTCTTCTTCCAAACCCAGCCCTTTATCAGAGGTCTTCCGAATGAGCTTGGGTACACCTGACGATGCTGTCGGAATTTTCTAAAACCTGAGAGGAGTTAAAACCTGACAGTGCCCTTGAGAAAACTTGCTATCTATTTTAACTGCTACCATTCCACGAAATACTGCTTCCATTCCAAACAAGTACACAAAGTGACTGTCTTTGACAAATACAAGGACAACAGCATATAAAAGATTGTGAAAAAATTGAGAGAGGTGAAGTTAGCTATACGCCTTAACAAGTCCTGACATTAAGGTGCTATATGACTTTTACAGCTTCCATATCAACGAAGAAAGGAAAGAAATATTGTTCAATCAATTTCAGCTTGCAATTGAAAAGGATTGTAGTGAACTCTTTAGACGGACAGTGATCATTTCAAACAAATTTCAAAGTATTAAATTTTTAAAATACTGGGCAGGTGACCACCGACATTCTAAAAATGCTCTTATCCTATGAATTGGGTGGAACCAAGATTATCATAGATAATGGTACTTGAAAACAAAGGAAGATAATTGACATGGTATCATGAGTTCTAGAAAATGTAAGCATTACTTGGCCTGCATGCTTTTTTTGCTATAAGTATGTTTCCAGTTATACTTTGTCGTGTATTTTATAGAAATGGAAGAATGTCCTTAGTTAATCTTCTCCGACACAAGTTGTTTGTGCAAAAGTTCAAAAGACAAAAGGAGATCATTGATCTCAGTCTTCTGCCGCCATGCAAAGAAAACACGAGCTCTGTTGCTATGATTTTAAGACTAGCTTGTGATTTGATGTTTCAGTTAGGCTTCCTAGTAGATATAACATGGTTGGGATTAATGAGGATTTGCTCGTCAGGTTGTTACTTATTACAAAGAACAATTTTGGGAGCTTTCGCAAAAACAAACTGAAGAAAAAAACGTTTTACATTTAGATGTCGTGTGCAGTGAGTCAGAAGAGGATCTTGAGGAGCTTTGAAACGATTAAACTACGTTTAGATGATTCAGTAGTTTTCAATTAGTGTTATTTATCAGTTAGTAATGAATACCGCTGCATAGTTCCTATGGACGACATGTCAAAAATTAGCCCCATCAAAAGATGTATTAAACTTTTTAGATGTCTATACAAGGATGGAAATTTTAAGATAACGCAATTTCCTTGTGAAAACGAGGCTTCTGGCCCTCTTAACAAACCAGTATTCAATTTTAATAAGCATTTATGCGCAAGAAATGTGCTTAAGCAACTTTGAAATTGTAATTCATTTCCACTTAAACTGTTTTGTCATTGATTACCTTCATATACGCAAAAAAGAAACTTCATGCACGAAAAAGAGGCTGATGGCCCCCCCCAAATTCCCCATATAACATTGATTTTCGATATCAGCACCCTCGAATTAAATAAAAGCACTTGGTCCCATAAATTTCGCTCTCGGACGACCATTGTCCTAATCTACGGATGTCCAGGCAATTTTTACAAACAGGAAAGTCCATCCGCAGTTATCAAAATTCACCTAAAAGAATATAAATAATTTAGCAGACCCATAATTATCAAAATACAAAATCTTGTTTAAAAACCCCTAACCATAGTAATTTAGACTGTTTCCTATAATGACCGGCCTAAACAAATCTGCAATTCTATTCCTGTTTTGTTAACATTATGTATTAGTAGAATCCATAAGCATCAAGTACCCAAAAATATCAGATCACAAGGAAAATTCTTACCCATAAATATTGATTGGCATTTGTATTTAGAAAGTTCAAATAACCCCCCCCCCCCCTCTCCTAGGATGATAACCTCCATCATTGATGTGAGCACTCTAATCTGTTTCCTCAAGAGATGATAAAATCTATGATCCAGTATGGCCATAATCTAGTATTTTTATGTATAAGTAACTTTGCACCAGATGAAGACCGTGGAAAATTTGCCTGAGATCGCTCTTGCACGGGCCCTTTTGCTAGTTCGAGGCATTCAAATCATTCGTATTAACATCCAATTATGTTGCTGGATTATCTCGAAAATTTGGAGTTCTCTACTTATTCAAAATTCAATTGTTTTTTAATTTTCAGAATGTAAAGTACTGGCTTCTTAAAACAAGCTTATTATGACAAATTGATATATTTTACGAATCGTTTTGCGTTCAAAATCTTCACAGATTGCATCTCTATTTAAACATATAAATGCTTAATTTTTCAATAAGAGGTCGTTTACCATACCACAGTTTTGCAGTTTTATAGCGACAGAAATCTCTTATTTTGAATAGCATTGAACATACAAGTTTTAAAACACAAGCCTTATTTCTAATATGAGAGTCCTTGATGATAAAGAGGATGGGTTGCTAGGGTAAAAAACTTACTCAGAGCATGTCTTTGCAAAGAATTATCAAAAGAAATGGGAGATTGTAAAAACGTATCTTTAATGCTCTTCATCTTATACCCAAAGAATTTTCTTATACCTAAAAAATTTTCTTACAGATTCCATGGAAAAAGAAAGGCCAAGTGATAAAGATGTGGAAATACATGTTAGATGTATTAATATTGACCATTTAATCTGATATAATATTGTCAAATGATTACTGAGGAGAAAAAACGTTTAAATCTATGCAAATTTGGCTGTGATGTAACTTCAATAAAACAGGCACTTTCCTAATCGAATACTTCTAATCGGTCTTGGCTATTGAAATCATGAACAAGGCCAAATCTATGGACAGAAATAGTTTAAGCATGCCTTTCAGAGGCCGTTATTCAGGAATATTTGTAATAGATTGAATCACTGATTTGTTGTTCTTCAGAGTAGGTATATACTTTGCATCAATTTTTTGGTTCAGTTGTATCTTGATGAAAAGGGTTACGCCAGCTTCATGAGAGAGTAAGGTGTATTGGCAAGTGGAAATGAAATTAACTCAAACAAAAGAGCTGACTAGAGAAAGATAATAGTTAAGGAAATGGAGAGTTACGAAATAGTTAAAAAATGGGAAATACCAGTAACTGAGGTTATCACTAATGGAGGTTATGCAAATGGCAGCAAATTTGTAGAAAATGCTGCTGGCGAATTTTTTTAGAAATTTAAGTCAAATTCTACATTTTCTTGAACTGTATTACGTCATATAATTCCATCAAGCATATATAATCTTCCTTGGAAGAAAGGCAGGGTTTGGGCGTGGTGACAGCTATATCCTCCGTTCTGTTGTAATTTTTAAATTGCCAGTTCACAAAAAGGTAAAGCTTGGTAATGTATGTTCGTTCGTCCGTCCGTATGTCCGTTCGAATAGAATGGTATTTTAGTTTATTTTCTTCAGTTGTGACCCAAGACAAGATGGACAAAATATACTCTAATTTCAATTATGACATTCCCTATAAAATTGCTTTTAGAAGCTTTTTTGTTGGATAATAATGCATTTTATTTACTACGTATTATAAAGTCGCAAAGTGTAGAAAAGCTACTGTGGACAATCAAGAAATTGGTTGGTGATGTGAAATTAACGAAATGAGTACATGCTCGAAACGTCGTGTTTTTAACACCCAAATTTTATATGTTCATTCTGGTACTCAATTTATTTGCCAACTATATTATCGTTATTTAGAAGTTAATGCATTTGTCACTCAAATAGGCTATTTATCATTAAATTCGCCCTTACTTGCTCCAACGTTTGAACAATAGATGGAATCCGAGCCTTTAATGTTTCCTGGATTGGAGTGAAATTTCACCCTTGTCTGTCAAAAAGTCTCTTCAATCAATATTCGATAAAGGACGAGAAGGGCGCACGTCCTCGCCTTCAAATAATTTTCACGAGAGAGAATAACCCTATAAGTTTCTTCAGGTGTTCCTACCACAAGAATTCCAAAAGCCAATTTCACAAAAATTTTCTTTTTGTGATTTTCCTTAACCCGTTGAAGTCCCCATCGGGTTAGAGACCAGCGGTTATCGTTTATAACCCCTCTCCCTAGACAAGCTTTTTACAATGAAAAAAATTCGCCGTGTGACAGTGTGAAACCGATTTATCTGGTGTGTGCGTGGCACATGATAGAACATAGTCACAAGAAGAATGATCCAGTTACCGATTTGCACGTGATTTTATCCCTCACCAGTCATTGCTATTGACGACACAAAATGCTCTGTCGTCCAGACAAAAATTGGTCAATCCAAACCAAAACTGCAAAACTTCGAGCAATTAAAGGAACATCCCCAATGAAATCGTTGCCTTACTTCACAATGATAAACAGAGCCATACCAACAAGGTATATATGCCCTACTGTTTTGTAAAATGTTAAGCGTGCAACTTGCGTCTATTCCATACTGTCTTACAAAAGTTTAGCATAGCAGCGTCAATATAGGTTTTGCACTTAAATTGTCACTAGATATCGGACGACAAAGAAAAGACACCAAGTCAACAGTGAAACTTAATTTCGATATGATGTACTAAGATATAAGCTTTTAAATTCTAGGAAACATAATACCAAGATTAAATGCGTTAATAACGAAAGCTCGCGTTGTTAAAATCTGTTAGTTATATATATGTTATACTATGACTTCGTTTTTTGCAGGCTTCTTTACAAACACCATTTAGAAAAGTAACCCACAAGACTTTGGCCTGTCGTTTAAAAAGTTGGTTTTAAAAATTGAATAAAATTTGGTAACTTGACCGATATACCATATGAAAACGAACAAAAAGGTTACTTGAATCGTTATCATTTACTGATATTGCAACTTAAGCGAAAGTTGCATATATTGAACACAACTTTGATATTGGTGCAGGACGTCACAAAAGGAGGTTTGTTCAAAACGCGGCAGTTGAGCCACTTTAACTGCACCTCTACTCAGCACCAACTTCGTCGACCACTTCAAACTTTTCATCGGCAGGACTCTGTCTTCCTCTTGAGCCCTTTGCTCCTCTTTGTGCCTGTCTTCCTCCACGACCCCTTGGACTACCTCTGATGCCCCTCTGACTACCTCTTCCTCGCTGCCTTGACTGGGCCACAGGTCTTGAAGGCGCTGTCATCGTAGCCGGACTGTTTTTAGGGGTAGGCTTTTTAACCGGGGGTAGCGTCTTTTGCACGACAGCTGGTTCAGTAGCTGGTTCAGTAGCAGGTTCTTGCTCAGTGTCCACAGCAGCATCCCCTTCTGTATCATCGGTAGGCTACGAAAAATATCAAACTTTGAAGGACTCCATTATAATGTCCTTATACACCAAGCCTTACCTCGTTAAAAAGCCACTCCCAAGAGAAGACGATTGTTCATTAGTTTTGTTTGCTATATACTGTTGTAAAAATTATTCAAAACAGTTTACAGAACAGACTTCTATAATGGAGAAGCTACCAAGAGGTCACAGATCAAGTTCACAGTCAAACTCTTGAAAATAACGAAACTGCAGTTTGCATTATAAAGACGTATTTTGGCTGCTGAAAACTGCAAACATAACATTGCAATGAGCGGCATAAAAACATAAAAATATACCTGTGATGGTTCGTACAATTCTTCTCTTGTCTGCGGTAATTCATCGGTTATTTCTCCTTCTTCCGGCGGCTCTACATCGATTGGTTCATCTTGCTGTAACCCTTGATCTGCCACTTCACCATCACTTGCAGACCCATTAACATCCTCCTCATCGAATCCCTGTGCAGGCACTTCTTCATCTAAAGGTTCATCTTCTGGACATTCCTCAGAAGCGCCTTCATTTTGATGAAGCTGCTCACTCTCCTCCCTAGCTTCTTCTTCCCAGTCTTCCTTATTCTCTTCTTCTTCTTCTTCGTTGTCTTTTGGATGCCATTCTGGAACCGATTTTTCTATGCGGACCTGCAAAAAGATGACATCATAAGGATCATAAAGCTGAGGAGGTTTGGGTCTTGCATATCAGAGAACTTCTTCAAATCGAAATACAACGAACAACTTTTATAACAGGTATAACACGATATAATACAGGAAGGATGACATTTTTAATGAACTTTTGTATTATTTGACATATTTTCTCTTTAATTAACACTCTAAGTAAACTGAAGTTGAACTCAGAGACGAATTAATCACTTATGAGAAGTGAAGGGGAATCCAAAGTCTCATCATTGTTCAAAACCATAAGCATAAACTTTTTAGGAAAATGACCAGTTACTCCGGATTAATAATTCACTAAAATGTGCCTGAGATGAATACGCTTGAAGCAAAAAGTACAAATTTCACTTTACTTTGGAACGTATTTGAACTAAGCCGAACTAGAGACAGATGAAATCGTTACCCTCCTTTGCATTGTAGTACTAAGATTTCTAAACAGGGTGTCTCAGTATTTCTAGATAAAAAAATTAGAATAGAAAAAATGTTACAAAACTATTAACTAATATTGCAAACAAGGAGAGTAAATATTTTACCACTTTTTTATATGGTTAAGACGAAATATGGTGGACTGAACTGTGTTACTTACAAATTCCGGATCATCTTTCTGAACATATCTGTTTTTGATAGTTTGTTGGTTCTCCGTTTCTTCCTCATGAGCCTCGTAGAGAACAACCTCGCTTCCATCATGTTGATCCAAAACACCAACGATGTCTTTATTTCTTTTCACAATGTTGTCATGATACCCAGGGTGGTCTTCCATATATTTCTACAAAAACAGAACAAAGTAGTGGGTAAATAAGGTAAAGGTTGAAACGCAACAATGTTACATAAAAAACTACTCTGCACATCGAATAATTGAAGCAGTCCAATCATAGCAAGAAGGGAAGATATTTAAACTTTGCTCATAAGTATGACAGAAAAAATTCATACAAGGATATGTGGCAGGAATGTGAAGTTCACATGCAAAAGGGAAATCAGTCAATAACAGAAAAAGAACTGGAAAACTATTATCTCTGTACTTTGTAAGCACCTATACAACTTGAAGCAAGCAATATAGAGTACAACACAGCTGTTCGAACAGGAGGGAAGTTCTCTGGACGTTTCCTTGGAATTCCTATGCCTGCCAACCATTGAACTCAACCCCTCAGGGACAAATATGATACTACCAGTCATGAGTGCAGCGCACTGGAAAACAAACTTCAAAGCGAGTTTCTTGGAAATAAAAAAATTAACTGTCAGTTGACATCTGTTGCAATTCAAAACAAGAAAAAAAGCAAATAAATATTACCTGATATGCGTCAATATGTTGCGGAGTTCTGATGTGTTCTAATGCATTAGCCCCATTGCTCAGTAACTTATTGCAGAGGCGGCAATCAAAACCAGATGCAGCCTTGATAAACTCACACCCTGCCAATTTAAAAAAAGGGATGCATTTGCAATATCCTGTCTATATAATCGCTACTTGCCTGTCTATTTAAGACAGCAATATGATTAAACGAATTTCACTCAGCAAAGGATTTATCACTTATGGTAAGTGAAGGGGAATCCATAGTCTCATCACTGTGAAATCATTTTAAACAGATATAAATTTTATTTCCCTGATCAACAATGACTGTAAATTAAGAAAAGTTATAATTTTGTGATGGGTGAAAAATAATATAGTTTGCAGTCTCTTTGAATGTCATCATTCTTTTCTTTACTTACACCATTGCAAACAATACCCACACAAATATATACCTTTAAGGTTTAACAAGGAAGGATACCTACTAACCAACTAACAAGAAAAAACAAAAATATGCTGGATCTTGAATAAGACTGCTACAGATGCAACACAATTCTCACAATTTGAGAAACATCTACATCAATATAAACCTTACACTATTGCTTACCAAAAAGCTGCTTTTCGCCAGCAAAATCCTTTATGGAAACAACTGATTCGCACACATGTCTGATGATAACTGAGCCATCTATCTTTGTTGCAGACTTGCGTGTGTCCATTCTGTATGTTACATAATTTTCAGGGTGCTTTATTTTGAACTCTTCCTCTTCCTTCCTTTTTGCTTCCATAAAACCAATCGTTTGTCGCTTTAATATAACTTTTGCAGATGGATTCAGCTCAAGCCAATTCTACAATAATATATTCTACAGGATGAAAAACCAGCAAGGGGTACAACTCAAACTGCAGAGTTTGAAGAAAAGGCTGTTCGTCTTTAAGGAATTTGTAAAACCAGCTACTTTCAAATTTTGAAACAGCACCACAATCACATGAAACAAAACACTGAAATTCTAGGAAAATCTTTCAAACTCCAATGGGTAAGAATAAGGCTTAATACATAAGTTTGAAGATAGCTTTGACCAGCATAAAAATAGCATACTAAAGTAGTGTTTGCCTAAGACTTCTCAGAGTATGAATGTCAGATAATGAATAAAGATAAGGAGAAATGTACTTCCAGATGCAGAATTGACATCTCCTGGGCAGCCATTATCAAAAACAATTTCCAAATCAATGAACAAATATAGTTTTGGAGCTAATAATTAGTGTCCTTTGAGCAAAGGTTCTAATCAGTCAAACTTTTCTTTCTTTTTAAGGAATTATAACAAATTAAATTCTCAGATATACAAATACATTTGTGTGTATTACCTTAAAATGCTTATTTTAGGATTGTTATATTAAATGATGCAGTGCTTGTGGGAGTTAACAAAAGGTTTAATGGATGTTGCTCCTCAATCAAGAGCAGTTGCCCAGGTTGTTCTGGATGGTCTTGGTTTAGAAATGCCAATAAAATTACACACCTCTGGGTGGAGCATAATATCCATAATCTCTCTATCAACATCATTCCCAGCCTGTCTTGCCTCAATAACATTTAATGAATGCTTTTTACCCATGAAGTGTTGCTTGATACTCTGAAAAATAACAAAAATATACTCCTGATAAAAACATACATGTATCAATTAAAGTAGAGAGAGAACTTTTTTTAGATGCTAGTATCAATCCAAATTAAAATACAAAAAATGATCTTTGGCACAGATAATTGCAGGCAAATCAAATTAAATAAGCATTGTGACCTTTATATTTGAATATTTTCTGGAAATGATATTTCTCTTAAAAAAATAAGGAACAGGCAATACTAACTTTATATCTATGGGCAACAATCTTGCACAATTCACACTTGTAGTTTTGTCCATCAAAATGAAAGGCTGAAAGTTTGTCAACATCTTGGTCTGCAATGTTTCTATCAATCTTAGTTCTCTTCCTCAACTCTTCGATTTTATCAATAAGTTCTTGTGGTATTTCGATGCTTTCTAGATCCTCAATCTGCTTTGCCTCTTCATCTTGCATGAATTCATAAACATCATCTAAAATTGTAAATACATTGCTTGCAAATAAGCGTGCTTCACATTGTACATTCAAAGTACAGCATACACAATCGCTTGATATGTTTCTATCATAGACTGGTTCTGTAAACTTACTAATACACATCAGTATTTACAAAAGATCTCTTTCACCCATGTCACATGTAAGGAAGGAATATACCCTATATATACTCAAGCTTTAAGGCAGCAAAGATTTGTTTGAATGATCACAAGTTAAAGAAAAGATTAGCTACAGAGAGGGTAAACTAATTAGAGACCTAGTGGATGGAAATATGT
The DNA here is from genome assembly GCF_013076305.1 of Rhopilema esculentum. The sequence goes on from NW_027019317.1 coordinate 1,634,073, forward strand.
GGGTTCTACTGGTCACTATAGATTCCATGAAATCTTTCAAGCACTTTTTCTAACCATTTTTCCTGCTGATAAGGGCTAAACGTTTATCAATATAACTAGAATAGAAAGTGTTTCAATCATACTAAGCTACCACAACTAGCAAATCTAACTTTAATGAGAAACCAGCAGTGCTACCTACTATTTGTTCACCACTCCACAGCACCACAGAAGTGTAACAGGCCTGGCCGTTTGTATTTTTATAGGTGAGCTGTGAATCGCTCCCCTCATTTGCTGAGGCGAGCTAAATCAGTAACACATAGAATGTACTTTAAAGACAATCGACAGATGACTTAATAAGCCCCTTTAGTATCTGTCGGTTGCCTTAATGTAATTGCCTCAGTCAGGAGTGTTATGTTTTACTTCTTTCAATTTGCATTTGCTTTAACCGTGACTTAGGCACCCCATTTACTCGAAGTATTTGAAAGAACAGACTCTCTCGGTTTTATATAAAGCTGGCACAACACAAAAACAACAATTCTCTTGCAAAACAATCTTTTTGTTGCACAGAATTTGAAAATGGCTTTAAAAACAAATTTTGAAACAAACTTAATTATACGTCTAGCACTCTTCAGAGAGTAAAACGTCAGAACATAGATGGAAAACTCTACGCTAAAATACCCAGTTTAGGATCGAAATAGGCCATCAGAAAACGCGAGGACATGACTGTTGAGGTTTTCAATAAGTGCCCCTTTCCTATTGAAAATGTTACCAACTGCTACATAGATGGAACGATGATCAGGCTTTGCCAATAATGCGAAACATGTCGCCGTTATAGTTTTTCACCCAATCTGGGTTTTTCAGTAAATGCTGCTCGATAGTGGAATTCCATGTTTTGGTTGTCGTTTTTGATCTGCAAGACAGAGTACCCTGTTCTCTTTGAGGGATAGTTTTGTTTCTATTGCTGGAAGGGACCTGCTGTCTTATTATATCCCCAATCTACAATTCCTACCCATTTCTTCGACTTTCCTTCCAAAAATATTCCTGTTTTCTTAAGATTGAAAGTTTCTAATCACTACAAACGTACCTTTCGGTTAACTATCCTTTTCCAAACAGATCGAAGTTTATGCCTATCATGACAAAAACCGCCCAACAAGCAAAAAGTTAATTGCAAAAAATGCAGTGACGGGAGAAATCGCTGTTACAAAAATAAGCCAATTAACCCATTTTCAGGGTTCTCTGAATAGGAAAAGGGCAAATGAATGGAAATTTTAGGGGAGCGATTCTCCCTTCATGTTCTGTTTAGGAGAGCAATTCATAGCTCGCCTCAGGTTGCGAGGGGAGCGTGGAGGCGAGCGCGAGCTATCGCTCGCCTCAAACGGCCAGGCCTGGTGTAAACTTGAAAACAAACATATATACATTTTTGTATTTAAAATTCACATTCTACATCAGGCTCCAATGCCAGTCTATCTACACAAGGAGAATAAAATAAAACATTTGCTCTTGTAGAAGATAATGTATCTTTAAAAATAAATATACACCTAGCTTACCTTCCTCTCCTTCAGCCTTTCTGGGCTTCGTGTCTTTGAGCTGTTTTTGATGTTGCGGCTTGATATATTGTTGCTTTCCTTGCTTCCATGGTGGGATCAATGGACCTCTGTTGCCTAAATTTATCACATTATTGCTCATTAAATGAATAAAGTAAGATTGTTTATATGCAACTATTGTAGATTTTTCACAAACAATTGTGAGGTATGAAAAGCTAAAAATTACAAATAAATTACAAATAACAATAGTTCAACACTTTGTAAATGGTTTAGGTTTAGGAGGTTGACATTTTCAAATTTGTCAGAGATAACCTCTTACCTTGGTCTTCTTTTCTTCTCTTAAAACTTTGACCTTGATCTTGGGGTGGGCCTCTCCTTTTCTGAGGCTGAAATGGTCTTCTGTTTTTGTCAACAAATTGACGTCCTGGTCCCTAAGACATGGTAATATTACCAATTTCAACCAAACTGATTTATCACCAGTTTACAATTATAAAGAATTAACTTCAATTATAAAGAATGAAGTTATAAAACCTTGAAAAAATTATACAAAGATTAAAAAAAGACAAAGTTTAGCAACTTAAGCAGCAATTTTAAAGATAAAATTCAAAAAAAATATTTGAATTCTTGTAAGTTGGAACTTCCATCAATATATCTACATGATGAAAACTGCTGATGAATAATCATTTAACATGATGAAAACCAAAAGTGGGAATTCTCAAGGTCATATTACAGAAATTTGAAAGAAAAAAACAATTTTCTTAAACTTCTGCAGGAAGCAATCAAGATATCATAAATTTACAAGATTCAAACCTTTCCTCTCTGATTCATCCCTGTAGGTGTAGGCAACAGGCTTCCAGAATTCATACCAGAAAATTGCTGCGCTTGGAGGATTGCAAGTAGATTCTGTGTTTGATGTGCTTGCATGGCTGCTGCCAATTGTTGCTGGGTAGTGTTGCCTCCCAACATTCCTGTTGTTGTTAATCAAAGTTTCAAGCAATAAAATTTACATGCAACAGTGCTTTTTTCATTCAAAAAATTATTAAAAAATATGTTAAAAGTAGAAAAGCATAAAGTTTAATGAAAATTTTTCATAAAAAATGCATACCAACACTTTCATACAAGTACTTTCACACTTTTACAATGGTTAGATAATAAAAAACTCTTTGCTGATATAATATTCCAAGGGCAGTTAGTTACACCACTAATGTCTGGTTAATCTGGCCCTCCACAAGATAGCAACAATTGTTTGAAGTTCATCTAGAAAAAATTGTTAGTACCTTGCTTAAGTGTTCTAAACAGCTGAACCTCAATAAGGCTGAAATACATTATCAGTATTATTTCCATCAGTTTTTGCTTATCAGCCAAAATATGTGACATTGTTTAGACTTATGAGGCAAAACTGTGATATAGCTTTGTGTGCTTGACATTTCAGTCAAACTGATCAGAGAAAACCTCATCCAACTGGAGAGGATTGGCTACACATCAATTAATGGACCTGCATTAATGGATCTATGACCTGCATTGTACGAGTGATTGAGGCAAAATTTATAGCAAAATTTTTGAAAGTGAATCAGGGCTAAAGGAAGCTTTTACATGGCTATGAAGGTAAACAAAGTTGATTGTTTTGCGTAAACAGAGTTTTTCATTAGTGCTTCGGAAGCAGAACCCATCTTGTGGAATGTAATGCCAAGCAATGCACAATAAAGGATAGTAATGTAAAGTTGGAGGAAAAGTTTCACGAATTACTCTATCTCCTTTGGTAATACCATTCTGCAGCTAGGCCAACAGTTTATCAAAATTGTTTCCCTTTATCTTAGAAAACTTGTTCTCATCCTTTGGCAAAACCTCCTCAAAAATGTGTTAAACATTATACATAATTATATTTTCATGTAGATGTTTATTTTCAACCTTCTTTGTTTTAAGTGTGGCTATAGTTATTGCAGCAGCATGTTCTGTGTGACTATCATCAACAAATTGTAAAAAACTGAAGGCCTTGACGGAGTGGGTATACTCATGCTCCAAAAGATGAAATGGCCACACAAGCAGACTTCTTGTTTCTAAGTTTAAACATTGCAACCATGGAGAGAGGAAAAGAGAAATTGAGTTTGCACATGGCAACAATATTGTTAAAATGAGAGCCCCATTGACAGGTAAATAAGAAAGTAACCTGAAGAGCCTTGAACTGGGTCATTGGGGCTGGCACCCAAGAGACCTGATGCTCTTTCAGCTAACTGATGAAAAAGACTGATTCAAAAACTGATGAGCAAAAACTGATTGTGTATTCCAGCCTTAAAGCACTACTTTGAACACCTGAATAGCTCCAGTGGTATGATTTGCAATACATCTAGCAACTTCTTCCCACAACAGCTTTTATACTTTGGACAAACCTTGTTTACAGTTTAGAGACACAGTGGCAAAAATTATTGGAGCTTTGATGCGACTTGAGCTTTTGCCCAATTAGCATTTTTTGCCAGGATATGTGGGCTTTCATACCCTTGACTTCAAATATGGACTGTAATCTTGTACAAAATCCTAGACCCTACCCCCTCCAAAATTGGAAACACATTGTGTGATAGGGCATGTGTAGGCCATAATAAGGCTTTGCTTAATAAGGTCAACGAGGAAAGCCCATTGAAAGGAACACTGGTTTCTTGGACATGTCTCTAAGGAATTTGGAAATTTTCAGAGCATGGGTAGAAGTGACAAACCTAACTAGATGGAAAAAATTCTCTCTATCCATATTTACAAAGCAAAGCCTTTGCCTAAGTAAAAGGCTTGAGTGGCAGGCAACTCTTATGAAATTTGATAATCAAGAAAGAAACAGTAGCAGATTAATAGGAAAACAAGTCAAAAATGAATTAGCAGCAGATAGAATGACAGCTATTTGAAGAAAAAATTCGTTTTATGTGAAAATTTTGTCTTCAGAAAAACGTTTAAGTTTAGAAAGCAGCAAAGGGCAGAAACAATATGCAAAACAAAATATATCAAGGAAGAAAGATCAAATAGAAGCACAAGCAGACTTCTGCTTTTGAATTTAAAGGGTGGACTGAGCTATGAGAAAAATGTTGCAACCATGTAGAGAGGGAAAGAAAAATGAATTCCACACATGGTGACAATATTGTCAAAATGAAGAGCCTCACTGAGAGGTAAATAAGAAAGTAACCTGGCGAGCTTTGAACTGGGTCATTGGGGCTGGCACCCAAGAGACCTCCAGCTTCTGGGGCACTGCCACCCCTATAGCCTCCAGGCCTTCTGTCATCTCTTCCTCTATATTGCTGTTGTGGTTCTCGGGATATGTTTCGTTGACCCTGACAAAATAATTATAGTTTAATAAAATGCAAAGCTTGGTAGACCACTAAGAAACCTGGCAATGCTTCAAGTGGCCATGATCACAAGATGCTCAGAAGCAGAAATCTTGTGCTGCAGCAAACACATTGACATAGTCTAATACCAAGGTGATTGACAGAACATAGCAATGTAATGACATGTGCCAGCATTCAAGGGTAACTGCTGCAGAGAATTTAAAGACTTCCATGTTCTCTGGATATGGTCATAAGGGAAATGGGATTGATCCAAAGTTCTAAGGTGTTTCATTCAAGTTCTTGAAGTGACCTTGAAATCAGTTATTGAATTCTGGAACTAATTCTTGGAACTAATTCTTGACCACATTACCAGGGTCAATGGAGAAGAGACACTCTCACATCTTGAAATGCCTGAAGTCAACTAAATGACTTCTAACTCAGTTACTGGTTAACAAAAAGCTCTGCAGAGCATGTCTCATCCCCCTTCATTTATATTTTGACAGGCAGCTTTTGAGTATGGTTTACTGGAAACTGATACAACATTTTAACACTGGCCAGTAAGGAAATAAACAGTATTAAGTGAGGGTTAAGCATGGATGTTTGCATAACGACAAGTTTAGTAGTAGATGTGTAGCTTTAGAAGTGAGATTGTAAAATGAGTCAATTATCAATCCATGCAGAAAAAAATTGAGTGTGGTCAACCAGACATAAAACATTGAAAAAACTTCAATCAACTGACAAAAATTGATGGGAACTGGAAAAAATACAAGCTTATTGCAAATATACTTTGGTAAAGGAGACAATAAACAGGTTTTTATAGTTTCAAATTTTGTTGGAAGGACTGTGTTTACTCAAGCCATCGGTATTTGCATTACTGTGTCCATCAAATCAATTCCAAGGATCCAACAAGACTTCAAAAACAACTTTTGCAAAGACATGGAAACAAAGTTCCTGGACTGACTCATATTGGACTCTGAAAAGCTCGAAAATCTTTGCTGTAAAGGAATGGAACATCCAGATTTTGTTTGTTTTGTATATGTAAAGATGTGTCATGTGCTATTCTCAAGAAGAGAAGTGGCAGCATGCCTTGGTTTCATGGTCACCATAACCAATATGGTAATGCTAGTATTCTTTCAAGAAACCAAACCAATCTTGAATATTTGTTGCACATTGTGAAGATCATTGCCTTTCCCACGGTTCATTATTTGGCACTAACTAGCAGGACCAAGATCTTTGAAACCTTGACATATGAATAGGCATGACACTTTCACACTTGCTGAAAATATTGTTCGGATGATTGCTCAAGCATCTTTCAGATCCAAAGCTTACATTAAAAGATCCAAAGTGTACAAGGGTTACATTAAAACTTGCTGCAACCACTTATAATTACTCATTTAAGAAAATATGTGGTTTCAAACTTTCATCATAATTTTGCATTCAACTTGCAAAAAATAGAGATATGCCAGTTCTTATGTGTATCCTTTCCAACAGCCTCACTTCGGACTTACTGACCACACCAAAAAGAAAAATGGCTCCTTGACTGTGTATTGAAACATAAAAATCTTCGCTGTTAAAGGCAGCACATGAAACATTGCCACAAAATGCCTCAGTTGAAACACCGAGTTGGTAAATTAGCACAATGTACAAAAACTTGGAAAGCAAAAGGCAATTAGTCCAAACTTTTCAAGCAACTGACACCAACCTATTTCATCTGAGTTTAGCAATTACAAAATTAACAAAGTTATAACAGCAAGAATATTTTGTGAAAAACATATTTTGCTAAGTAATTTCTGAAAGTTAACACCATTGTGCTTCAAAAGGATTTCTGTTAGAGAAACTCTTCATTTCCAAGAACAAACAAGGCAGCAAAACAAAACTTATATCCAAAGGTAACAAGCCACAAGCTTTTACTGGAACATCCAGAGTTTGATTCTCATGTAGTCTTTCTTTTGGATTGAATCCTTTTAGTTGGGCTAGATTGTGGCCATCGTACTCACTTTCATGGTCCTGGCATGATGTGCTTAGTTGCGTCAACAATAAAGAATGGAGCAGCTGTTTTATTTGTGTTATAGATATCCACGATGAAGGCAAAATTGTACAACTAGCAAAAGTGATGGCCCATTATTAAAAGACATGAATTTGGCCAGACAAGAGAGACAATGGACCAAAAGTCAACTATACATGTGATCTAACTTTCTTTAAATATGTATGCATCAAGTTGACAGCTAGCTTTCTTTCTGTTGAAGCTTGTGTAAAAATATATACATCCATTGTGTCAGTAGGGGCATACTTCAAATTCATGTGAGCTTCTGCTTTAAAACATTTCCATAGGCTGGTGTCTGAACTATTGATGATTTAGCCTACGTGTATAAATTTGTACCAAAGGTCTTTCAACTTAACTGGACTGTTACGTTGCAGGTAATTTTCGTTTCTAATGGCACCAGTATGGTTCTAATGCAGACAATATTATTTCCTAATGGTCTCGAGTGCTCACATTTTCTTGCTTTATATTTTCAAGTGCTCATCCATGCCATTAGGTTTAATCCGCAAGACTTGGATAACATCTTCAGGTGGAAAACACCTGCTCACATTCTGTCCGCCAGTTCTCAAAGACTTTCGAAAGAAAACAATGCAAAGACTAACAAAATCTGTTTGTAGTTTTCTGCCAGAGCGAATCCAGGATAATTAGCGCAGGTCAAGATGATGGAAAACGTGGAAAACAGTTCTTTTAAGGCGTAAGTGTAGGAAAATTTTGCTAAGCATTTTGTTGGCAAAACAAGACCAGTCAAAACACGGGAAAAATTATCGGTCACAAGTTCGTCGACCTTTAATTTTGAAGAAAACCGAGAGGCAGGATAAACTGAAGCAGCTAAAAGAACAACAGAAGTTTAACTGTATTATAAAACATAAAGATGCTCGAAACAGTGGAATAAAAGCAATTTTATAATGCCGAATGAGGGGGACTTTTAGAGGCCAAATGGCGAGTGATTTTTTGGCTGAGTATGAGAGAGCACTCGTGAGTTTGAAGATCTCCAAGCAAGGAGCTTTTTCGCAAATTCTATCGTTGAACCTGGGAAATACAGAATAAGATAAGTCACATATCACCGTTTCTTTTGCCTACTTACCCCACCACCTCCCATCCTTCGTCGGTCATTTGGACGTTCCTGAGTTGCACCCCGCTTGCCATAATGTTCGTCGTAAAGGCTGTCGCTAGGACGATAAGCTGATGACTGAGACCGGGCATTGTTGTAGTTCGTCAGTCGATCGTACCTATCTCCTCGACCAAATTCTTGATTTTGTTGATACGGATATCGTGACATCGTCTTCTCCAGCAGCAAGCGATAAACAATGTTAGGATTTAGTTCGCTCTTCACGCCTTCTTGCCAGAGTGGAAAAGACCGTCGACACTTCTCCACGCTTTTTGTGGGTAGTTACCAGACTCCCAATAGAATCTCCTGCGCATGGACAGAATCCTAGGGCAGCTAGAAGCCTAGAACTTTATCACAGTACCTGCAATGCTTTATAAAAAGTGCTTAACAAAGAATGTAGCACTCGGGTTGGCTTTAACTTGAACAATTTCTAGTACTAGAACATATATCAAGGGGACCATTATGAAAAAAGGCAGTTTGACATTTTAATTGATATTTTAATCTTTTTAGCTTTCATAAACTGTATATAAAATTGTTGTGGCGAATTATACGGATTATACATACAAATGCAAGATTCCTAAGGAATGGGAGTGCACGCATTTGGTATTTTTTCAACAACTGCTAGAGTCGAAACTACTTTTATGAACTCTGAGTCGTTTCGGGCACTTATTATTCTCGTCAAAATGATGAAGTTTAGTTGAGTTAATTCTTTACATGTGTAGACTGTGTCTATTGTTTCCAATATTTTACTTTTCCTTGTTTTCTGACATTTTCTGTTGATGATTTGCTTATTTGTTCCTCGTTGTATTTCCAAGGGACATGAAGAAAAAAGCTATAGAATTGCTAAGGAATTGTTATGTGTAAATTTTCATTATTTAGCCTAATGAAAATCTCAAAATCCTTTATAAAAAATGCGTGTATTTTAAATTGATATCAACTTTTGGTTATCATAACCAAAAAAATAAATTTCCCTCAAAACCATAAACAGAAAAATTACCATCCTTTCGGGATTATCTAATTGTTTAAATGCTGTAATGTCCAAGCCCTACATTGACAACGAATTGAAATTCTTCAAATGAGCTTCAAACGTGCTCATAACTTGGCATCTCTCCTGGATTGTCCATTTTCATTCAGTGGCACACCCAAGCTCATCCGAGAGATCTAAAAAGACCCCTTTCCTCTGACTTCTATATAAACTTTTTAAACCCTTTTCATCGAGATATAGTACTAAAAAATAATCAATTTTCTATAAAAAAGAAAGTGACCAGGAGTTCCTGTTCTGCTACACAATGATTCTGTCAAACTATTTTGGCTAAATCTGTACTTAATAGAGAATGCTGAAGTTCTAGCTTCAAGTTTCTTGTTTTAAAGGGTTTATAGGTTTATCCAGAAGGGTGATCAGTGAAAAAAGAATACATTGTGAAGCAAAACAGTCAACTTTCTAATATGAGTTGCAAATGACCTTACATACTAAGGTCTCAGCTTTTTCTCAATGCTCCATTGAATCATATTACGGTGTTGCTCTTTCTAAAGAATCTTTCGATATCATTTTTATGTTGATGGACATCTTGGCCTAGATTGATTTAGAAAACATCCTATTTCAGTGACTTTTTCCAGATTCCAAAAAGTACCCCTTTTACAAAATCTCCCTGCATCAGAGAAAACAATTTTTTCTCAGAGGTTTTCCAGATGGGCTTGGGTACACCTTTGAATGTGAGTGGACACGTCGGGGGCACTGTTCACCACAGTAACTGTTGACTGCACGTGCCCGACGTATATGATATAATCAAAGTTTTATAGTCTAATCTCATGCAAGGAATAACTGGAAAACCGAAACAATGTTCTGCATTGAGTTCTGCACTGCGTTCGCACAACATGAATGTAACTGTTATTACGGTAAACAGTTCGTAAGCATGAGATCTGACTGAATACAATTGCTGTGTATTAGCGTTTTACTTTTTATCAGAACTCAATTCTCCCATGTTCAAGAAATAAGTGTGAATTGAAAACAAATGACTAAGTTGTGAAGTTGGTTAGCATATCTTATAAATAGCTTATTTTTTCTAATACGTATCCTAAATATTTGATAAGATGCCAATACATATCCTAATATTGAGTCTGATTTGAACCTCAAATTTTGTACCGCGAATAATACAGAATTACCTTCATTCGTATTATTGCGATCATAGCCAATCTCAGAGTTTGAATGATAATTCCACTTTCTTATTTACGAGCATCGCTATTTTTGAGTATATCATTCAAAAGACATTCTCTGGAAATAACTGAAAAAGAGCACGAATACAAGAACGAAATTTCGATACTTGAAGAAAAGCAAATAATTTTTTCAAAGCACATGTATCGATGCAGATTTTAAAGTTCACCGCGTACAACAATCATTTCATAAAATGACTTCTAAGTTTCGTGTAACAAAATGATGAATTGATATATCTCTTAACCAATTAAATTCTCTATCTATTTCAAGACTCATATTGATTGAAAACGTTACTCTCGGGAAACTTGTGTCCGCCATGAATCCATCCGCCATGGGCCTAAGACAAACAATCGCTTCTGCTTTCGTAAGAGCATAAAATACATCTGTCTACTGACTCACTCGTTCATAACAAAGTACAACAATTACGTGCTCTCTTTTAAGTACTAATACAAAATATTTTCCAATCAAAATATCCAGGCAATAATTCCACTGTAATTTTAAACTGATAAGATGTTTTCACCCTGTAAAAATACTGCTAACTATGCTCCCGGCCTAGGTTTCTCATATAATGGGACTGTATGGCAAAATGCAAGCATTAAAAATTTTCACAGTAAATACGGGACACCGTTGCAAGCAAAACGGACATTTTTGCTGAACTTGAAGGAGAATCGAACCCCTAGTTTCTCAAACCGAAGCACCATCATTGCTCGACATTTGGACATTTCATTCATACCCAAGGGTCTGAGTTATACCCGACCTGCGGGAATGACAGTTTCTACTGAAACGTCCTGTACGAAAGCAATTACACAGAGTATGATGCTTGTGTGAGGTTACACTTTTACTTCCATGACCATTCAAAAAACCGCGCTAGGGTTAACTTTCAATACTATAATAACTTCAAATAAGGGAAAAATTTGGGGGTACATAAGAAACTCCAACAACAATCTGATTTCAAAACTGTGTCAAGCTCAATGCAACCAAATATAAGGCGACTAAGCGAGCTTTAAAAATAATATATATATTCATTGGCTACTATTATTTGTCTTCATATGCATCTAACATGTCGACAGTTAAAAGCAAATTCTCATTGAATGACGCAATATTTTTTAACTTCTGAGTCAAAATCGTCGTCATCTAAAGACACCTCCAAATCTGATCCTTTGATGTCAGGGAGGTAATCAGAAATGTGGATGTTCTCTTTTTCAAAGAAAAGTAAATAGGGGGATTCGTTTTCCAGCTCACTTGGGTCTATTTCCTAGAAAAGAAAACAAGCGTTGTCAATAATAATAACATAGCGTTTGAATTCAAAGGAACAAAATTTCACAAAACGTGTGCTGTGGCGAATGTAAACATCCTGTCAAAGTTTTGGGGAGGTAAAGGGTACAGACTTTTGATAAATCTAGATGAAGTATTCTCACTTTCAATTTGATTCGATTTGTAATCTAAATCTGTGATTTATATATATTATTCACCAGTGCTCGTCTATATTAGATGTCTAATCGAAGATCCTCGGCACTTCGGTAGAAAACCATGAAAAAATCTTCGTAGTTAATCAACAAAAGCACGAATCCCGAGCTTAGTTTCATATAAACAACACGTGTTATTTCCCGCCACAGTGGGAAGTGACGCAATGGAGCGCAAAAAGGGAATTTACCTTGCAGCTGCTATCGTTGTATTTGTACCATTTATCGTTTGGGTTCCTTGCGTACGAGATATAGTGTCCGCCATTGAGCATTCCAGAGTGACACTGAAAGGAAACACTCTCATGTGAGTTGCTCCTTACATTTTGTTGCATGTCTTGTTATGGACATATATTGCATTCATTATACCTCGTTTATTATGAATGAATGGTCAATAGAATTGAAAAAAGAACAATGTGGATGTCAGGTTTCAGAGTTAGTCTCTCAAAAGAACTTCTTCTAATTTGAAAAAGCAGTTCCACAACCCTTTGTAACAAGCCCGATGAAAACCTTCTCAATGAGAAATTTCCTGACAGGGGAGTCTCTTTTATAAAAATCGTAAAGTAACGAAAAGAGGTAAACTTACAGAAATGGCGAATAATCGATAGTTGTAGTCGTTATCAGTATCCCCATCGTCAGATTCATTCAAACAGTCTTCGATTTCGTCGATTTCCAGGGCCAGTATGTCTTCACTGATTGTGAATTGATTTTGTGCTTTGCCAATATCGGATGTTGAAGTAGAACCATTGACTGGGTTTTCCTAAAGAATAATAGCTCTTATAAACCAATTTCGTCTACAAATACAGGAACTGCAAATCTATGTTGAAACTAACTTGGGTGCCAGAGTCTCCATTATTCAGTCTCAGAAATATAGTTCTAGTCACTAAAATAATTTCGAAATATATTTTTTGAGCGAGGGTTGGAAAGAGAGCCTTTCCTTCCCCTCCTCCATACCCACTCATTCTTTGCCACCGCAGCCGTCTACATACTTTATCCCCAGATTCATAAGGCCCTGGTACCCAGGGTATATTGAAACTAACGGGGGTTAGGGGATTGTGACCAGTGGTGGTGCCAGGAATTCTCAGGGACGCTATAAACGCCAGATCAACTGTCGATTGTTGGAAAATATTTGAAGACATGCCTTAGTGGGTTAAATACCAAAATATCCTCCTCAAAAAGGTGTCCTGGCGGCTTCAAATATAGCTTGAGCCTTTATCAACCACATTGCTAGAAAGGTGTTCAAGGTTTATGCTCAACGTGAGTGTGGACACCTAAAACCACTAAAGCAAAGAGGGAATGACTTGTATATGACTTAAGTACAAACCGCTGTTTTATCGGACGCCCGGACATTAAGAATTTTGCCCGCCCGTCGCTCAGATGGATTTCTTTTCCGCCTGTCCCGTTCTTCCAAGTACGAAGAAGGATCGAACTTTTTCATCGGGAATTTCACGATCTTATTTGACTTAATCCACCGGTTATTCAGCAGTTGAAATCTTTTAATATGAATTATCTGCAAGTGCAAGGACAAACATCAGTAAGAACTGGACCATTACATCATTTGTTAAAAACTATGCAACCAACTGCATATACGCCAACGGCTAGTGTTGCGCTGCAAATTCTTTAAGGAAGATCATAAAATAAGTATACAATCAAGATTATAATGTATCGTATTCCATTAACAATATCTCAATTATTTCATGATATTACGCTATATCATGTTAATATTGAATAAGGATTGTGCATTGATTTTTAAATACATGTGGTCGGCTTCTTTACAAGAACTGATGAAGCTGAGGCAGAACTGTAGACAAGAGACTCACTGCACGAACTGGTAACATATCAAGGTAGTTACCATGTCCAATGGCAACCGGATACTTAAATAAGCAAAAATTAATAGAATATCACGTTGGATTTTGCAAGAACAATTAGCTGTTGCACTGCCCTCATGGATTGGCGGTGTTGATGTTTTGGACCCCCCTCCCCCAGCTGGATTCTATTGCATTTGCTATCAAATCCGTACACTTAATAATTGAATAATAGGGGGGTAGATGTTTGACTCTATGCATGCTACCAGGGATGTCCTCAAAATTCTCTCCAGGATGGTAGCTATGTAATAAAAAGCTTCGTAGGACCATTTGTACTCAAAACATACCAAAATTGGAGGCAAAGTCCATAAACTGAACTTCTTGGCTATTTTTTGATGTTTCTTGCATTCAGGGCAATACCTAAAACACAAAATGATCTTAATTTAGAAACATATATCTTGAAATAGCTTTAGCAATCTGCTTGTAGACAAACAGAAGCAAGCTTGTACTTCATAGCAGCTACGATATAATCATCGTTGCAACATAAACAAAATAATTCTCACAACAAAATTCTACATACAGAAACGTAAAGCAGATTTAAAGATGGCATACAAAGCAATGGAAGAAAGCATAAAATGCTCCCGAAACTCCACAAAGTATCGAAATTCGGTAAATGGAGTATCATATCAACTGTGCATCAACATCTAGTCACTATTTGTGGCCTCGTACTCTGAGAAGATTTGGAAAAAATTGATGTTAGCACGTTCTCTATCTTATATAATACTGCGGTCTTCATTATGAAAATAGACAATTCAAGATCCGCAATCACTTTAACATACACGCTAAAAGTCCTGTAAACGCCCTTTTGCTTAAGAATTGCTTAAGAAATCGACTGCTTTCATAGAAAAGGCCGTACTCCCTTTTTTATAAAACCAAGTTAGCTGTGGAACTAAAAATCATAACCTGCTGAAAGGATTCAATGGACGATACAGAATGTTTGGACGGAAAGAGGAAGGATGCGATAGAAAATGTTCAAAAATGGAACCAAAACTTTTGGCAGGGATTGTAGAAGGACATACATCTTGGGGAAAAGGAAATACAAAATTTGTTTGACGATTTTGTTGTGATTTAAAAATGTTATTTGCCTTGTAGGATTATGGGTATAGTTTTCAACATGTTTGCGGAATTAGGGGTCACATTCTTTCAGACATGTATGGCTTAGTTATCCCCCCCCCCCCAGTTTCAATAGCAACAACAAGACACATAAACAGGGGACCGATATGATGACGTAGCCATACTCTCACAATAGTCATCAATAAACACAGCGCTAACGTTGACCGTTCCAAGCATACTATCTGGAATAATCAATGAATACTGTAATCACCAATAGGAATCATTCTTAACATACCATGTTTCATCGTCACCCAGTTCCTCTTCTTTCGTGAAATCTCTCAAACACTGATCGATATTGATCGGCTCTCTCAGTAATCGCATGCTTTCTTCCAGACTGGGGTGTTGGATAAACGCTCGTTCCTGTCCTTGCTGGTAATTCAAATGCAAGGTTGTCGGGTCCCAGTCAATTGCTAATTGTCCTGCTACGTCACCGAGAGGTTCTCCGTCGCACAACAGCTTACAGCCTCGACAAAATCTAGAGATAAAAATATGCCTTGTAAATTTGCTCAATATTTGCTAATGTTTTAGAAGTTGCAATCATGGTTGCACAGGAGAGACCAGTGGTGGTGCTAGCTAGCCTTTAGTGATTGAAAAAGGGAAGTTCAAAGAAAGATTATACGTTGAAAAAACCGCTCCTTAGACATGTTTTTTAACAGTGTGAGAAACTGCAAATCCACCGGGACAAAAGTGGGAAAATTTCCTAACCTCTAGTGCCTACTTGGTTTCCTATTATGAGATTGTGTTCCCATCAGTTTATTTGAACGAAACGATGTATAATTAACGCAAGTTTTGGTCGTCTTTTATGCTAGTTATGTTGGAGGTTAAAATGTCAATCAAGCTTTCCATTGTTCAAAGAAATAAAAAATAAGCTATAAAAACTGCTTGGTTTTTGGCAAAATCTTAGAGTAGGATTATGTTTGGGATCCAGACAAGTTTCAAAATGCCCGAGGATAAAACAATTTTACAGTGTTTATGTAACCTGATAAAATTGCTTCATTTTGAAAGAAATACAATCAATACTCACTTATACCATGGACAAAAGGAACAGAACTGTCCATCTCGCTGAACAAACTTGAGTTCGAATGGGTATCTTTTACTGCGATAAAACAAAGCTCGATTAAAACGAATTCCTCTGCAAAAAGAAAATTTTAAAGATAAAAAACGAAAAATACAAAATATTCTTGGAAAGGCCAACCTACAAAAAAGCACAGTAAGAAATACAGCAATACTATGTCTACAAATACTGCAAGAATGGATTTAACATTAGATACGCTTGACCAATATTTAGGACTATTTACAATTCAAAGTAAAATTTTGCATAATTGAAATAAAACACCGTCACAGAAGCCGTTGATGGGATTAAACTCAGTTTGATAGGGTTACAACGGACACACCAAAAACAATTCAATGCGTTGTTCAACTTTATTGTAGAAGACAGGATAGTTCATTTGGAAATCTGTAAGACTTTCCTAAACTCAATCACACAATAGTCATATACATTGAAAAATGATACAGTAAAAACAAAACCACAAGTAAGTTAAGGTTGCTTGGTGAACAAGGTTGGGATTTCATTAAACGTTTAAAGGTGCGGAAATTGATAATACAGATTAACTCAAGATCAGACAACTGACTTACTTTTCAGAATTGTTTCTCCTCTCTGAAGCTTGTGTTGAGACGAACCTTTTGATCTCCCGCCAAACGTCCTCATAAATGTCTCTTCGTTTGGTGGTCTTGCTACAGCTTATCAACAAAGGAACCCCGAATAAGGTAGGACGAAACTTTTGCCAAGACAAAAAATATGCATCCATTTGCACCTGCCAAAGCAAGGGAATGTGCAAGCTCGTGATAGTGTAGCTACGATTTCTGACTTAAAACAATTGGCTCGGATTCTCTTAGTTCAATAAAAAACCCAGATTATAGAAAAGCATTTTCTTCTCTTAGAAAGTTACCGTTCAAAGCAGTGGTGGACACCTGGAGGGGGGGAGGGGGGGGGGGGGGGGGGTTTGGGCGATTACCAATATTCTTGAGGACAATGGTCTTTTGTTCTGAAACAATGGAAAAATGTGACATCATCTTATCAAAACAATAGGCTTTCCCTCAACTATTCGACCAAGGGTCCGCCCCTGGTTCAAAGTATGCAGTATCATTTTAGACAGAATAATTACATTTAAACTTGCCATAAAAAACGACAGCATGGAAAAAGAACAAAGATTCCTCAGCGCTGAGCCTTCCACTTAATCACTTCGTTGATCAATTTGCTCAATCATTGAAACCAATACATGTAAAAGATAATCTTTCTTAGTTCCTGAATTTGCTGTTTAGTGCAAGTTCAAATGTGTTTTTCACAACATAGAACAGCTTTTAAGAAAATAAAAAGAGCTAACCATTTTTCTGTGCATCACGATAACGATTTTTTGAGCCAATGGATCGCTTGAGTCAAACGAGCAATTCCCGTCCAGGAGATTATCAGATGAGCTACTTTGCAAGTTGGGTCGGAGATACCCATTCGAAACAGTAGCTTCTTTATGTTCACTTTGCGTTGGTGTTATTCCGTTGGACTTCTTTTCGAACCTCCAAGGCATAATCCTTGATTTTCTTGGGGATTTTAATGAGTTTTTAGGCGATCTTTGGGCTTTGAGTTGCAATACGTTTCCATTACTTGGCGATCCTCCTAGCACAGATGTCTCTGATAATTGTGTAGTTGCAGACAAAGCCTCTGCCGATGTTTCCAAAATTGCAGGTGAACTTGCTCGTTGCCTGACAGGCAGTTTTGAAGGTATCTCTAAAATCGAAGCCTGGGCTTTCACTTCATAAGCATACAATATTCCAGTGACATTTTCTCGCAATTTCTTTGAATCTGGCAATAAGGCCTAAAAACAATGATAGATTAAGTTAATAAATATTACAGTAATACAATGATCCAAATATCTATTTACCCAACACTTTTCACTACCTATAAGACCACCTTTTCCTGAAATATCAACTAAATACTGTTCTTTAAGATATCAACTTAATATTGTTCTTTTCAATATTTAGATGCTTGAAAATGAATCTGTAACTGATTAACGATCAGCAATGAAGCTCGTTAGGCTTTGCCAGAAACTAGCCTCGTCTTCCTATCGAGGCTAATGATAAATGGAGGTAGCTTTGCATTCAAAATGACTATGCATAAACTGAAAGGCATCAGAGTAAAAATGGATGAAGAGATGAGAAAGATGATAATGCTCAGAAAAATGCAATAAACAGATGCCCGAGACAGAGGAGGCAGAAATTCACCGTTATAACTGCTCCGAATGTTTCAGCAATGACAAGCTGGTCGCATGGGATTCCGCTTAATTCACCAAGCCGTAGTTTCAGAGTCTTGACCGTCGCTTCATTGCATAAAAGCAATCCATAGCGAACGGGAGAAGTTCCATTCAGGGTAAATACTATAAAAAAACAGAAGTAAAAACTCTTCTAAACTAAATCTAAAGAAAAAACAAAACATATTGTGAATTAATTGTCACGAAAACTTCAATGCTTAATCGAAAATAATAATGCTTTCAAAACAGTTAAAAAATTAAAGGCATTGATTCATGGTAATTAGGCCCTTCTTATAGGGGTTAAATTGGTTTCAGCATGACTGCTGCAGTGTCATGTGATATCGGCAACCGTTGTTGACAACTTGCTATTTATGGAAGCTGTTTTGTTAATCCGTAATTTTTCAAGCGGATTGACTACAGGAAAGACAAACTAAACTTTTCAGAACATAGAGCATAATTCTGATTAATTTGCTGAAATACTTATTAGAATAACCAACCAGTTATTTCGAGATGAAGCGAATTTTCCATTGGAATTGGCAATGAAAGGAAAGTATACGGATCGAATCGAACACTGCTGTTGCCACAAGCCAGGCATCTTACTTGCGACTTCAACTAAATGGAAAACACAGTCAGTTGACATTTCATTTGACAGCTTTGGTGAAAATTCAAGGAAAAAACTGGGGATAAAATTGCGAATTTATCAAATGAAAATAGAAGCTTATTTACTAGTATTGTTAACTTTCTGACTTTCAAGAATTAAAATTGGACAAAAACTATTAGTGAAAATTACCAACTAAAATACGACACTGTGGTATCCATTATATAAAAAAGACTTAATCTCTGATTCCGGTTCTGACTTTGTCTTTTTCCGGCAATGTTACAATAGTTAAAATTTGAATCTAAAGGACTTAGTAAGAGTTGAACAATTTCTATGAATAATAAAGTTAAATGATTTTTCTATTCTCTACCGTGGTAATACTAAGTGGCAAAAAACTGCTTCTCACCTGGCCCTGAAACAAGTCCACTATGATCGACTGGTTCCTTTTTCTGTGGTTTTCCCAGGCCTCTTGCGCAACTTCTTTATCTGGCCTACCAGCACTGTCTTTGAGTTCGATGTATGGTTTGTCGTGAACGCTGAGTGAAAATCAATACAATAATTTAGTTGGCTAGTCTATTGCAGAGGTCTCGATGTTGCGTTGACAGAGCCGAACTTGCTTGGATTTGTCGAATAGGACGGTGCAAAGTTGCAGCACCGAGCCTGAAGCTATACACAATCACCAAGTAGTTGTTACATGATGTTATGTTACTCTTTTTCTCCTTGTCTGTTATATTTCTCCTTGTTTGTTTTATCTTCATATATTGATGGCTCAATGGTTAGCGTCGAGGACAAAAGGTCCAGTGTCTAGTCAATATTCGAGTCAATGACATTATCAGACTTTCATTAAGAGTTAGTAGCGTTGCTAGGTCTCTGTTATTCTAGGCGTAGGAATCACGAGGTGTGGTCAAATCGAGAAGAAGGGCCAGCTAAAAAGTGCTAAAAAACTGCTAAAAAAGCATAGCTTTTTAGTGTTCTAAAACTACGTTCGACAGGTAGGTTGTTACAAAAACAAAAACACTTCATATATGTTAATTGCCTGACGAATACACTAATCCTGAAATTCGGAAGAGCACCTCAGAACCGTCCTGTTCTAAAACGATAGCGTAGAATCTAGGATAAAAAATGTTTACATCCATATCAACACTTGCTTGAATAACAAGATGGGCAAAATATGTAGAATTGACATGATGATGGTAATTATGATAAATATGATAATTATGAAAATGCACTAACCGGTTTAAATCTTCATGTAAACCATCCAGTAAAAATGAAAGCAACTCCTAAAACAGAATTCGAATGAACTTTATTTTTTCTTCTTTCCGAAGAGAAGAAAAGCATAATGCGGTCAGGCCATTGCTACTTCACAAGAAAAACCGTAAAACAAAACGAATTCTTTACGGCAAAGCTAAAGAAACAGAAATTTTTTGTCTCTATGTGTCTACCCATCTAGCCAGCGTAGGTCATCTTTGAAATAAAAAAGTACAAGCATCCTTTGCACAATTCAAAATGTGCTCGACTATTCCCATTTCATGCAAAGCATCAAATAAAAGACATATGCAAAATCTATTTACCTGAGCATCATGCTGTTGGAATCCATTGAATTGTGGTGCATATTTACCAATTGTCCACTAAAAAGCAAGAAACGATATTTCATTTCAGTCACGACCTTAGTGCAAACAGCGCAATATTTCTACGTATTTATGGGGACGGAATTGCTACTAAGACGTTTAATACCAGTCTATTCAAAAGAAGAAACAGTTCATTTCCAAAAATGCTGTGCTCAAACGCTCCAAAGTGGGAAGCAAAGCTTTGAGTGGCTTATCAGAAGGCAGAGGGAAGGCCCTTTAGATTAAGCTATTTATAGAACGAGAACAATAGATTTGCATTATAAATCACGCGTTAGTAACTTAAGCATTGAGTTTATACCACGTGATGTCATATCACCATATGTGATACCACAATACATGACACAAATCAAGTTACTTGTACGTACCCTTAGCTTGACTGGTGCGATGCTCCGATATAGTCCATTCCACAAGTCGTAAACAAGGTCACCGTATCGTTTTGCGAGAATTCCCTTCAATCCAAGAGGATTCGTTCTAGAACAAAATAAGAACACATTTTCTTTAATCAAAAATCGCACTTTCAGCTACTTTTCTTCAAACTGTTCTTCAAACTTCAAACTAAACTATTACTATGCTTTTTAGATCACAACAAGAACCGCATTGCTTTGGTCTTACAGATATAATCAGTGATTCAGAACCATGCTGTGATCCCCTCACGTCCTGCCAATATTCCAAGCTGACTATGCAAAACATTTTTCAATACAAAAAAGCACAGTTCTACCCTATACATGGGCTACAAAATGAAAGTTACAAAATTCGATCGATAAGCTCCCAAAAGCTGGAAACAAATTTGCTTTGGACCTATTATGATAGTAGGTGAATAGCAAATGAGACTATCCTCTAGAACTCTAGGCATAAACTACTAAACTCAACTTCTCTTCTTATCAATTCATTAAAGTCTGTCATTAAGTTTTTTTTAAGAAACAGAATACTCTCTGTGTTGATTAATGACTGTAAATTGATATGAAAAACATTTTACGTAAAGTATTTTTTAGACAGAAAGAGTGAAATCCATGCTATGATAATTCGTTAATGTTATGATAATTAGGTAATGTTGTATCATAAAGTCTCTGATTTGTATCATAAAGTTCGTTATCGTAGATATGATAGAAATGATTTTAAGCTCAACACTTACCGGTTTAGTTCGAAGAGATGCAGTTTGCCAAGAAAATACATGGTCAATGGGTAAGTGTTACTAATGCACTGAATCGCCGAGTTCATAAAGCACGTGTTTCCAAGATTATGCAATCCAGTTGCTCCCTTCACAAGTGGGCCTAGGCAAACAAATACAGAAGCTATCTTAATCTTAACGTCAAACTAAGACGTAATATGAAATGTGTAATAGCCAATGCTTTCTCAATACAATTACTGACTAATTCTTTAAGAACTCTTTAAGAAATAATAATAAAAAAGACAGAAGTTATAGCCTGCTTTTTCATAGAAGCCTCCGTTGGCTAATTCAGCAATTCTTGAAATGACTCTTTGCAATTCATTTATTAATCAAACTTTGTGATATAAAAAACAGAAGCCTTGTGTTTTATGTTCTGATCCGAGACACAGCAACTGAGGATAACTTCATTCATGTAATTTACATAACACTCTAATAGGCTTGGCAATAACTAATATCTTTTTTAGGAAAGTCCTATTCTTTCTGCAGGAAAGTTATTGTAGCTGCTTTGAAATATTAGCCCGTGGTCTTTAAGAAAAGGAAAACGGGTATTTTAAAATGATGAACGAATCAATAAAGAAGAAATGAAAGTTTAACGAGGATGCAAATGTTAGGAGTTAGCTAACTTAACAAAAAAATGCAACAGAGAAAATGCAACAAAAGCATAGGGATTGAAAATATACCTCAGAAAAATAATTGTGATGACACATTGTTGGATAAAAATGAAACATCGAAATACAAAGATTGAATAGAAATGTTATCAAGGTTATTCATTTATACAAATTTGAAGGGATGGAAAAGGACTGAAAAATGCCATAAGACGTGTTATAATTAATATTAAAACTGTATAGCTAATAATAATTAAAAATAATTAATACCGGTGTTTGATCTTTCTCGAAAGTTTTTTGTTGCTACTAACGAATTCATCTCTTCTGGCCAACTCATGTCCCTGTTCCTGACTGCAAAAATTGATATAAAGCAATATAACTAAAATAGTCTTGGCTGCAATTAGTTTTGTAGGCTCCACTTCGCTGTTAAGATTGATAGTTTGGCTTCAGGATGCAAATATTTATAGCCTTGATCCGTAGAATCTTCATGGGTTTATCAATTTATTCAAGAGGTATTAACTACAGTTTTATTCATATCAAACCACACAATTTAAACCGGCAATAAGTCTTAACATGAAACACTCAAATATAAACGTTTTGCAGAATAAATCTTACGTATTCTTTAAAACATTTAACAAGGAACAAAGATTACTTGGAATCACAAGAAATCAATAAATCACTTCGAATGAACAAGTATATAAACAATCTTTATTATGATGAGGAAAGCAGGTTCGCAGGAAACTCACTTTCGATAAGTACACGGTGGCCATCTTTGATTTTATAATCTTCTAGAGTTCTTGATTCCTCCTCAAGCAACACGGGTAGATTATGCTGCAAAAGTTCATTTACATTTACAAAACAATAATTAATGATCAAAACACTAACTTTCTCAACTATGATTTGTTTCAATTAACTCTCATAGGATTGCACGGAACAGTGACATTGCATATCATAATTTTTTCATTCACAATCTTAAGAATATCAAACTACAGGTTGATGGGCAATGTATGAGGAATGAGGAAAAATAAATCTTTAAATCAAGTACAAAATGTTTTTCCATGCGGCAATCCTGAAATTTTGTGTCACCAGAAAAAACTCCAACGACTCGTGCTTTGAATTTTAATCACCGTTTAGATTTTTTTAACAAAAAGTAGGTTACTAAATTAAGGACATAAAAATGTTCTTACGTCAGTAAAATCCCAAAGCCGAAGGTCATCTGGCCGGATTTTAAGCCTCATGCCAATATAATCTTGAACCTACAAGGCAAATAATGAAATGGATAAAAAGAAAAGAGGAAAAAATACAAGAAACAGTTTCAGAAAAAGAAAATGTGACTAAGAAATTATCGTTAGTCACAATACAGTAAATACCGTAATTGTTGCAATACCGTAAGTCGAATAAATTTAATGCAAATTGATATCCCCAAATTCGAAAAAATTAAAGCTTAACTTACCTTTGGTAGAATGAATTGTCTATATTAGGGTTTTGTTTCTTGTCATTACCAAGTTCCAAAATGATAATACGGTAATGATACAACGATAGGTAAGATCTCAAAACTGTGAAATACCTGTTTGAGTGTGTTTTTTCTGCTGAACGACCCATAGTACATCAGGCACCTCTTGGGCTGTACTGGTATTGGTGGTTGTGCTTGGCTTTGCGATTGTGAATGAAAAGAAAA
Organism: Rhopilema esculentum; assembly: GCF_013076305.1. The sequence goes on from NW_027019317.1 coordinate 1,657,676, forward strand.
ATTTGACAGTCCTAGTGAATGGAATGATAGAGGAGTGTGTTTTGGAGGAGTGACGTGTCGATATAAATGGAGCTGAATGGGGTACAGCTCCACTGTCAAGCTCAGTTCTGAATCGTTGACGATGATGACCTAAAAACAGGGCAAAAAGGTTAAACAGAGTCATAAGATACAGACGTTCTTTATTTACAGTAGCATCTTTTTGTGCGATTCAATTTTGTAAATGCTAATGTTAAAGTGAGCAAAAAAAGTAAGCACGATAGTCCCACACAGTGGCAAAGCTTGACCTTCCAAACTAGAGAATGGAGGGTCATCTATAGATAATTTACCGACGAAAATATAGATGAAGAAGATTTAAGTGCTTGTTCACCTACCGATAAGCAATTCTACCGAGAAACTAACTAAGGACTTTGTGGACCAGCTGAAGATTTACCGACCAAGTCAGGAAGAACTGGGGGTGTCACCACCGGTTAACCCCTACAGCCTCCACTGGTTAACCCCTGATCTCATAGGAAAAAGCACTGGATAGTGCTTTGAGATTAAGAAAAACTCAAACATAAAAAATAATTAGTTTTGAGGCTGCTAAAATAACCATCAAAAAAATTCTTGGACTAAAATCTTGGATCTTGGACTCTTGGAATCTTGGATCAACATCTTGGACTAAAATTTGCCCTGAGAAAAAAGCTGGAAAATATCAACATATTACGGTAACAAAAATTTGACTTAAACAAAAAACGAGGAATTACATATAAAAAAGTTCATATCACTTAAACTAAACCCCTACAGAGGACCAAAGAAAACAACCAGTGTATAGGTTATACATAAATGAATTGTAACATAGGATTACTTACCGATCTAGGCAGGGCAACGTTGCCACCATACCATGCGGAAATTGCTCGCCAGACAGGTTCTGGTAACACTTCGTAGTCTCTACCTTGAGTCAAATGGGGCTTAAGTTTCCCGCCTTCACCAGTTAGATTTGGAGGTTGCTGAAACACAATCGCATTTATTATAATTTATACGTCACAAAATTAAGTTTCTAGAGTAAATTGAAAGTTATCGAAAATTTAGCGGGAACCTGATATAAAATCTTGAAATAAAATATGTTCACTCTTAATGATTTATAGCAAGGCATACAATAACAACAGTTCATCTTTGCAGAAGCGTACAAAAGACAGCGAAAAATTTGAAGATTCAAAATATTTGAAAACAAAACTTTGGTGTAGATAAAACGAAGGGTTTGAAGTGAAGAGAAGAGTACTATCTATTTTGAATTCTGCAACGATTTTGATACGAGAAGCCAACTTAGCGTATAACAATTTCTTTTAAGGTCAATAGGAGCGTATTGAAATCATAAAAAATATATTATAAGGGTGTAAATAAGAAAATTCTACCTTGTATTGGTCGTTCGGTTGAAGAAGAATAGCATTGTCGATTTGACCCGGATAAACAAAAGTGTTTGAAGTTAAATGTAGCATCTTTCCGTTGCTAAAATCATGTTGTTCTCCAGACGGCTCTACTTGCACTTGGGTGGTGGTTGATGTGGACCTTTTCGAAGCTGTCCCAACAGGTTTTACGGGCATACGAGAACTGCCGCTGTCTGCTGAGTCGTATCCTTTCGTGTCAATGTCAACCCAAGTGCTTTGAGTTGAACTTGTTGATGATGATGATGATCTTGGCGATATTGTCGTTGAACTCGTTCTCCGGCTCTACGTCGACAACAAAACAGTCAATAGAAAATCAGTCTTTCTGAATTACAAGGCTGTCTATATTTCTAATTTACCTATTCTTTGGAAATGCAAGACAAACTCAAGAATATTAAATTATGAAGGGGATATCTTCAGCCACTCCCTTATATAGTCGAAGGTGTTGCTAATCATTTTTGTCTTGGTAGAAATGAAATAAAAAGCTAATTTGTCTAATTTTCCAATCAAATCTAATGATAGAATGTACGGTTTGGGCAAACAACCCACTGTAAGACTTAACGCTTCATTTTTAAGGAACAGGCCCTTAAAGGCAATCTGTCTCGTTGTGGATTGGTTAACGGGAACAATAGCTGGAACAATAGCCTAAACACGATTCCAGCGCTCCGCCATATTTTTTACAATGCGATAAATTAAAGGGGGACTGGAAACAATAAAAAATTCCTTTGTTCTTATAATCAATCAACGTCCTGACAGATTGCCTTTAAGCTTCTTAATTGAGAGGCCAAGCTGCTTGGCCTTCGACTTCCTGACCCACTGGTCTCATTAATTTTATACCTTTGTTCCTTTTGGCCAGGTTTTTTCTGTCTTGGAAAACTGAAGCAAGACTTTTCAATTTAAGAGATCATGTTTAGAAATCTTTTCAAGATAAGGGTCAGCTGAGTTCTGGTAAACATATAAAATCAGTTAATCTTATATCGTTAGTTAAGCATATATAATTCAAAAAAGAACTCACCTTCTGGTTTACGTAATCAAGCCATGTGCACCACCATGATGATGCAATTAGGTAGTACAGGGCACCCAACGTGAGGCCCTTTCTTTGCTCTCGCTCTATCCATCTCCTACAGAAAGCAATTACATAGCCCTGCTTTTATATTCATAAACAATTAAGCTTGTATATAGAAAAGAGAAAGTAATGAAAAAGTTTAATAAGAATGCGAATTATTAGAACATTTAAGTTTGGATTCAGTAGGGGTTATAATGTGTAAAAGTTTGTAAAACAGGTATTATCAAATAATTCTTGTCAACCATTAAATGATACAAAAAGACGCCTTTGATCGGAATCTTTGAACAGTACCTTATGATGAAACCCTCCTCTTCTCTTGTGCTCGGTCTTAGTCCAAAAATTATGTGGCAGATCTAGACAAAAACATTTGAGATGCCGTGTTCATATGGAAACTTGATGAAATATGGGGATTCATATTCCTCGGAGCTGAATTGTTCATCCCCCCCGTTACCGTTAGGCTGCAGCTTCTAAGTGTGGTCTTGAGTTAAATGTTTAAAGAGCTTTTTCTTTCTAATAAGAGCTATAACTAATTCTTCAAAAGATAGGTAAAATATAGCTTTTAACCGCATGATTGTTTATGCTCCTTGGTATTTCTGAAACAACCACCTTCTAAAATACGCCACTAAACTAAGAGCACCAAAGAACAATAGAGGGTAGGCATTGCATGATAGTATGGCTAATACTAATTGAAAATAGTAATTAATGATATTTAATGAAAATTTCTTGCTAAAAGGTCCATTAATTGTCACTAAAACATATCCACTAAGTTCAAAATCATGTATATAAATGGTATATAAAAGCGTATTACAGATAAATATAATGCGTAATGGTATATAAAATGCGTTTATCTATAATTATGTATTCACCTATCTGCGAGAAAGACCTAAAGCATAACGAGAGTTCTAAATACCTGAGATAACAGCAGCAACAACTCATGAAGATATTTGTTGCTCGACGCCCAAGGAAAAAAATCGTTTAGAGTCATCTGAGGAGAAGTCTGCAAAAGAAAGAGGTGAAAATCAAAAAGTAGTTGTAGTAACAAAGTACCATGTCTGTGAAGCGGGTCATGCCTTTCAGAGTATAAGTATTCCTTAATAATGACCTTTTGATAAGGTGAAACGAAATCTACAATCTTGCTCATTGGTTCAAAAGGAATTTCCTGACATTCAAATAAAGAAGAAACGGATACATAGACTTTAATGTATCGAATGTTTAACTAAAGATATAACAATATCTAAATTTAAAGCAGCTCATTATAAAATAAAATCAATTGAAAAGAACTGATTAAATGGAATGCTTTTGATAAATGTAGAGTACAAAAAGTTTTCCCTTGATTTGATCTATAATACCAAGAAAAAACTTGTACTTACCTTGTCCTTTATTATAGCGTTGAGTAAGTCGTTTGGATCTGTTGACAAACCCTGCATGCGAAACGGTACATAACAAAAACCTTCTTCAAAGTGAGCACAGGAAAAAACGGGTAAGTCGTGTGATATTCTGTAGCTATTTCAAGCCAAAGCAGGGTGTTCAATTGATATTTTAGGAAAAAGTCATCTTTGCAACGTGAATTGATTTGGTATTAACTCTTTATACTGTCAAGTTTTAAAGTCATTCAAAAAGAACAAATTAGATATCACCACAGTAATTGCAAAGGCATAACTGTAAGACAAGTATCTTTAACTGAATGCACAGCAAATAACATAGAAACCTGTTCAACAGGTTTATCAGTTGCTACTTTCACCAGAGTCTTGATATTTGAATACAACTTTTAATTAGCTTCAAACAAATCTTGAAAATCAAAAGTATCAAACCTGATTTGGCACCAGCTCACACGTTTCTATTAAGCCATGCACCATTTCATTTAATTCCTCTTGTGACAAAATTCCATCACCATCGTGATCAAACATTTTGAAGCAAACTGTTAACAACATATTTTGATGTTAAAGAGACCTTAATTGAACAAAACATTAGGTGCTAGAACTTTTGCCTATGCTGCAGCTAGTCTTTGGAACAGTCTTCCGTTTGAAATTCGTTCTGTTGACAATATTGATAATTTTAAATCATCATTATATATTCATTTATTTAAATTAGCTTATGATGTTATATGTTATATAATAGGTTTTAAATTGTAAAGTGTAAAGAATATTGTATTATAGTTATGCACTTTTATCATAATTATTATTATTATATTTATTATTATTATAATTATTATTATTATTATAATTATTAATGTTAATTTTGATTTTAAAGTTAATGTAAAAGGAAAAACCGATTCTGTTCTTCCATTCACCCTTTTTATGAATATAAGGCTGCATCATAATTACACAAACTGAATATGCCTTTCTCAGTAACACCTCTGAGACCATCAATCAACATCAACAGACATAACTATAATGACGTAAAAATCACAGAACACCATTTGTAGTCACCCATCACCCCTCTTTGCCACAGCTATCTACCATCCTCAAACAAAACATCAACATATTACAGAACTCCAAAACATGCAAAGAAGTCTTCCCCGACATACCAATACTCAGCTATCGTAGACCTAAAAACCTCCGGGATCTATTGGTTCGTGCAAGAATAAAAAGTGACACACCCAGTTATCCTAGAGGCACTTACAAATGCAACTCGTGACGTAACTGCATAACATGCCAACACATCACAGACAGTACTACTTCTTTTAACTTTACTAACACTGACAAAAACTACGACATAAAACAAAGACTTGACGGCAACTCTACTAACGTTCTTTACGCATTACAGTGCAAACGCTCTTTAACTAACGGACACAAGAACTGCCAATACATCGGACAAACAAGCAGACGACTGAAAGACAGATTTAACGAACACAGACGAGTAGACAAATCTGGTGTTGCAGAACACTTCTGTAGCCCAGAACATACCATCAATGACCTTACTGTAACACCATTACTGAAACTCAACGACAAACGAGAGAGTGTCCGACGAGCCAAAGAGCAATACCTCATTGGCCTGGCAAACACTCTCACACCGAACGGCATGAACAGAACTACTGACCGTTAACCTTATAGCAACAATATCATTATTTCATATTATAGTACTTCATCCCCATTACGTCTTCATTCCACTACCACCACCCACCCTCTCTCATTCGCCACCCTCCCCTCCTCTACCACTGCGCTGCATTCACACCATTCCACATCAGCCAATCCGACACCACCATCGTCTATTTTAAATATGTAAATTTTTAGCCCGTTAACTTTTGCTCTGATGAAGCCCCGTATGCCGGGGCAAAATATTAGCCTTTACTGATTTACGTGTTTTTATTGTTGTTTATTCTCGGCGTATTGCGGTGTTTCATATTTGCTACATAACTATAATAAACTGGATAAAAGACAAACTGCTTAAAAATTATCAACAACCAAATTATTCGATAAAAATCTATATTAGTGAGACACGCAACAATCTTTCCCAGAATTGCCAAGAATGCAGTTGTAGATAAAAGGGGTTAAAATGAAAACCAGAAAATATTAAAAAAGGTAAAACATTATAAACTTACATGTGAGTCTTTCACAAGTTGTTCCCCTGCAACAGGCAAATATTCCAAGGACAAGTTCCTTAAAATCAACATGACCATCCCTGTTTTCATCCATTGCCCGAAGGAAACCTAGACAAGAAATATAAATATTTTCTTCAAACATGAGAGAGACCTTTCTTAAAATAGGTAATAAAATATATACAATGACTATAGGCAATATCTACTTAGGAAAAATTACTTCATGCTTAAGACAGAAATGAATGAAAGGAAAAATAAAGCAACAAAAAACTTAATATAAAAAAAGGTTGGTTTTTATTCTAACAATACCAATTTTTTTGCAAGTTAACAATTTTTCTAGGTGAATGTCAGCATGGTGTAGAAAACATCTCAATTTGAATAAAAAGTAATTTAAAGAAATAGCATACTCTTGATTTGCTCTTACTTACCACTACAAAGAGATTGTGGTAGTGGTGGAGAAATGTGCTTTGTAAGTGTAGTCAAGTCAAATCTACCATTCATTGAAAAATTTTTCAATGACCAATAACGCTTTTCCAATTCTATCAGATCATTTTGACAAACTGAAAATATTGAATATTTAATAAATCAGAGGTCTAATTGAAAGATTCAAATAAGTTATGTATCACTGGATAGAGAGCATTTTCTTTATGATAGTTTTTGTAATAGTTTATCAGATTTTTTTACATCCAGAAAAGCAACAAATAATAGAAAATAAGTTATAGTAAGTAAGAAGTTTCATATTATAACCCCTTGACCACCCCTGTTGCCTAGCCTGCCCACCCTTGCCTCTTGGTCATTCCTGCATCCCTGTATAGGACCACAACAATCAGACAGTGAGCAATGCTTTATTACAATGTTAACCAATGCTTTATTGAAACTTTTTAAACCACTGCTTTGACAAGAGGACAATGCAAGTCAGATAGTAGCTTGTAACCATGGTTAAGAAGGTGACTTGCCTGCCTTAAAGAATAGAAAGGAAGTATTACAAAGATTGGATTAAGGAATGAAAATTCACAGATGAAAATTGAAACCACAGTGTTTGTTTCACTTACAATTTGTATTCATTTCCAAGCATTGATAAAATGAGGGAGTATCATCAATACTGGACAGTTTAACTCCACGATTTCCCCTTTGCTCAGACAAGAGCCATTTTGATACATCACAGAAGTTTTCATTTTGAAGGATCCAGTCATAAAAGTCCTCATAAGTGAATTTTTCTCCCTTCAAGATATAATAAACAAAGAAAGTATTAGGCAGGAAACAATTTCAAAAGAGTCATTCATATGAGGGCAAACAAGAATGCAAAAAGGAGCGACTAATATATCCAAAATCCAAATTTTCAAATTAAACAATCATAAACAAAACAATAATGGCTCAAAATAACAGGTTGAAATACTTCCAAAATAATTTCTTCAACTTATAAATGTAAATTGTTGATGACAAAGTTGCTACAGATGGGAATTAATTAAAGGCTTACCCTGACCATGAGATGCTGCAAACATTTTGGAAGTGTTTGACATTCACAGACATTAAGGAAATTTTCCAGGTCTTCTATAGTTACATAATTGCCATCAACTGATACCATTCCAAATATAACTACAAAAATAAAAGAACATAGCAAATAAAAAGATTTCATGTTCAATTTCACACAAAGTCAAAACAACATGATCCAAAAATGTATTTCAAAACATTTAAACATTAAAGAAAATATTAAAATACATATTGGCATCACAATTTAAACTGATGACATCAATATGGGCTCTCAAACCATGCCTCGTCAAACAAAAAAGTTTTTCCCAACAAAAATTTCTGATTAAAAGGTCTAAGGGATCAATATGAAACAGAAATTCTTCACATGCCTTGTTTAAAATTTACACACCTTGGCTGATACCTAAGATTATTTTGCAAAGAATTTTCAAGTGCTTAGAATTCAGCTGTTGAGAAAGGTTTCTGTTGTGGAAAGACAATAAAGCTGTTTGAGTTTGCTCTCCAGGTTTAAGTTTTCTCACAATTGTTACAATATCATGCACTCTTTATTTACCAATGGAAAACATACCCGCAATACAAAGAAAAGCAAAAAAATGAATGAGGGTCAAAAACATTTGGAGATATTTGCAACAAGCTGTAGAGACAAATTAACAAATAAACTGTTTGAAATGCCTTTCCAAACTAAGTGCATTAAAATTTGCTATCAAAATTACACAGCACTGTGCACAAGGTGGTCTTCATACTTTTAAGCATAATCTTGGACAAAAATTAACTAGAAATAGCAAACATTTATCAACTGTGTGTGCTAACGCACATGCAGTGCATGGTATCATTTAGCATGTTTTTTATGTGACAAGCTAAATTAAAGCACAGAATATTATGCTTGTTCCTGTCATGCAAAATTATAAGTATGAAGCTTATTGCATCCAACATGTTAAATATTGGTAAACGGCAGAGCACTGGTGCTTCAATAATAAAAAGTTAATGATTTCATAACAATAACTCAAAAGCAACTTAAAATTGACATACATTTTACTTTTTCCTCAACAAAGCCTGATGTTATCATAACAAGAGTGCAAAGCACATCTTTGAATCCGATTCCCTTGTTTGTGCCTCCACATGACATGTACAGATGCTACACAAAAAAAGAGCAGAAAGAATATGATTAAAAAAACCTAAATCTCTAAAGCCTATAGCTACAAAAATGATCATAGGCTGAATAAATTTTTAATTTCATCTTCTGGTTCTGCTATCAAGACTTCATTTGCTGATCATAATTCAATGCCAAAATGAAAAACTGCTAAAGGCCACCTACTTGATTCTGTGAATCTTGAAATGGTTATTTGGTCAATAAATAATAGGAAGGAAAATGCAAAATGACAAGGAGAAATTTTATATAATTGAAATCTTATTCTTAAATTAAAAAATTTCAAAAGAAGTTTAACAGTAGGACTTTAAATTTGAATAAAGTATAACTACAAATTTAATATTTTCTTGCTATAACATGTCGTGCCACAGTGCTGTAGGAAAATTAGAAACATTTGGGGGCATCATTGTCTGAGAGCAACAGGAACAAAAAGGATTGTTCATTGAAAGAAATATTCTAAAAAAAATTTGGGGCACAACCCCTCCCCCCAAGACAGCACTGACATGGCTGCAGCTCCAAAAACACACAGTAATAAACTTACTTTACATTTGATAACAGATGATTTAGATCAGTGTAAATCAAACACTAGTATGCCATGAGAAACTGCAGGGTGTGCAACAGGAAATAATCCCCACATAACTTAATTTTTTTCAAAATATTATTTTCAAATTGAGCAATTGTGCATTGGTTACACTTTGTTGGTATAATTAAATTCATTCAAGGCATGCCACTTTCTAGCATTTTCACTGGGTGTGCCAATGTAAAAATGTGTTTTTTCTGCACTTACATTACTTATTCACATACACTCTGTGAAACAGAAAGGGACAATGGGGCACATTTTTCCAGGTCTATAGCTGAATAACTCTTTTCACAGATGTGGTACCCTGTAAACAGCCATATAAATGGAAAGAAGAGGCAACAGCATGAATTTACTTGCTGCTAGGATGGTCAGATGCAAGATATTGCAGAAGAACTTGCATGTGGCAAACTTTGGGCCTAGGCACACCTACATTATAAATACTCTGGGTTTTCAAAAAGAGAAATGTATCTTATTTCACAAAATTGATACCATCACAGGAATTACCTCTGCAAGTCTTTTTCCAATAACATCTCCAAGTATGTCGTTGATAAATGTGTTTTTAGGCATCAAACTGGAATTTCCTGAAAATCTTTTAAATGCCAGTTTGATGCGATCAAGCTCATCACTTCTCACTACAAAAGATACAGACTAGCTACAAAGAAATAATTACAATAGGCATCTGAGTTCTGACCCTTGCGTTTAGCAACACAACATTTTCCGTACCTGCCTGAATTTAAAATGTTTGATGTTGTGCTAGCTACTCATTCAATTATTTCAAATAACAGGCTACAAAACTTAAACTACAACCATAAAATGGCCACTATAAATGAAAAACTTTAATTTACGAGCCATCCCGAGATAATTGAATTGATTTAGCCATGATAACAGCAGAACACAAACCGGTGTAATTAACCTGAATGAAACAAACTTACACTAGCATGCCTTCGACTTTTAACAAAAAATATAATTAAGCTATTTTACTAACGTCCTTCAGCGTATAATCATTAAAGTCCATTAATTTGTGGAATTTCAAATATAACAAAAAATCATTAAATACCAAATGATAAGATAAATTTTGCTAATAATCATTTCCTAGTCAACTCATCGTTTGAAACACAAATCATAACATTACCTCTTTTCACAGCTTCTTCATATGGCAGAAACCCAAACTTCGAATATTTCAATCCCATTCTTTAATGAGCATGTATAACGAAACTAAATCTTTTCTAGCACATAATTAATTGTCAACCTTTCATGATTTTAAACTGCATGCGTCAAGCACGTATTTATACATCGTCTTCGTCACAATTCTGTCGCCATGTTTTGATTCCTTCTACACCGGGTCACGTGTCAATTTGATATTGCTTCGCAGTGGTTCATGCAGAACAAAACGAAACAAATTTTTCCAAACGTCATCATTTTTCGGTGTCCCTTATTTTATCTGTGGAGAAATAAAGGAATCCCCGATCATTTCGCTAGATTGAATACAAATGTCTAAAAGTAGAGAAGCATTTTTCTAATAATTCATTTTCATTGCGGAAATTTAGGGGCAAAAGCTCAATCAGTCTACAAAGCTGTCTATAAAATAAACTGATTTGACAAGGGTTTTGCATACGAATAGATTAAATGTTGATTATCAAATAAATATTTCATTCATTTGATGCAGCCTGGCAATAGCTTTTCATTTTCTGTAGGACGTGCTTAACATCACATAAATGCCAAAAATTAGCTCTTGAGTCAGGAACAGTTCTATTCAAATATAAAATACAAAAATGGTTTCGAAACCTTCTCTAATGGTCAAGACTCATGGGGTCTGGGACCAAGGCTATCAAGAAGTTGCTGGGAATTAACGTAAAAAATATTTTGAGAATTTTTTTCAAAAGAAAAGGAATGAATACCAGAAAATTGCCCGAAATCTGCGTGACGAATTAAAGCTGCTGTCAAAGTTTGCCCAAAGAAACATAGAATTGAACTAAAGAATGTTATAGAATGAGAAAGTTATGACGTCATAAAATCTATTTTTAATTTTGAAACACATTCAAAGGAACATCATGAAATAAGTCTAAATTTCAAAAGTCAGTTAGTCTCTTACGTTTTGCCTGGAATATAGTCAAACCTACTCATTCGTTTTCCCAATCAAATTTTGTCTTGGTTCTAAATTTCGTGAACCAGAAATATCCATGTCTTTCCCTGACTTAGCTCAGTATATTAAGATTAAGAATTTGGTAGCATATTTGCCACTCTGCTACGGCTGGATTGGCTTGTTTCCTTCATATGTTTCATTTCAAGATTAAGACCAAATTACAGTGATTTGAAACGTGTGTGCTCACCTGGCTAAGGTATAGATTTAACTTTTCATATGTAGGATTTTCTGACAGTGTTGTTTAGGATTGTATGGTCCAAATTAAACATTTCTAAAAAGATCGTAACTATTTAGCAAACATATCATTTTTGATTGCATTTTTGGTTCTTACATAAGACCACGCTGAACACACATTCCACCTGTTGACTACAACCCCAGTACTTAATATAGTGACTATAGGGGATGTACATGTTAATAGAATATTATTTTAGGCTGAAAACTTTGGGATAGGATTATACTTTTTTCAATTTTTCTAAACAGGCATGCCCATTGAAGACTATTTTTTTTATCAAAATTCATCATCATTGCTAATCTTAATGTGGAAAAATCTTAAATGTGGAATTCAAGGGGAGATGAGTTTCCAAATAAACTTAAAAACATATTCTTGGTTGTGATAAAAAGGTTTAATCTACATGTCAAACATTTGAAGACGTGCAATTTTGCTGATGATAGTACAACTTCTTCTTGTGATGACACTTTTGAAAGTGTGGCTTCGAACCTTGAAGAAGTGGTGTTCCAAGCGTTTTCTTGGTTAAAAAAGTCAAATTGTCGAATTTCATCGAATATTAAGTCACGTTATTCATTTTAAAGATAGATAATAATATAAATATAATAGCAATGTTCTCAATATTGGAAATGTAACAGCAACATTGATACAGCAATAGTGTTAAGCTATTGGGTATTACAAGTTACTCGAGACTGGAATTTGACCAAAATGTGGTACAATTTTGTCAAAAAGCAAAGAACAAAGTCAGCCTTCAATTATCTAAATAAACAATCCCTCTTACTTTACAAATAATTCGTAATCTCCCAGTGCAATCACTTTCCGCTGCTATGTTTTGTTAAAAATTTGCGATTTGAATCGCACCATAAATTCTTTCTAGCGATTTTTCATCTTCGTTTAACGAGTTGCTTCAGAGAGGAAGTGAGTTTACAATACATGTAAACAAAATTTACGAATAAAATTTTAAGAGGTTGCTTTATTAAATAGGGTATTTACGTTGATTGTTTATCAACAATGATCAATTTTTATTGTTGTAAATAGCTATTATTTTTAAAATTTTTAAAAAATTTAGGAATAATAAAAATATGATTTTGTGTTACAGAATGAAAAGATTTCCTTTGGTTGTGACATCGCCATCTGTGAAAACTGAACAGGGGTTTAGTGTTACGAGAATATCGAGGGGGCTCTTGTAGAAATTGTTTTCAAAAACATAAGCAAAAAGTGAAGAAAGCGGTTACTTGGCATTCAAATGGCTGTGTTATAAGCTATATTTTTCCTTTTGTACGGTGTAAATTCTTAAATGAGTCTCTCGTCCTGCGTTATACGGTTGCACACTAGTAAAATAAAATAGTTGTTGTGCAAGTCGTTTCTTTAGTATTTGCTTGTTGACGTCCCATCTTGGCTTTATATCATTTGCAAAGTTGCTCACTCAACTCAAACTCAACTCAAAATCTTTTTTAGCAAAAACAAATGTTAATTACAGTATACCAAGAATTAAAAGTTAGAATACAAAAGTTAGCAATTTCAAAAATTTAGTTAATCAAGTACATCAGATAAATTGGTTTTGTTATGCTGAAGGACATACGAGAAAAACTCGCAAGGAGCTATCGAGTCATATGTCCTAGTGACGTATTTAAACTCAAAATTATAATTTCCATTTCAGTTTGAAGTAGTGTATAACGGTAAGAGTAAAAAATTGAGAATGTAAGAGTATAGAGAAAAATATATATACATATATGGGGTAAGCATATATATATATATATATATATATATATAAAGGCGGTAGGCTGGTAAATTTCACTTGTAAGGGATATATTAAAAAAAAGTAGAACGAATTTTTATGGCTTAGGAGTTCTATAAAAGGTATAGTTTCATCATTTTTTCAAAGGGATTTTTGTTGCGGATATTCTTTAGCTCAATTGCCAAGGAGTTCCAATGCTTAACCCCATCAAATGTCAGAAAGTTTTTTTGAAGTTTGTAGAGATAGAGGGAAGAGAAAAACCAAGATCAGACAATTGTCTCGTATTATAGCAATATAATTTACTAGTTTTGATGAATTCCTTTTGAAGAAAGTTACTATGATTTTCCTGGTTGATTTGAAACATAAATTTCGCTGTTTTGAGCTTATACAGATTTTCTAAGTTTAATAACTTAAAACGTTTAAAGATTGGTTCTGTGCGAGCTGTGTAAGAAGCAAAATCTATTACTTTGACAGCTTTACGTAGGCTTACTTTCAATGGTTCAAGAGTAGTTTTATTAGCACAACCCCAGTTAAGAAATCCATAAAGAACACGAGATTGAGGCCCCGTTCACACGGGAACGCAATCGTTCCGTTCCGTTCTTCACCGTTCCGAAAAGCGTAACGCTCAGGGGTTGTGTTCACACGGGAACGCTTCAAACGACATCGTTCCGTTCCAAAAAGTGGAACGATAAAATAAGTGATACGAAAAGTGGAACGGTACGCAATCGTTCCGTTCCGTTCCCGTGTGAACGCGCAGAACTGGGCCAGAAAATGGAACGATAAGAGTTTTGCCCTTGGCGCATGCGTCTGTGTTGTTGTTGAGGGAAGGAAAAGGTGACAATAATAAACTCAGCGAAGAAAATGGAGGATTTCAAAAACACCATTGGGCTGAATCTCGCCGTCAGTCCATTTAAAAGATTCAACACCATTCTGCAAACATTGAAATTCCTTCCTTTTAGGGCTGGCTTCAATTTTCCCACGAGCTTGCTTATTTTGGGGCGCTTTTGTATTCTCCATTTATTCAAATTGTTTAAAAAATTCAGACATAGCTAAGAGATAAATCGAAATGATGAAATCTATCTCCATTATGGACATGCGCATTAAAAATCATTTGCTTGTTTTGGCGCGCAAATTGCAGAACGGGACGATTGCGTTCCCGTCTGAACATAAACAAAAATCGATCCGTTACCGTGTGAACAGTATACTTTTCCGTTCCAGAAACTGGAACAAAAATGGAACGAAACGATTGCGTTCCCGTGTGAACGGGGCCTGAATAAAAGAGTTGTATAGTGTAACAAGAGTGCTTTTTGGTACAAGATGTCTTAATTTATAAAGGATACCAATACTTTTAGATATTTTGGTATTTAACTGGTTTATGTGGTGTTTTCAGTTAAGTTTGTTATCAATATGTAGTCAAGTACTCAAGATGTAGTCAAAAGAGAATTTATTCGGTGGCACAATCGTGAGAATTTAGACGTCTAGCAAAATGGGCATTTCGAGGGAGATTCTACAGCACTTTTTACATAGTTAGAGCACACACTTGATTTCTTATTAGAAACAAAACAAAGGTCGACGTTGAGTGCTCCAGCTCACTAAGGCTCTGGAAAGTTCCAATACGCATTGTTTCTAACAATGACACCATTTATTTTGATATTGGGTTCCCATACCTCATATTTTTTATGGTACAAAGTTGCAAACAGTGAGACCTGTCAATGCTTCTATTGTTTTCAAATATTTCTGTCAAGAGATTCCCTTCCGTGTTAATGCCGTACCCAGATGAAAAAGTGTATAAATGAGTGTATTCTTTCTAGCTTATTGAATTTTCTTTAATGCAGGTAATTATTTGGAAATTGATCCGATGATACAGACAGTCGTTGTCTATCTTTTTCGTTGTTGGAAGTTAAAGATGAAATAGGTTTGTTTTTTCCTGATTGGAAACACAGATCAGCTGATTCGTTATAACGGATATATAACATAGAGGGGGCGGGGCGTCCTCATTTTGAAGCGAGGCCACTACATAATGTCACATAAACGTGTTGTTTCCAAACTTTCAAGGTTAGCAAGGTTTCCAAACTTGCAAATATTGCAAGATAAATTTCAATAAAAAATAATGGAGTCTGTATTCAGAGTAATACATTCTTGCACGAAGCACGCCGGGAAAGGCCTCATCAATGCAGCAAGAGGGGTAAACATTTTGAACAGTATTCAGCGCCGAGCGACCTTCAGCAGTTTGGAGAAAGAAATAGCAACGTTTAGACCGCGAAGATCACTGCTTTTTGTTCCTGCTGATGACAGAAAGAAAATAAACAAGGCATCAAATTTACAAGCAGACTGCATTGTACTTGAATGTGAAGATGGTGTCGCAATGAGTCAGAAGGTTTGCTGGAAGATTTCACTTGTTAAATGTTGTTATGCTAATTTTGTTTTAGGGCATATGGCCACCAAGTCTCGTGGCTGTTTGTAAAAAATCAGTTTTGACATTTTAAATCGAGAAAATTTCTCTAATAAAATATTATAAAATAATCGTTTTCTTCAAATAAATTGTTTGCAACCTGTATTCAGCTGCTTTTTTATAACATAATTATAAATGATTATTTTAGAATCATTCAGTGGTGATTCTTTCGATAGTTGTAAGAAAACCTCCACTAAAACCATATGCAAGTGAGTGTAATGTTTACACTTTCCTGATAAAAACCTTTTTCAGGATGTAGCAAGGAAGAATATCAATGAGTTGTTGGGCAACATCGAACTTAAATATGGAGAATGTGCTGTAAGGGTGAATTCTGTTGACAGTGGACTTGTTCTCGAAGACATTGAGGCTGCACTCACTGGAAAAACTTTACCAGAGTCTATATTGCTGCCAAAAGTGGAAAGTTCTGATCAAATTAAATGGGTGAATACGTTTAATGCTTTAATGTTATACTTTTTCTCAAATGGTTACTCAGATTTTAAGTTAGCACTGATTTCTGTGAATCTTGCAATGAGCGTAGATGAAAGGTAACAGAGAGGAACAAAGAAAAATGGCAGTGAATATGTTTAAAATATGTTGCAAAATGTAAAAAAAATTTAAAAAATCAAATGTAAAACCAATATTTTGCCCTGACATACAGGGCTTCGTCACATTTTATGAAGCCCTGCAAGTCTTATTACTTGTCTGTTCTCCTTCCTCTCCCATTTTCTCTGACTTAAAAATCTTGAAATTACAAGACTTGTTTTAAATAAAACATCTATCCTTTGTCTATGAATGTATCAATAAGATTGCGCCTGTCTGCTTTTACTTGTGCTCTGAATCAATCAAGTCTATTCATCAACATGATACTTGAAAGGCTTGTAAGAACAATATTTTTTAACTAAAAAAACACCCTTCAATGCAGCTTAAGATCTGTCTGTTTTTCTGTCAGTTTCTCAATTTGACATGCAAACTTTGGTGTTTTAGTGCTGAAGTTTCTTAGTTCGTTTTTTTAATTTTGGGACTTAAAAATGCCTTATTATTTTTAAGTTGAGCATTTTTAGAAGAATATGTGGTGAACCATTCTCATTAGAATTTTGTTTATATGCATTTTCACATCCTTTTATTGTTCACACATATTTACCATTGTTTAACGCATTTTAAATACTCTTTGTTGTTTCTAATTGCACTGTTCATTAACTCATATCCATGGGAACAATTTAGTTTATGTTATGGGGTGTGATAGTTCAGTTAGTAAGGATCGAGGAATAAAATTGAGATGGAGAATCGAAAGATTTGTTTATTTATTTGAATTCTCAAGCGGTGAGTTCATTCCATTTATTTTAAGTATAGAGATCTTTTAATGAACCTCTATAAATATAAACACAGATCATCCTGAAAAAACCCAAAGTAAGCTATCTTTTCCAATAAAAAATCAACAAGTTAAAAACCTTTGGACCCCACTTTAAAAAAGGGAAGTTTTACAATTTCTTAATTTTTCTCAAGCCTTGCACTAAAGTTTCTTTATTTTTTGATCATCCTGGCACTAGTATAAATAAAGAATTTGTAATCTAAATCTACACAACCCCGAATGGCTATAAAATCTCAAATTATTGTACAATAAGGGCAACAAGGAATGCTTTTAGTTACCATCTTGCATGGCCTCTAGATTCTAACTTGCACATTTGTCAGGAGTATCTCCTAAACTTATTATCCTTCGCACAATAGCCTACATCAGGCAAAAAAGTTGATGAACTTTTAAAAAAAGTGCACCAAACAATGGCTAATCAACATAGGGTGTTGTTAAGTATATAAAATATTGCTATTAAATATTTTACAATCATAGTTTGCAGATCAAGTGAATAGAGTACTGATGAAAAGATCAACAAATCCTGAAAAGAAAATGGCATTTATTTTCTTTATCGAAACACCAATTGCCATTCTGAACATGAGATACATAATGGAAGCAGCAGTAGATGCAACTTTACCGTTCAAGACAGAGGCTGGTGTTTTTGGATCAGATGACTTTTTGGCCAGTTTGGGTAAGGAGCTACATGTGTTACATCATCCTATAACTATGTGAATGTCTTTCATATTTATTTATATGACATTAATTTGCTTTAAAAAAATTCAGCAGTTTCATAAATATTTGTTTGCAGGAGGAACAAGGACAGAGGATGCCAGGGAATTGATATTTGCAAGGCAAAGTTTTGTTACTCATTGTAAAGCATTTGGTTTGCAAGCAATAGACATGGTCCATATAAATTTCAAAGGTATTTATGAATCAAGCTATTCATACTCAATCTTCTTAATTTTAGCAAAAAAATGAAATTATATCTAACTTATTTAATATGTTTCTTTTCACTGATATGTTAGTTGAGTTTCTTAACCTCTTTTAAAAATAAATGTTGATGTGTTGTAAAATATATACTTTTTTGTCTTGCCAAGATTTAGAAAGCCTGAAGCGACATGCCGAGGAAGGAGCAAAAATGGGGTTCACTGGTAAATAAATTTTTGGCCTTTGACAGACCTTATTTTAGACAATCATTAAACAGTTTATTTAACAATAACAAAGTCTGCATTAGTTCAAGAAAGATGGAGGAAGGAACATCTACAGGATAAAAATCTGTCATTTGAAGACCTTAGATATTGATCCACGAGATTATGATATTCAAGCATTTGAGACCAAATTTTGCAAAGTGAGTTTTTTAAAAGAAATTTCCATCCTTTAAAAATATTCTTCAAGCTGGGTCAAATTTAACACATTCAAACACTTTTCCTGTTACAACACATTAGTTTCAATACACATTTTTAATATTTTTACATATTTATATTCCAGGGAAACAGTTGATACACCCAGGGCAGATTGAAGTGGTGAATAGTGCATTTATGCCCAGTGCAAACAAGATTCAGTGGGCTCAAGAGCTAATAAAATCGTTTGGAGAACATGAAAGTTCAGGAAAGGTAAGTGATACAATAATAAAATTTTTTAACAGAAATTTGCAAAAAAAAGAAATTAGATTTTTCTGACAAAGTCAAATCAGTCAATGTTCCTTACACACACTTTCACAGACAATTTTCTTCATCATCCTTTTTGAACAAAATAAAATCTAGTCACATTAGAAATTTAATATTCTTATGGATTTATTTCTTTACAGGGTGCCTTCACATTCCGTGGCAGCATGATTGACCTTCCTCTTTTGAAGCAAGCACAAAACATTTTAAGAATTGTTGAATCAGTAAAAAATAAATAACAATTATTGCATTTACAAGAGACATCATTTGCTTAATTAAAATTCAAATTTTCAAACCTCAAAACAACTTAGTCATTTAAAAAAATCTTCAGAACATGGTTCTATCCTTAATTTCATATTTTCTTAATTAACAAACTTTGGGAATACAAATGTGAATTTGATAAAACCTTAGCTGGTATCAATGGTATATAGGTTTTGAAGATTTGAATTTATCGAGAAACCACACTGATTGAAGAAAATATTTTTGACAGTGTAGCTAAAACTTTGTTGTTTTTTTTTGAAATTTCAATTTTAAATTTTGCAACTTCTTTGAAACAACATTACACATCCACATTGGCATTGACATTTTGCTATAAATCTTATTGAGTTATCTTTTTTAAGTCTTTTCTTCTGTTTCAAATAGTTGATTTGGTGTTATCATAATGATTTAATAGTGTTTAATTTCATGTTATCAGTTTTGTATTCATTCAAATTTGTTTAAAATCCCTATTTTTAAAAGATATCCGCCTGACTTTGAGTGGAAATTATGACATCATATACAACTTGAAAGGGCATCAGTAAGTGTTAACAGCCAGGATAACAGAGAGAATTACAGTATTTGTTCAATTTATAACTTACCAACCAGGCTGTTACTAATAATTGAATTGAAGTTGATTAATGGTCTCAATCAATTAGTAATTCAGTAGTTGACTATTAATTTGTTGTTGATCACAAACAACAGTTGACAAAAACTAAAAGTGCATGATTAAAATTATTAATTGAAGCCCTGATTATTCACTAACCCTTACAGCTTAAGAAAAAAATTCTGCACAGAAACACTTTTGGCACCTAGTTCAGAAATACATGATTTTTTACATCACATAAGAACAAAGAATAGCAGAAGCAGAGCATACCAAAATACTTTCTGTTTAAGTTGAACAAAATTTTCTATACTGGTGCCAATTTAGAGTACTATGAGAGAGAAATCGGTGCATTAATTGTTTTTGACAAGTCAACAGCTGCTGACAAACTGCTCTTCTTAGGAGTCCAAGAGAGAAAATGGACTTTTCTGTTTATTGAGATACTTTGTGCTATTGCAGATGGTTTTCGAAACACTTTAATGAAATCAAAGCCTTAAAAAGGATTCCTTAATTTTTACACCCAAGTGTAGTGTTGTTGAAATCAAAATAAAACAATTTGATTTTGCTAACGAAAGTCAAAGTCTGAGATTCATTGATATTGCCCAAAGAAATAAGACCTGTTCTAAAACCTATCGATTTCCTAAGGAGTCTGTTTTTACAAGATATATTACAAGAAGAAAGCAATATAGATAACATTATTTGATTTGTAAGAATGATTTTGAAAATTTTGCAACATTGCTACATCATTCTACTTAAAAATCTAACCAATATCCATTTTTTCATAAAATGTCAAAATGACAACCTTATGTCATAAAGGTACTTCATGGTATGGCAAGCTTGACTTCAATTCATGATGTTCTTTACTAAAATCACAAGGTATATGTCATGCATTCTAGATGGGGACTGGGCACAGTCTCGTACATGTGTTAGATTTCTTCATGCATCTCAAGGGCAGCAAAATACTACAAATGATGAGTTTGGTTAGCTTTTTAAAGACTTGAGGAACTTAACTTTAAGTTCAATGATTTGGCTGACTTCCTGAATTGATTGCTTGTAGCTTCCTTGAACGTTTTGCCAAATTGTCATTACCAAATCTGACTGTGTCTGAAATTTAACAAAAAATGTGTAAAACAAACAATTCAAAATAACACACATAATTAATATGCTAGCAATTAAATAATAAATAAAGACCCAAATGGTTTTCTAATACTTATTCAGATATCTACTGCAAATTAAACTTGATTATGTTCCTGTATAAGCAAACTAGATTATGTTCCTGTATAAGCACACTTAAATTGATGAATAAATTAGTTCTTAAATATATTTCAAAATAAAGTAGATTTGTTTTAGAGCAAACCACAAAAGCAAAAAAAAACTTTTTGTCAGTCAATGGAGGTTTCCACTGAAGAAAAAATTTTACACTGATGAAAAATCCTAAGAAGTTCTATTTTTTAAACCAGTTTTTCTAACATCCAGGCATTCTTCCCATAAGACTATAAAAAACACTTCTTGAAATGAAACAATTCTTTGTTAAGTGACAAGCAAAGTCTTTATACTCAAAGCCTTTAAGAAAATATAGCATCGAAAGAAGATATATGTATGAATTCTTCAACCTGAAGAAAAAATCTTCATACCCAAATGCATTCAAGAGATGCTGATAAAAACAAAGGTTGAAGAAACAGTGTACTTCAACTCATGATGATTAAAGATAGCGATTGAATAAAAAAGAACAGCCTTGAAGGACTGACAAAACACTTTGTTTTGTGACATTTTTAATTGAGTCATAAGCCTCTTTAAGCTGGATTAGTATCCCATATATCAAGGCATGCTGGGTTGAACCAAACCTGACCATGCCAGTAAATTAACCTCGACCTTGTGAACACGAACAAAACATGATTTACAAACCACACCAAAGTATTCTATTTCTAGATCTACGGATAATGAACGCTTTTTGAATCACGTTGGTCGACTTCTCCTGTCCTCTGGGTGTGAAAGAGGTGACGTAAAGGAGAAGATGTGTAGCCTCGAACTTGACAAACTACATAATTGGCTTCCAATTGGCTAAAAATGAGTGCGGCAAGCTGCTGTACAAAAACCATAGGACTGCTTATCGACGGTCGAACGCGTTTCTATGTAAACTCGGGTCAAACATGCATTGCATATTAGTGAAGAATTAAGCGATATGCTTCCTTTATATCTGTTATATAGCGAAATTCACGACCATCGTTTCTAAAATATCCTACTGAGCTTTACATCTTCTGTGACATGGCTTTATTTACTACAAACATTGTCCATTATAGCAATTTTGTGTATCTGAGGAAACATTTCGACGCCAATTCGATTAAGAAAGGCCACATAGCAGGTTGCAAGTCGTGACACAGATATATCTTCCAAAGCCGGTTGGAAAAAGAGAGGGTTGGGTACTAATGTCGGTAGCTGTTACGTCATTTGCTGAAGTAAACATTGAGCATAAGATACGAAAGGCGCTGATGTGGATAAATATATAACGAGCATAAAAAAGAATGGGGATTTAAAGATGTCTGACAACATTGTTTACCTTTGAAGCGGTTATCTTGCCCTGGGTTCCAATTGTCAAAAAGCTTGGCAATTTCAGCAAGAGAAGGCAACTTCCAAAATGCCTCAAAACATAACAAACGCAAGATACACGAATTTTAGATGGCAGATCACAAGTTTTCATTTAGCAGAGTTTGATGGTTTTGTGTCAATTGCTTGTTGAACCCAAGTAGAGACTGTACCGTGATATGAGGAAATGGTTGTCCGAGCAACCCAGGGTTTTGAAGATACTATATCAAGAAAGCGTTAATGTGTCATTGCGTTCTTAAACGGCCTGGGAAGCGAGATCATGCGAAAACCAACCTGTTTTTGAAGTGACTTTGGCGATCAATCATTGAGGTACATTCACGCTTTAAGGTCTTTTCGTTTGCCTAATTATGTGCAGATTTACTACGCGACAACCACGCAAACCACAGTTCCATACAACACGCTGTGCGTCTGCCTGCAGATTATGGATGAATCTTCAAATTTATGCAACACTTTGCGACAGAAAGGCCCAAAGCCTCAAGGGTAATCGTATCCTCACACCCTGGTTCTGTTACCCACAATTATTTCTATGTTTAAATGGGGGACAAATTGTGGGAAAGCCATTTTGTCCTACAGATGTTTCACAATGTAACAAAAGAAATGCATTCTAAAAAACTCTACACAGTTAAAAGGACAGCATTGCACCATTCCTCCTTATTTCAGCAAAGGAGTTTTGGTATTCAACTTTCTTGATATTTAACCATAAAATCTTAACCTTGAATGATTTTGAAGGCTTTATTTCAATAAACGATTCAAATATTTGGCCGCTTTTGATGGGTTGAAAACTACCTTCTTAAAATTAAGGCAGCTATATTAGTTCTGATTTATTCAGTTTTAATCCTGGGTAAGAAATGTTAATGGAAAATGGTTTAAAGAATTCAAACCTTTTCGAAAAGGTTAGTGAGTGCTCCAGCTTCGAGTTCTTTTGAGACGTTGCCTTCCTCCATTTCCAGCAATTTGGTCTTGAAATCCTCAAGGTTTGTGATTAGTCCTGATATCAGCTTTTCCAAAGCATCTTGTACAACATTGCTTGGCTAGTAACAAAATAAACCACTTGATCAGGAATACAGCTGTTAAAAACTGTATTAAACATAACTGTAATGTATATTTCTAAAGTGTTCTGAAATAATACATATGAACTATACGCTTCATGAACAAAAAGGGTGACCATTTCAGACGTTTTTAAAGTAACTGGGTTCCTGAGAAGCGATTAGCTGCAATATTTAAAGTTAGATTACATTTCGCAATAGAATTAAAATTCAGGTCATCATTTCAAAACACTTCCCACCATATCTATTGGCGATTGGGGCATACCAGCCTATTTCATCGTATCTTGTAAGACTTGGAGAGAAAATTTTTAGCGCAAAATTCCTTAAGAAGTAGTTTTCAAAACACTATAATAGAAATGTTAGTAGTTTCTTTAGCAAAATTAAGGAACTTAAAAGTTTTCTAGCCATAGAACGTATGAAATGTAACTTGTGACTTTTACCCCTAGCTTGACTTTTACAAATAAACATCACTGCATTGGAGTGATAAAAGCATTTTTCGTCATCTGGTTTTTTGGAGTTTTCACAGGAAAACGGCAGAAACATTTATCTAAATTATGCTTAAGAGCTTTCTGAAATGTGATAGCGCAGTTACCTCGTCTTCTAGCCAGTGAGCTCAAAAGCTGTGTTTTGTGACTATTAGCGTTGTTGGAGGAAAACCAAAGTATAAAAAAATCCAAAACTTTATCTAGGTATGTGAACCATACTAAGTCACATTTTGATCATAATTCGTGGGAGTGTTCACCTAATTTTGGTCACCCAACGCCTGCAGAATAATTGGGTGATTTCATTCATTAGAAAAAAGGTATATGGCTAGTCCCTTTTTGTTGATAACCAATATTGCATGATACTGCACTGCAGATGCCAATACCAGTCAAAATATTTATTCCATACGCAGTTATATTTATTCCATATTTATCTCATACGATTAGCATTATTTCTACCAACCAAGATAAATTGGTTTAAACCTCAACTTGTAGATAAATTGTGGACTCAACTTGAAATTTATGGTTGACTCTTGCAAACTCGTTTTCGACAGAAACGAATTCCAGCCTCAAACCCAGGTGAATTTCCAACTTATTATGCCTCCTTCACATTTTTCTTGTGAAACTGCAACATGCGCGACGTCTAAAAACCCCAAGTTCGACTTAGTAAATATGATACCCGTGTGTCCATGGCATTGTGACAAAGTTTCGTCTGATGACACTATCTTTAAGTGGAAGTAAGGTAGAGCTAGTTCAGATTTCGTAATCCTCAACGTCGCCGAATTTTTAGGTGGAATTCTGCATAAATAGATGTGGTCTATTGAAAGCAGTGCAAGGGCGTTTGATAATACAGATTTTCCCCATCATTCAACGGCGATTCTATTGCTTCAAGTAAGAAGTAAGTCAAATTGAAAGAGCTGGAGGTAATTAGCAAATTCAGAGTATCCAAACACAATGGATACGACACAACTGATTGTTGTTTCCTTTAGGTTTCAAGAATATCCTATCGAATTCTGCTGAGATTTAGCGAATTTAACGGGTCTGTGGTCTTGTAATAGTTTAAGAGGATTCCACAAATCTTGCAACTTCAAGCATCCGTCTGAAAGATGACGTCCATTCTGAATACCTTCAATTTATCTAGTTCCAGTATTCTTATTGCTTGCAGACATTTATTTAATATACAGCATAACTGTATGCGGTACCTCAATCCTGCGTCATCCAGTATCAGCCTAAAGAGGGTAAAACAACTACTTTCGATGCACCAGAGGCTCAAGAAGCTCTCCTGCAAGACGAGGCAGTCGATGGAAATCAAGAAGTCTAGACCATGATTCTCAAACCTTAAAAAGTCTCTTCCAATGATAACATACAGAGTTGATGAAATCGCTGGATTTTGTGTAGATTTGCAGGGGAAAATATTCCCTGCAAATAGAGGTACACTTACACCCTAATAATTTAAGAACAGATTAAGAACAATCCAGCCTCACATTATCGAAAAAATTAAGAACAGTCAGCCTGAGCTAAAATTTACTGGTTCTTAAAAAAGAGAGTCGAGGAGGTGACAGAACTTTGAGAGAAAGCCTTAAAGATGACCAATGAAGATGACCAATGAAGATGACCAATGAAAACGGCCAATGAAGACGGCCAATGAAGACGGCCAATGAAGACGGCCAATGAAGACGGCCAATGAAGACGGCCTGGAAATCTTACAAAGCTATTGGCTCAAATGCGCCAACAGAGAAAAGATAGGTATAAGCTTATCTTTTCCAATGCTCTCTTTCAAGGTACAAAAGAAGCACCAATGATGACTGGTGCACTATCATCTACATGAAATACATCACATGAACACACTCTGGCCCATCAGCCTCAACTTTTGTTTTACAAACTACTTGGCTGGTTGGTATATGTAATTGGAAGCAAAATAAACGGTTCAACAAGGGAGGGAGCAACAACAGCAAACATACTTCTAGTTACATCATATATACATCTGTTTTGAAATGAGGGAGTAGGTTTTATGACTTTCTGGGTCATAAACAAAATTGTTCAGGAAGAATCGAGGAAGATAAATCGCGATATATCGCAACTGGTTGAATAAACTCAGACAGAAAAACAAATTTCAACAATCATCTTGATAAATTCTGTACAGGATCAAATGAACAGACTGATTTACAAAATATGAATACCACTGCATAATATTTTACATGATTCCTAAATAATTATTTATAATTGCATAATCGATCTAATTTGATATTATTTCCAAAGAAAAACTTCCCCAATTTCAAAGTGCCGAGGCATCATGAAGTGCCTCAACGAGTCGATGGAAAACCAGCTGGAGAGCTGTGGTACCAGGATACGAGGCTGACACGAAATTGAGGTTGATTACAAGATATTTTCTGCAGATATCTTCGACAGAACTCCTTAATGAACTCCTTCATGAACTAAAACTCTGGCAGATTCCATGTTCTTGAAAGTCTTTTGATTTGGAGCTTCAGCAATTGAAAACAGATGGAATTTTGGCCGCCCAGCATAGCCAGAGAAATGAAGAAACGACAGTTTAATGATAGGGGTACGCCCCATCGCCCTGCCATGAGTTATGCATGGCTGGGTATGCAGCGCGCATGTAATGTTCAGTTCTTGGGTAAAGGCTTTCCGTTGGTGAATAGCTGCCACAATGTGACTGTGTATAACCGTGGATTGCTGGGACGCCGGTGCCAAGATATGTGGCCGGCATCGTATACGAAGTAGCTGTATTATGCATAGGCGGATGTGAAAGCGGCGGAGCTGGTGCGTTTGAACAGCTTGTAGTTGCGCAGAGTCCCTGTGCCTGAGGTGACGTACTTCTGGACCGATTGTCTTCTTCGGCTTGCCATGGTGATTGCGGTGGAGCACATAACTTGCCAGCGTATGGATTGCTTATAGAGTAGGGATAATCAGGTGGACTGTACCTCGAAGGGCCTAGAATATCAAGAATATCAAAATGAAAAATATCAGGAATATCAATATCAAAAATATCAACAATATCAAAAAAGCGTTTTATCAGGATAGTAGACACGTCAGTCCATCAGGGGAGCCTTAAAACGTTCCAATACATCCAGGTTTTTTAAACAAAATCAGGTGCGAAGCTAAAGACAATTGTTAGAGGGAGGGGGTTGAAGATCCCTAGACTTGCCGACAAAACAGCGTTTCTGAAGTGTTGGGATTAATACAACATGGCCAAACCACTTTCAGTGAAATCTTGAGTCTTTTGAGAATGCACATACAATTGTTTAGGCAGGAACGGAGTACATAATATGCATTATATTGTCACTGCTATCAATGTTTCTACAAAGTTTGATTCTTTTGAGCAATATATAATAATCTTAGAATCTAGAAATTTGCTGAAATGCTTTAAGTTGGAGAGGTGTGGCACCCTTCCTACGCAAGAGACACCCCATTTGCTACTTGCTACGCATGAGACAAAGGCGTCTTTTGGCTCATCTTCTTTGCAAAAAAATTTTTAATTTAAAATTAAAGAGCATAAATAGCAAAGATTACAAGGAAATAACACAAATAAAAAGTGATACTCTAAAGTAATTAACATCTACTCTTGGGTTTCCACGGGACGAATTTCGCAAAGCAAGAGAAATCTGTGCATGCGTAGCAGAGGCGTGGTGGGAATCTTTATGGGCCGTGAAAATCAAGTTTTTAGGGGCACACCATTTTAATGCTGATTTCTTCTTGTTTTCTTCATGCATAATATATTGGAAATGAGTGTCACAGAGGCAGCGTGGGGCTTCACTTTATTTCTCACATATCTGACGTTACAAATGATGAAGGCTTAAAAGGAAGAAATATCCAACGAGTACACATGAAAAGTTTTGAGGTGCCTACCGGGAAATTTTTCCGAGTCCCGAGTCCCATTTTAATCTTTTGCAGCGAATGACTTTTTTAATTTACGTAATTTTCAAGCCAATCTGATCACAGCAAATTTTTTTAAATTTTAGTT
Organism: Rhopilema esculentum; assembly: GCF_013076305.1. The sequence goes on from NW_027019317.1 coordinate 1,685,460, forward strand.
TTATTAACTAACTAAAATTATACTTTATTAATTTCAATTTCTTCCTATGCAATATTACTTATTTTACAAACGCGATTCTCGCACTTCTCCAATTGGGTGCGACGAATTTCAAACGGCGGAGGATGTATTGACAGAGACACAAGAAGAGCTGCAGGGCAGGGAGGAAAGCACCAAGAGAAATGGTAAAACAATAGCAAAATATAGAAAATATTAATTTGACGAGGGCAAGGGGCGCCCCTCCCCCTTCCCGTGCTCCGGCGTTACTGGATATCCATTCTCTGGATTCTGAATTAAGACTACAAAAGGTAAACCATAACGATTTTGGATGAATATGAAAAGTTTTTGGCTCACCATATGGATCGGCGAGGTACGACTGCCTTTGAGTTGGATAAATTGATGTTTGGCAGGGGCGACCAGACGCCATAGAGGCTAGTGACGGGGAATACGGTCTCTTTGATGCGTAGTAAAGTTCCTGTTCATGATACCTAAAATAAAAAATATTATTATTCTGTTATTCGAGTTATAAACACTTGTCATCATAGTTCTCGATCTTGCAAAATCAAAGCAAATTATCAGGCTATATCAATTTCCTTAAAAACCTGATTAAGTTTCGATTTACATCAAGGCAATGCACAGATATCTTAGAACAGGGTTAGCAAATTTGACTTCATAAAAAATAAAATGTTTTGTCACTTTACTTATAGAGTGGGATACCTATATATTATTTAAATTTCTTTCAATATTCACTTTCGTATGCGTTACTTCTACACAATATCCTCTGCATTTTTTAATGGCTTTGCTGTCTTTTGAAAATAAATTCTACGAGTAACCTGGTTGAACAAGACGGGACAAGGCCTACGGACAGAAGCGCGATAATTTCTTTTTTGGTTGTGTACAGCTTATTGAACACTCTCTTTGAAAGTCTTTGACACAACAGTCTTTCAAAGTATTAAAGCAATATTCAACACACTACAATGTAATATTTTCGTGCAGATTTTGGTTCAGCGGGGCCCGTGTTCCGATTAGGCCCGTAATAATCTTATACCATGTTCCTATCAACTTGTTACAAGATATAATTACAATGCATAAAACTTATTTTTTTGGCTACTTTTCTAGAATCAATTCCTGTTAGTCTATCACAGAAAAACGATGCCCACATCTCATTGTTTCAAGAATATAATGTTCTGCACGTTCATCAATCCGGCATCACCATGTCACATTTCAAATTCATTTACTCGTTCGTTTCATTTACTCTAATGAAGCCCTGTATGCCAATTGCCAGGGCGAAATATTAGTATTCGTTTAATTCAATTAATTTGAATTTTTTTTTAACATTGGATTCTTGTCGCCGTTTTGCTTTGTTCCTGAATTTTACCCTTGTTAAGATTCCTTCAAAAACCTTTTCAACAATTGAAACTAAAGAGGTCGTTTCCCTAGTCCTCCAAGAGACTGAAGGGCGTGACCACAGTCAATTTTCTAAAGGGCGTTGCCAAAGGCTTAGGGGGCCCAGTTTTTCAATCACTCCTGGCCCCCCGAGCTGGATCTCGATGTCCCTGGTTCGGCCGTGGATTTTCCCCGTAGTTTATACTAAAAGCTGAGCCCTTCAGTAACCAGTGTGGGTTTCTTTCATTTAGCTACCATACAAGGTTCAATGCTGTTTAGATAGCGTGATGGACCCGCGTTAATAGCCAAATACCACATGATAATGCTTTCAAGCAGCATTTATGAGCAGTAATTTATTAAAGATGACCTGATTCACATTGAATTGACACAGATGTCAAGAATTTCCTAAATATGCCTACAGAAATTGCCGAAAAGGCGAGTGACCCGGTGACCTACATGTAAGCAAACATTAGCATTGAGGTGGGTGGAGCGTGGCCATCAACACTGCGCATCGGCATTGCTTTGAACGAGCAACGCAATTAAGGCAGCCTTTCCACTAGCCTGGGTTAAAACATATCCGGGTTAAACGTTATCCGTTTCTGCGTCGCGTTCCCACTAACCCACTTGAAAAACGGATAAGTTTGAAAACGGGTCTCAAAGTGGGTCAGTTTTTACCCGGGTATCTTTTGACCCACCTGCAAGTTAATGGAAACGCCGAAACCCGGATAACTTCTGACCCACTTGCAACAACAGCAACGTTTAAAAATTGAGATGGCGCCAAAAATAAAAAAACAAAATCCTGGATGTCAATGTTGCTTCCATTGGCCTACAACGGTAGAAATTGAAGGATTATTGATGCAAATACTGGTTTCTCTTACAACTTTTCACCCTGGATACATTTTAACCCGGCTTAGTGGGAACGATCAAAAGCGGATTAAAAACGGGTCGAAGAAAAATGCCGTTTCCATTGACTCACTTGAAAAACGGATAACTTTTAACCCGGATATGTTTTAACCCAGGCTAGTGGAAAGGCTGCCTAACAAACTATGGAAATTCCCTAGCTTTTGCTGTTCAACTACGAAACCCATTGGCCCTTAAGAATATTGAAAATGAAAAGTGGGCGAAATTTTAGAATAAATCCAAAATAATTGTCAGGCTAGAATATTTTATATCTAATCGACGGCTTGATATTTTATTCATCTGAGCTTTTGATGAAAAAAATTGGTGTTTACTATTCAGACTTGCTATACGTCCTTGTTAATACAAGAGCATCTGTTATAAAGAACTATCAGGTTGTGATTTGCGAGGGGCAAATCACTTCATAAAAATCTCGTACACCTTTGGTGGAAATCCTATTGTTTTATGAGAAAGTACTTGAAAATCCTTTTGTTTTTGTGGAAATCCCGTACACTATTTGCAAGAGTGAATTACCCCTCGGTGATTTGGCCAGATTTGGAAAACGTATCAAGTAAATAGTTACTTAATATAAAATCTTCTTATAAGAGGAGTGTACATATTGCAATTCACAGTAAAATTAGCATCTGTATCATTTATTTGGTAAATATTGGAGTTTTTGTTAGGTAAGGGACAAGGTAATTAAATACTGGAAAATAGTTGATTCTCTTTTTTAAACATGAAATAGAACAAAGTTTTTTAAAATTCTAAAAGCAAACAATTTTTCACGCGCGCATTTGAGCCGCTTGTGCTCCCATGAAAGTGGTTGGCACATCAAAGGACCGCAAATTTTATAAAGAGCGGTCACTTGCTGGCTCGTGTCCAATTGCAAATGAAGAGGAGCGTTGAAATCTGGCTCAGTGTTTCTTCAAAGTACATGTATACTGTCTGTCAATAAAGTCTGGGCAAATGAGTAATAAAAATGTACTACGTGTAATCTAATAAATGTAAGGATGTTTTACTCGCATTTTTTTGCATATCTACTTGACAAACACCAGACCAGTAATTGACGTTAAAAGAGAAACCAGAAAACCACTTGATTACACTATCTTTGTTTTAGAAAAATGTTTATCAGAAATTCTAGAAGGCTTTTTTGAAAATTTAGGGACTCTCCTGGTAAAGCGAGAAGGTCAACTGAAAATTTAGCAGTTGCATCCGTTTTTTAACTTCAGCGTTCTAACTTTTTAATGTAGTTTTATAATAACTATCAATTTGACTAATTCATAACAATTATAATACTTAAGCTATTTAATCGAACTTTGCTGACTTCACTTTTTATGAGGGTTGACGTATTTGAATATCGTCTTTGAACATCACTTTCATAAAATGGAACATTGCTACATTTCTTCTATAGCCAATCATATCATGAAACCTTCAACTGAAAGACAATTTCTTCGATGACGAGGGCTTGTGTGCAGCTGACAACGACCCCGGGTATTGGGAACATCGGGGTGTTTGTTCGCAATCACTGATATGAAAGTTACAATCATTACTTCATTATCGCAGTCTTAATCCAACGCACACCTTTTGACACCTCCTTCTCTTGAGATTCTGGGAAACTATAATCGTTTCATCACTGGCGAAACTACACGATTGATGTCACAATGGCAAGGGTAGGCCCCGATGAATATGATACTTCTCATGAATGTCCAGCTATTTCAAATACCAGGAATGTATAGATTTTTCAAAATATCCTACCAATTTCAAGATCTCTAATATGAAATTCAAAAAAACCGAAATTCAAGACACTGTAAACGAACCTTATTCAATAAATATAACTAAATAGAAGTATAAGAGTTACATGAAAGAAAAAATTCACAACTAAAACTTAACAAAGAAACAATTAATAATGTTGTCCCGGTGTTTTTGAACAAGCATCGGGTCAATGAGAGGCCAATTCAAATCGAGGCCTCTAAAAATGGAAGCAGGCGCAATCGTAGTTTTATTCTTCAAATAAATTGTCTTGCTGTCAATTCACGGACAACTGAACTTTCCACTAGAGACAAAGCGGGAGGAAATTCGGCCTGCCTTACGAGACGGGCGAATTCATTTCAAATGACTTCTAGCCACAAATGGTCTGACTTCGGTTTTTTTTAGGTGAGCGGATCAAGAATAAAAATGAGGCGTTGAAATCACCAGTTGTACGCTGGAAATATGAACTTGAAATTTTCCTTGAATGTCACTGTTTCACGCAGGGGTAGGCGCCAACCAGAAATCTTCCTTGATAAGCGAGTGTCAAATTATTTTTTAAGTGCGTATTAAGGTTCTTTCAACCGTTCTTGCGGCAAATATCGAATACCATTTAGGCACAGGTCATCGTCAAATTAAGTGAAAACTTCTTTCAGATCATTTTAAAAGTAACGGCAAAAAGGACTTTGATTTATTTCAATTGACCCTATAGAACTTTGTTCCGTCAATGGCGAAGTGACCAAAGGACAAATCCTTATATCGAAAGAACAAGTAATATAGAGATATCGGAAATGGGGCGTAAACATTAAGGGCTGGGGGGTTATTGTACATTTTGAAAACGAATGAGACAGACTGCAAACGACGAGAGTTCAAAAGCGTGATGTAAGACAAAACAGAATCGTAACTCACTCTTGTAAACAATGTACAGGATTTTCAAGAAAACAAAAGGATTTCCAGGGATTTTCAAATAAAACAAAAGGATTTCCAGAGATTTTCAAATAAAACAATAGGACGAGATTTTCATGGAGTTATTCCTCCCCTCGGACAGAACAATCTTGGTTCGGTAAAAGAAAATTAAAAAGGCTCCCATTTCAAAAAGATAAAAAAACAGATTTAGATACAGGAAAAAATATGATAAATAACATGCCAATCTGAATACGAATTCTCAAATGAAATGTGACACTAACCTTTTCATGTTTGCGTAATGATCAGTATTGCATGCACCTCGAAAACCTTTTGCAAATGGGTTGTTCTCGATCTTCAGTTGAGTTATCTAGAACATAAAAAAATTGATTCGTTTGGCAATCGTAATCATTTCACATTCTAAGCATTCTAAGCATCTAAGCACCACATTCTAGCCCTAGTCTTAAAGGGAAATCAGCTAAGGGGTCAAACCACTGCTACTTTAAAAGAAGATATAAAAATCTATCGTTTTAGAAGGTCACTGAGGCTGGACGCCATTCCCTCTCTTCCCTTATAGGCATGTGAAAAAGGCTCACGATCTTATCTTCGAATCCTAATAAATTATTAATTTTTTAAAGAGTTTAGTGACAAGTAAATATAATCCATTTGCTGATCAGGCTTAGTGCAGCCGTTCAATACTTACCTCTCTAAAGATTACAAAATTTACTTTTTGCAGGAGCAAGATTTTTTCAGAAATGAAATCAAGAGACAAAAATTGAAAGCTTTCTGTAAAGTAGGAGATATTTAAAAAAATCTTCTGAAACATGCCTTTAAATTGCATGGGACTGGATGTCTATGATTCTAAAACTATCAAATTTATTTATTTCGATTGGGCAGCAAGAAAAAACTGCATGAAAAAATTAAGAAAAAAACAACTGCTTATGCAACAGTTTTAAATCACAACATTTCATTAATTGTACTGCAATCACATTCAAATGAACATGATATCAAGATGGCCTAAGCATGTACAGTAAATCCCTAACCTTTCTACGCCATCAATCTTACCAGCCTTAAAATGCTCATGTTCAGGGTTTTTCAATCAATGCACTAAACCTTTCAGGAACTGGTAGTCGCAACAAGTTTACATCTTGCTTTAATTAGGGGTTTTATTAGGAAAAGATAAAAATTTGCAACAAGGCAAGGCTGCTAAGTGAGTTTGTGAATAGTTTTTATACAAAGGAGTTTAAAAGATGTCTAAAACGTAATGTGTAATCAGTGGCCATTACTCACTCGTGGGTTTTGATAGGCAGTGACTCCCATCAATTCAGTTTCAGGAAATATGTGGGTTGAAAAGGTGCTCCTTCTTAAGGCAACAGGAGAACTGTCATCGGCTTGTACGATGTGAATTCGAGGCTGATACTTGTGCATTGAGTTCAGAATGACCTAGAAGGAAGACCAAACATGACGGAATAAAGCAACATTTGTCAGAATTCCCGAAATAATAAATGTCAAAACTGTATTAAACTCTCTTTTATCCCTTTGATAGTTGCCTTTTTCTTCCTTTACATTTCATTTATCACTAGCCTTTTTGCTGTTATTCGTGCTAGTCATTCAATACAACTATTACTGAATTCTTTTCACATTTTAAATGAAAGAGTTTAGAAAGAAAATGGTAAATAAATATGATATGGGCATCATTCATGTGCTTTGCCAGGTCCCTATCAGCATCGTACACGCAACTGTATTTACTTTGTGTTTTCCCGTTTCATTTGTTTGAATTTTTTAGCTAATCGCATGAATTTTAATTTACTTTGCTGGCAAATAAAAATTTGTTCAAAGGAAATTCACATGATCTTTGGCCTGATATGAGTCATCGTATCAAATCATAGTTTTGACCAAAGACGAGCTTCAGGCAAAAATCTCTTGTTTATTTATTCCTTCTAGACGTCGAAACTCTCAGCAGCCAGTTTAAAATTGCAAGGCATATACAGGAAATCCTATTCCGCTATCTTTAAAACGAATTATAAATGCTTCTCACAACCTATATATCCGGGGAAATGGAATACATATCGGTTCATAATGACGTCATGTGCTAAATTAGCGGTTGGGTCTGGAGGGAGAGCAAATACAAGCTAATTTACGCGGACTTAGGTCATAATGATAATGTTATGGAAAGATTTTTTCTATTTATTGAAAAATTGACCTAAATTTGTTGAATATAGTTGGTGAAAAGCTCTCCTTGCTCATTGCGGAGGTTTTTTTAGAACTGTATAACTCTCTAGATTAAAAAGTTATACAGTTCTAAAATATCAAAAAATAAAAAATGATTAAAAACTTTAGGAAGAACACGACGATTTACCCCGCATTGCACCAAGGGAACTAGCGTTTCTAAGCAACAATAAATAGGCACCAGTGTCACACGTAACCTAATGAATCTGCTAGTGATGCTGGCAAAAAGTTTTAATTCTCGAAACACAGTCGTTTTTCTTAAGGGAATGGAATTGGCCATTTATTCAGCTTTTCAGCAAGACTTTCAAAGATCAGCTCGTTATTTCAGTATCTGGAAAACTCTCTTTAATGAACTTGACGTCATAAAATGAACAGTTGTGATGAATTCAGAAACGTTGTGGACAATTAAAATAGTCCAAGTCAAGAAGGTAGTCGTTTGGAAACATGTTGCCTAAAGTGTGAACAAATACAAAAGCGGACTCACGTGACCAAACTGATCAAGGTGGTTATTGGTAAGTTTGATTTTCTGGAAGCTGACGACCTGTCTCATCCATTGTGCTCCTGTGGACGGTGAATCGGGATGAACATACAGCCTGCCTGGCAAATGTGGTTCTGCTTTTCCTGCAATTGTCCATTCGGAATTGTGGTATTTGTAGCGATTGTCGTCAACTGGGACTAAGTCCATCACCAGAATGTACTTCAGCTTCGGATTTAGGCCCGATATGTTGATTTTTATCACTGGAAACATTCGTCTAGAATTAAAAAAAGTAATGGATTCAAATTTTGATAATACTAACGAAAGCTTTTAAAACCAACAGCACAGATGTTGGGACAAATTATTACAATATTTGATATTTAATTTGCGGCTCGAGTGCTCTTTATGATGTTTTTATTTCAACATCTAAATTCATTGGATTGTTTCTAATGCTTCTAAATGACAGTTTCGTGTGGCATTTTCTAGTAGCATTGAAAAAAGCGAGAACAAAGTTAGATCTTCGTTATTGGGCGGTGTCTGTTAAGGAGTATTCGCTCATGTTTGCACATTTTGCCTCATATTAGCTACTCTGAGAAGAAAATTACAGCCATCCTGGGTTTATCGCGAATTAGAGGTTACTCCAAAGCGAGGTTATGTTGTTTCCATTGTCGCATTTTCGCACGATTGGACTTGATTTTTTCATGTCCTATTCTCGTATAATACCATGTTAGTAGCATCAGTAAGTAGCATCAATGGCTCCCGATGTCTAGGCCTTCGTCCTGCTATCCGACGAAGACTGGGTCAAGAAAGGCATCCGATTGACGAGAAATCCTTGTTTACCGACTGACGCGTACGTAAACGCATAAACAGGCATCTGTGAATACCGCTTAAGCCTTTTAGAAGACAGAGATGTCTCCAGAAATGCCAGGTCAATGGGCGTGGCTGTTTCTTACAAAATAGGTGCTTATACGCTTTCATTGACTTTGCTTTTCTGCTGAAAGTTTGTTAACTTAACGTATAACGAAAAATTATGACTAGAAATACACCTCTTCAACTTTTAAAACATATAGAGAATTATTTACATGGGTTTAATCCCACACTTATAGCAAAAAAGATTATTGAAACTTCCTCAAAATCAATTATACATAAGGTTACTTAATTTTTCGGCGATGATCAAACTTTTCAGTGAAAGACAAACTTCAAATAAAACTTATAGAGATCAATCTGCCTTAGGGGTTGGAGAGGGTTCTGAGAGCTTTTGTTCGCGTGTCCGCGGTCTGGGCAAACTTAAACTCTTTTAAAATCCTTAACTTGACATTTACAACTATGATTGAAGTAGGATAATACGAGCAGTAGACTTTGAGTGGCAAAAACACCTGAGTTTGTTTGCGAAATCCATTTGGCAAAAAGCCACTTTGAACTGGAGACAGTAAACTATCAAACAAAATTTTCCATGCATTACTTATGCAAAGAATGAAACTTAGTTTACTCAAGGAAAACTCGAGCAATGTCATGCCTGTATTTGTTTGTCTTTCAGACATGATTGAGGTCAATATTTACTAAGACGTATTACAAGATAAACAAAGCATCATCTCCAGACACTTGCTTAAAGAATAGTAACACATTGGTGAGAAATGACCCAGCTCTAAGTTCACTAGTATGAAATCGTTTTCATTTCAGAAAGAGGCAAAAGCTTCATGGCAGCTGCTACTGGCACTAGATCAGGGAGCGAAAGCCTTCTAATTTATGAGGCAACCCTTTGTCCTGGCCTGGTGTCAAATAGTATGCCTTAAAATGATTTAGTGCCACGCACATGCCCAATAAATTTTGATTGCAACTTTACACGTCTTTCAGAAGAATATCATGATTCTTCTCAGATACAATATTCTTAAAATTTTCCGAAATTCAGCCAAAGTATTTCTTGCATTATTCTTCAACTAATCATACACTTATGAAAAATATTTTTCTTTGTATAAATTTGAAATTTCGGGGAGATCTCACAAAATGTCAGGCATTGTGAAATCAGGCTTGTTTTCAATTAATAGTTTAGCACCTGCGTGAAAAGCTCAGAAGAATAAATAATCAAGCATTTCACAAACTCTCAGCCTGGCATTTATTCTTAATTCTTCTTATATTCAAGCAATTTGGAGCAACAATATATCTAAATTATAACAGAAATAGTGTCATGGCAAATTCTGATGCTTAGCAGAGTTGTCGATGCATCGCAGGCACAAGGAAATGCATTTACCAATAAATCAAAGAACGCAAATCACATTAGGGATGTAAAACCTTCTGCTCAAAATCAAAATTAATTTCACTCCATTTTGTTTTTCAATGTATGAGGACCAGCAAAAACTTCTCAAGCTTTTATACAGACGCCAAAACAATACATCCTGGTTAACTACAAATAGCTAGTTTGCGATGTTTAGCGAGATGTTTAGGACGCTGAATTTGACTGGAAATTGAAGAGGTGATAAATTTACCCAACTTGTCAAAAGTCTTTTTGCCTGAGGCTTCTACAGGTATTGATGACTGGTATCTAATTTAACTAAAACTCAGGGCAAGCAAGTAGCTTTGGTTGTAAATTGGTTAAAAAGAAAAATCGTGCGAAGAAACATTTCTATTATTGGGATTTTTCGAATTTCTAAGAAATTGGAATATGCATGGGAGCATATTAGAAGGGGGGCAAGGACCAGATACGATCCACGCTTTATGGGCAATGCCCATCTGGTTTTATAGCTTCTGTCTATAAAGATCTCTTTCACGTTCTTATGAATAAACAACTTATCATCGAGACCAACTCATTCCATTAAAATCCCGTACACCTTTGCTGGAAATCCTTTTGTTTTACCTGAAATCCCTGGAAATCTATTTGTTCTCTTGGAAGTATCGTACTCTGCTTACAAAAGTGAATTTCTCCTCGCTGATCATTGCTTTTAACTCCATGCTTATTTAGAAAAACCCTAGCTGGCTTAAAAGTGACTGCTTCCCACATGTCAGTGAATAATGCGGATATACTGACTATGAGGGCAGTAAAACATTTTCTGATGGTGACTCCAATCTTGGGCGGAAACCAAAAGTGATGTTCGGATTTACAGAAGTCCATTCAGATTGATTCTATATTTATCTGTCAGCTGAAAGCATGTTTTTACCGTTAAGAAAAGTACACTATATTAGAACTTTATTCAAGATCAATCAAACCCATCTCAATGACAAACCGTATTGGGACCAATTGCGAATTATCTGTACAAACTAAACTAGATTAATCATATAATATTTTAACATGTTTTAAGTGAAGCACTGTTTCTAAAAGATAAAATGTAGCGTTAAAAGCGGAGCTTTTTTCAATACTGGAGTTTTGTTTTGGATGTGACTGACAGAGGTACTCTCGTTATTGCCATGGACGACAGATTTGTTGTGAATTCATTTTGTAGAAAAAAATTATTGAATTATTAGGGAATGAGTCCAAAACCACCATCAGTTTAATTCTTCAGTCTTAATGTAAATTTGCAAGGCGTTTATGAACATTTTTTGCTAGGGTCAGAAGGTGCTCTCCACTCAATGCGTTGTGTTACAAATAAATATTGGAAATAGGAGTAAGGATACCAATGGAAGTTTCAAATAAAGGGCATTTGATATACGGAAACAGGGGTGAGTTATTCAAAACGTTGTGCAAAAAATCTTGCCAAACTTAAACAAATGGAGTAACCAACGTGGTTGAATTGGTATATAGGGAAGGAGTGTTAGAGTATCAAATGATGAATAGGTTAAGGAAATTTCGCGAGAGGATTGTGCCTTAGCAAACGATAGAGTACTTTTGTTAGGAATTTCGAGTGATATGTCAAGCCATTGCTTTATCATTAACAGATTATGGGCTTTAAGGTTGGGGGCTTAAAAAATCAATTAAGATACTAAATATTGTCAACACGAATGAGCAAAATAGAAAACAGCTCTCACAACACTTTTATTTACACAGGCCAAAAAGTCCTCTTGAGAAAAAGGCGGTTCCCATTCACTCTAAAAGCAAATACACATGAAGCACAATACAAGGAGCATTTTCTGACATTGTACATTAAAAAATCTCGGAGCGGGGTGGTTTAGGTTACACTGGTCTCTAGGTACAAAAATGGTGAAAACTCATTCGAGGAATCTCAAGATTTGTTTAAGTTGAAAATGTATAATCATCCCCAAAAAGCGTTAAAAATGGTGGTGATAATTCATGACTGGAAATTGTGAAATGAATTTGTGAAAGTTTCGACAGGTGAAGGGTAGTCGGGTAAAAGCCATGTGCTGAAACCACAAGCTCGAGCATGGCATGTATCATGGCCTAATAACCTCCACGCGTTGTTGAAGAATTTCACAGCATGTAATCTGTGTATCAGGTTCAGGTTTCAGTTTTTAGTATACAAAATGACCTAGACATGGTGCAGTTTGTTACCAAGCAGAACATCGAAAGTAAACCGTAGCATGGTCGATAATAACGTCTTGACAGCACATCTCGTGTCCACTTGTTTCTAGGGCCTAAGATTAATGCACTAAATCCTTCTTTGATTAACTTTGATCACAAATGTATCCAATTGACGGAAACTCTAGAAATCCAGACCCGTTGGCCCTCGTTCCAAGAAGGTTTCGATCAATAAAAGCTTTTCAAGGTTATGTGTTCAAGGTTGGAAACTGGAGAGTTGCACATTAAAAACTGATAAACAACAGATAAACTCGAGAGTTTGATTTTGAAAGGAAAGCAATTTATTTTTATCAGTTTTCGTTCTAATAGGTTTCACAGCTTTTAATAAACAAACAAACATCGGCGTTTTAAGAAACTATGCTTTTACAACGTTTGTTGTCGTTAGCATGAACCAAAGCATCTTTGAGTATATATTAACAAATCACACAGCCCTTGAGGCCACAAGAGCTTAACTTTTTTCATGTATACACTCATCTTTTTAATAAGAAACTGGTTATAAGAAACGAGTACTGGACAGTCAGAAAAAATTAAGAAACTTCAGTACTCGAAGCAAAAAAATTAAGAAACTATTAAATCGTGATAAAACTGAGAACAACGAAATTTTGTAAAATCCAAGAACATGATTGCCCTGATGGCCTAGAAATTAAGACACAAGGGATGAAAATATACTTCCCACGTCTAAATACAGTGTCAGAACGGAAGCGAATCTCTTGACGTGAAAAAAGGTCACGAACATTCATAACATCATTCATGAATCATAATAAAGAAACTCCTTAGAAACAGTGAGTATTGAAATTTCCAGAACATTAAGAAACTAGAGTACTCAACATCGATCTTTGTTTCTTATAAAAAAGTGAGTGTAGTTGGTTATTCCCTAATTTCAACCAACCTCTTGGAAACATCCCAAAAACAACAGAAAACAACGGGCTTCTACTTCCTACAAAGAACTATTAAGACAGCACAACTCAGTTCAGTTAATCCAACTCAGAAGAATTGTATAAGACAGTTAAAATATCATAAGGTATAAGAAGATATTTTTTCCCCTTGGAAAATCACTTGATTGGAAAATGCCATACGCAATGTATGCACAGACAGACAAGTTTATATTAAAGTTTTCATACGAGTAAAAAAATGGACAGGAGATCAAGATAAGATTTGCATTCTTATTTATAGACAGATGTTTCGAAAGGGAAATCCAGAACAATATTAATTTTCAGAACAACGAATTATATTCCCTAATTCAGATAACATCGTCCAAGATAATAAATATACTAAAATTGACCATAACGGTTGAGGAAGAAGGAATATGTACTCTTTGTTTAGGCTATTTTTGCAGTAAAAGAAAATGATGCTTTTAATAGAAGATTATATATCTTCGCTCCAAAAATAAGCTATCAAGACTGAGAATTTAAGCAATCATACTGATGTTAAAATTATGAAATGCTTGTTGAAAAAATAACTGCCTTGAAGTAAAAATAAACCATAGAAAATAAAGTGAAAGAACACTACATGCAGATTTTCACTACGCCCATAAAAGTCACCAGTGCTGCAGGTTTAATGGCAAGAAAATATGAAAAAGTATTAGTGTTAAAATGTCGTGGCTTATATCGTTGTAAAAACCACAACAAAAGTGAAGTGACAAAACTAAAGAAATTTCTTGAAAGGCCTTATCTCTCTTCTAGTAGTGTTTCGTAGTTTTCAGAAGAGGCTTCTAAAGATTTTTAGATGTAGCTTTTGATGCAAAACGTTTGCTGTAAAAGCTGGACAAAAAAGCTGCTTGGTCCTGATATTTATTGGATCTGAACTACCAAATTCATGCTAACTTTACATAAGAATATTGCCAACAACTTTGCAAAACTTTGTGTTCATGAAAAGATACATTTCTGAATGGAAATTAAAACGATTGAAGGAATGACTGAAAAACCAATAAAAAAACTGGTAAAAGCTAGTATAAAATAGAACATTACTTGCAGCAATGAGCCATAGTATGCTTCCTGTTGAATAAATTTTTAATCAGCAACGGAAGACCGTATACTTCAGGAAACCTTCTTGCATATATGGCTTAATACATTTAAACTATCAATTAACGAATAACATTACAATTCCTTCCATTATTGATTAAATGAGAGGGGGACGATTTATGATGCAATAATGCTTTAAACTTTAACTCGAAATACTTAAAACATCGATCAGCATTAATAAATACAAAATTTTGTAACCGAGGAGCTAAATGACGAATGAAGCTCATAATAAAAGTGGAAATTACCTGCCAGCCTTTGTTATGATCATCTCAGTGCCAACGGCATGGAACTTGTCCCACATCTCCTTGTTATGCAGTGCCACTCTCACATTGGAATCTTGTTCCTTTTTCATTTGCTGTCCCGAACACGACGTCATTTTGGACTCGTCCATAAGCCGGCTGTTACCATGGCTTATGAATGTTGCCATGTTGTCGGAAAGGTGCGTAGCCAAACTCTGCGCCATTTTGTCTTTGGATGGGGAACTAGGCCTCGCATCGCTTTCACTGGCACCGTCTGTACAAACGAAATGAATCGGTTACATAGACTAAGCAATTTATATTCATATGTAGGCGAGACGGCAGGCCGCAGGTCCCTGCTCCTTTGTTTACTATGTGGAATCCAATGCATGCTGGCGCGAGTGCGCTTTCTGCCCGCGAATATTCAGATAAATAAGGACACCAACTGCATATATACATAGCTGAACGGTAATGGCTTTCGTTGCTCACAGTGATGATGATTCGCGTGATATTTGCGCAAACTAAATCAAATTCACTGCTTACAGCTATAATTATAGATCATCTGCAATTTCGGGATGAAGTCTCACCTGTGTTTATATCAATGAACATGTTAATAAGCAGAGAAGAAGGAAGGAATTATCTATTATTTTGCAAAGACGATAGGACTTTATGCTTTGAAGAATCATATAGTTGGGAAAATAAATGGTGGTCATATACATGAAAATCTTTAATTGACAAATAATTTTATGTCATCCTAATCTTTTACTGTTGGTCATCTATCTTAATGTGGTCATGATGGTGTTAACCCAATCGCGTCCAAGAGAATATTCATGAAATTTCGCCTGAAAAACAGGTTATTGTTTACCATTATCGATTTGACAGAAATAGAGCGAGACAAAAGAGAATATTGTTCAAGACTTAAAACTTTCTAAAACGATTCTCAAGAAGGAGAGAACGTTTTTCTAAATTTGAAAGATTTATCAACCAGTCTTTCATGAGACAAATTTATAAAATCAGTCACGAGAAGGTCTCATAAAGCATATCTCTAGAGTCCACAGAATGAAATATGAAAAAGGGTTTAAATAGAAGGAAGAAAGATTACCAACTTTTTTTGAAAATTTGTTCGGCATCTAAATGCTAGGCTAAAACGACCAGAAAGAGCGGTGTGGAATTCTTGAAACTGTAATCATTTGAACAAGAAAGAAATGAAGTATTGAATGAAGTAATTAACTGATTATTGAAGTTTTGAAGTAAAGAAATTTGGGAAAGAAAGGAGATTATATTGATAAGAAGAAATGAACAAGAAATAGCTTCGAACAAATGGTGAACAAGGAAGGTGTGTTGTGATGCGGATGAATGGCGCAAATGAAAAAACCAATTTCAGGAAAAAAGAAAAAGAAGGAGAAATTGAAGTGAAGGTCAGGAAAAAAGGTCTAAGAAAACATGAATATACTTCAATATGGCTGGTAGAACATGGAAAACCAGAGTGAACAACTATAGATGTAAGTTGTAGCGTTGAAGTATCAGACGCATTGAAGAAGAGATGTGTGCACGCCAAAAGGCTTGTTTTAGTTATTAAATAGTGACGATACAGAGAGCTTTGCATTGCAGCAGATGTGCAGTTATATAGTCTTGTTTTTGCTACTGAATATATACAGGAAACTGTTGATAAGTCGAATAAGTTCGTTCTCACAAATATGTCATTGATTTTTGAGATATTCGACTTAAGTAAAAACAAATAAGTCAAACATGTAAAAATGAACAAATCGGGAATTAATTTTTTCTCGACACCATTTATTATAAGGTTATCTATCGAAAGACTTTATGCATGTTAATATAGCTCTGAGTGGGGGAAAACACGTGGGATGTGACGTTAAAAGCGACAGGTAGAACATATAGAAGATAAACAAGTCATGTGTCATAACATAAAAAAAAACATAGATTTCCATAAGAGGCTGGTAAGAGCACAAAGAATTACTTAATAAGTTGTTTAGGAAAGAAAAATTGTCAGGAACATAAACAAGTGAGAATAAATGGATTTACTGGAACACTAAGAATGAATGGATTCGCAAAGGAAAAAGGGTGGCTTATAACTAAAATGTTAATGTTAATGAGACACAAACAGTTTCAGTACCCCAAACTAATTCATTGTTTATCAAGAAGAGAAATGGAGTTGATGCATACGTTGCATCGATCAATCAGCATATGGCCTAGCTAGCCATTCTCATCTGCCAACAAAAGAAATTCCTTAAAAACATGACCTGCCTTAGACAGATTTTTCTTGGTCAATTTTCTGTTTAAGCTTGATTTAAAGTATTCTGAAAGGGAGTGGGAGTCTTCCATATAACCTTCCAGAGAACAGTTTCCTTAGGCTGCCAGGGAAATGCAAGTTTATTTGATGTGGTTGCGATTCCCTGGTTGCAAGAGGTAGGCTGGTACCACGATCCTATTATTACCTTCCTTAACCACTATTTAAACAATATTCAGTCTCGTGCGGCTGTTGGCACTTTATTTTAAAAAGCCAGAAAGAGACTGCACCTGGCTGCTGGAGACATTTTAATTGCTAGTTACAAGAGTCTTATTTCGTTCGTATTCTAAGCCTAGTTTCGAATTGGGCTGTGCGGTACAAGGTGACAAAAAGTCACATGGACGCAAAAAATGGGCGCCAGCTTTTGTTATTTTCTCAGAAAGTAATGCTAAAATCTTCTTTAAAATGTCCTGTGCATCATGACGTCAGAAAATTATGGTGAAATAGGCTATGAGAGCTGTTAGGGGGGATCGTTAAGATGACTACCAAACAGTGCATCTTATTTGTATTTGCCACTACTTAGCTTTAAAGGTAGATTTTAGGACATTAACAAACTATGCTTATCGAGCAGTGTCCTGGTTCTTCCACTCGATGCGACCACACCTCATGATTCCTACGTCTGGAATAACAGAAAACTGTATCGCACAAACATTAAGCTGCATTGCACCATGAATAATCTGCGAAATGGTCCCTAGGCAAAAATGTGTTAAAAAGTGTTAATCGGAGGAAACTCACTACAACTTTCTAAATTCACTCTGTCTAACGGGAAATTCAATTAGAGATTTATTTCATCGGATATTATTGGTGGTTGGCCACAATTTCTTGTAATTAAATTCATATTTTAAAAAAGCCTTCTGTACCTCTTGGCAGGGACGTGCCTAAACTCGGCCTGGTTGTTGCCAATCTGTCTCCACCACTCCACTGAAACCAAAGACTCCAAACCTCGGGGTCTGTTATCTTGTATGAAACAGATTCTTACACTAATTCTTTTTGTGCTTTGTTTTCAAGTTTTCGAAGCATGTTTGAAAGTGTGCGGCTATAAAATATTAAAATCTACACTTTTTAACGTCACAGTACCAGAACCTACAAAGTTCAATGCTGGTGAGGCGCGTTCCATTCTATAGCATGTTATCAAACAGCTCACTCGAAGGAATTTTAAAAACTACTAGCAAAATGCCTAATTGAACAGTGAGATCAGAATTCCAAAATTCCTTAAAAATATCACCAGTTTTTCACAAGATAGCTCTTATAAACATTCACCGATATTTTTGGAAGCAAAAATTTAACGAACTCAAGCAGACTTGATAATGAATGGTTTATATTCCAATCACAAAAACATCAAAAACTTTTAATCTATTTTCATAAAGACATCTTACTCGGATAAAACTTGTGTTGCAAAGAGTGAAATTTTTAGCAAAGCGTTTTATTTAGCATCAATGGTGAACTACTTTGAAGAAATTCAGCTTTGCATTATGCCTTTGTAGAAGATCAAAAAGAAAGAGATAAATAAAACTTCACAATGGACATCCAAGAAATTATGGTCTGGATGTAAAAATGCAAACATCCAAAAAGCAAACAAGTCTCCCGAAAGATTGCTAGAGAGTTTCATTGGTGCCAGAATTTAATACCGTACTAAGCTCGACTAAGATGTGAGAAGAAGGGGCAAGTTAATTGGCTCCCATTGTTTAAACGATTTCCATATGAAAGCACTGGGGCAATCGTCATGACCGTGCTTAGCTGGAAGCTGGGTGTTTGTGCTGCTTCAAAGTAAAGCAAGAAAGGTTGGTATATACTACGCCTATTTCTTGAAACAAAGAAATATTCTATCAGTATAGAGGTAACGCTGCCAAAAGCTTTCACGATTTTTGCACACTAAAATTTCTTGGGAAAAATTGATTTCATGATTTTTATCAAATTACTCAAAACTCGTGCGACTTCGGCTTAAATGTAACAACTGGATATCGTATTTAAAACTGCAGGAATAATTTATTCCAAACGGTAAATCACCAAACGAAAATATCTCATTAGCGAGGTACGTAGTAAAAATACAAGCCTGTCGACTTCCTGAAAGGTGAAGCGGCGTTGGAAAAAGGCAGATAAAGTGCAAGAAATGAGGAAGCGCGCTGCCTCATACAGAAATGCCTACTGCTGGCCCAACTCACCAGGTCGAATCCGCAAGCAAATATCACGTGAGTCAAAGAAGGCATGGTGCAAAGCTAACGTGCCTGGATAGTGTGATAAACTGTTTTGTGTTGTTCATAACTTTCAGTTCAATTAAGGGTCTACTGCCATGTATAGATACGAAAGCGGCCTTTTGATTAGCCACAATTCTTAGAATCTTGTTGGAGAGGTGTTTAAATGTTTGGGTTTCGCGCATTGTTTACAACTTGACAAGGTGAAGCGCACACACAGATTCCACTCCAGTTGATGGCTGCCAGCAGAATATTTATAACATTTCTCAATTTTCCAAACACTGAGCATTGTTACTAATTAAACTGGCTATTCAGTTACCGAATGAAAACAAGCTAGTCATAACAGACGATTCGTTGATTGTCCACTGAAAGTTGCTTTTACCCCAATGGAACCAAGAAGACCGCTGAGCGTGCCCCTACTATAAATTTAGTGAAGTTTGTTTATATATTCATTGATTTAAGAACACCCAAGGATCTATTAGAATTTGAACTACAGACAACCTAAGTAAAGCAGGAAAGTTTTCTGACATGGGTCAAGGCCTTATACAAATTTTACTACTGTGTTACGTGCACATTTCAGCACTGTCACAAACTAAAAAGTCCCCTTAAAGGCATGCAAATTATTGCATTTCTTGCAAAAGAAATATATTTATACAAAAGTAGTTAAAAAGCACTAGGACTTCACCAAAACAAAACACTGGTGCTTGATCTAAAGGAAAATTGACAGTGCTAGAGATTGGAAATATCAACTCGTTCGTCAAAAGGCTGGAAAGTAAGACACTGGTGTTATTGTATCTTCACTCTTCTTTTTATAAGAACCAGTAAATCTAAGTTCAGACTGACTGTTCTTAAATTTTTGGAAAATCTGAGGCTGGATTGTTCTTAGTTTGTTCTTAATTTGATAGGGTGTAAGCAGTGCGAGTGCTAGCTTTTTCGCTCTAGGGAGGTAGTCAGGCCTCATTTGCCAACAAAGTGAGTGAGACAACCTTCATTTGCCGACAAATTTGAACATTCACCGAGAAAGCATCCACACATAGCTAAAATCCTAGATTTTGAGAATAAAAGTTGTTCAAAATTGCAATTTGCAGAAGCTCAGCCTCAGCTTGTTCTTGAATTTTAACCAATTTTGAGGCTCGTGTTCTCATAAAAAGGAAAAAGTGTAATATAGTTTGTCAGTATGACTGACTGCAAAGAAATAAAGCCCATTAAACATACCCTATACGGCGTTATTACTATGAGGGAATTTGTACAGGAAGAGTGGCTTAAAGAAAAGGTTTTGGGACGTATAACATATGGAATGGGAACCACAAAACTGCGTGGAAACAAAAATACTAAAGTCCAACAGTAGTTTGTATGGTGAATGGAAGCGAATGGGAGATGGAGACTATATAAAAGCGAGTGGGAGAAGGTGAACGAAGAATTTCAGATACTATACCAAGACTGATCAAAGAGAAATAGCGAAAAACCTACAATTATAAGATTGCAGTGCAATTATAAGATTGAACTTCAATAAAGCAAAAGGTTAGTCACCAAAAATAAACACAAAAAGACGGCATCTGACGGCGTCATATTCACTGCATCAGAACTCTAGTGAACTTGCATACAGACAAAACATTCTAGGTTTCCAAACAGATTGAGCATTAAAGATCAGAGATTTGCTGATACTAAGTGCAACTCATACTATCCGCATTTGCAGATATGTTTATATCAACTTGATGTAGATAAACGTTAGGAATGAATTAGAAGGCAAAAATAAGAAGAGCAGCAATCAATATATTGCTTAAAAAAGAGGTGATATTCAAATAAAGTTGCGATGGTTGACATGTGTGAAATGGGAAGTGAAATCACAGTGAAAAATAGCAACAGACGGCCGAAGTGCGCCATGTTATAAGCTAGCAGTCGAAGTCTCAGCATGAAACGCTGTCAAAATGGTTTGTGCACAGTAAAGACGAAAATTCAATTAGACAGAGAAATTATGTATTTAAATAGCTTGAAAGTGGTAATACCATAGAGACTGGATAATACTCACAAATAAATAAATATATTTACCACAGAATTTGATACTGGATCTGTTAAACGCGCGCATAATGTTAAAAATATACGAGGTATTAATATAGACGGTGAAAACTAAGCGTATTTACTGAAAAAAGTAAGAAAACAGCTTTTTGAGAAAACACTTTATAAAAGAAAAAATACCTTGTTTATAGTTGATTTGGTCGGTCACACTTTCAGCAGGTGTGGGTTGCAATGTCACTTCGCTTGCACATTTAGCACGTGTGAAAATCTCACTTGCAGAATTATCCATCTTCTTAACTTCCCGACGTCTGCTTTCTTAAAATCCCTCGACTTTCTTTTAACGAAACTGCTAAAATCGCAACCGAAGAGCTCGATGTCCCTTTTGGCCAGTGCTGCTCAACTCAGGCTGGTGAATGGGCAGGTCTGTTTGCTACCAAGACTCGGGATAGTGTGAACTATTCTGCGGATCTGTCCAATTCACCTACAAATCGCCGGCTTCCTTTGATCAACTTTGATTGACAAGCAATTCTCTATCATCGTTTATTAGGCCAGACTTGGAGCCGAAACCCTCATGTCGTCAGACTGTCGATCATTAAGCGCAACAACTTAAAAACTCCGATTCATGAATAGACCCTTGAAACGCATGCGCAGGCTATCTAATATCGACATGCAGGTTGCACCGTTCCTGAAAAATGCGTAATGCTTGTGATTCAGACAAAGAGATTCGCGCAGTTGACTTGTTTTTACTGCACTGATATTCGAATTCATCAGAATACGAGCCATTTCAGTAACAGGCTGGGGGTGGTCATGACTCGTGGGTATGTAGAAGGGAGGATGGGGGAAAGAACTCAGAACTGCATTTTGTACCACTTTCACACTTCTGTCGCTGTCGTGTTTACATAGAAATGCACAACTTGCTTTTGTAAAAACATCCTCTTTGTTTCAAACATCCCTTCATTTTGAAATCAGGGTACAAGATCTCGCAGCTTCTTCCTTATCACTGCAAGGTACGTTTCTTAATTCTGATTTAACAACAACCTTTGACAGAGACCGCAAAGCATTTTAGGAATTGGCAGGATGGGGACTGGTTATCAGTAACAGTGCCGTCGGAACGAAACTCGTATTGGAGGGGGCTTCCCATTGTATCACTTCCCTTTCAGTACACTGTAATAGAGGAAATATACTACAGTTTGACAACTATTCGGGGGGGGGGCTCCCCGGTCCCCCTCTTCCAATGGCCTTGAGTAACGGCGATATTGGTCATGGTTACTTGACAAATTCGCGAGACTTAGGTGCGAATACCATCTATTTGCACACTAGAACACTTTTCACTTTTAGAAAATTTCGACATCCATAGTCTTCAGTAAGTCTTTTGTAAACTACGAAACTGAAAGCGAGCAGAAAAATTCTGCAAATTTCAATCTGTGGCAACGATGACGTCATCTGTTTACTTTGCCTTTCACGTGTTAAGCCAGGCACATTACACGATCCTCCAGGCATTCAAACAACAGCCTTTAGCAGCACTGTGTGATGCAAGGATTCAAAAAACAGAATTCTGGGCTACAGCAACGAATAATAAAAGCTCTTAGGTAAAATTTGTGAGGTATACAAAAATGAGAAAACAGTAAAATATAATATGCAAGAAAATTAGAAGCTTTCTTTAATTCTAAAAAGATCTAGCGTTCATCGACGAGTCACAGAATAGTCAAACTGGTCTGAAATAAGTGTTTTCAACCAGTTACTCAGATTCGGGAAAAACACACACGAAGCTGCAAATTGTTTTCAGCCACAATCAGCCTCAACTGATGTTGAGATTTTCTGAAAGTCAAAGCTTTCCTCGGGTGCAAATAGACGGTATTCGCGCCTCAGTCTCGCGAATTTATCAAGTAGCAAACAGCCGCAAACATTCACACATTGAACACGAGAACCAGAAATGGAAGGCGTAGTAGAAATAGGCCATGACCAGATTAACCTCGCAGTCACCAAGCGATGGAGCAGTATCAGATCGAGGGAGGAAAGATATTTGAAGGGGAGGCTCCTGGAAGGACGCAGGATGGAATCATAATACGCCTTCATAACTTTGACAAATTGGGCAGACAAAACCTTGGTTTTTAAATCGATTATCGATAGAAATTGTAATTTGAATACCTGGTTTCAAATCACATGGTAGATATGTCATTTAGAAGATAACATAGGGAGATGAATCGGAATTAAAAGGCACAAAAAGGCAAAATGGTAGCCTCAAATAGCAAGCGCAGGACAAGGATGTGCTCGATCTATTCCAACCGTGCACCTTTGCATGATTATAGAGTTTTCTACTGCTCAACTGTTTCACGCATTTTACTAAGCTTTGCTAACTAAAGAAATGAATAAACGATTCACACTAAACTTTGTGATATGTTATGAAACGACGAAACAAACGATAATTATTTTCGACTGAAGGCTTATTCCTAATAACAGCTTTTTCATCTACTAGTATTTTCGCTTCTCAAGGCGTTTTTTGTCATACTTGGGTTTTCTTTTAAGAAGCGTTCTTGGAGACTGGCACATGGATCTAATCTCATTTTCAGCTTCATAAGCCTTAGTATTTTAAACTTGCCTCCCACCCAGTCCCAAGGTTCGGGTTGCCTGTACCACGTGAGTAAAATGTGTACCAGTTTTTAGCGTCTTGCGCCGCGAGTGCCACTATTATTATCCATTAGGTCACGAGTGTAGTGATTTGTAATGAACAAGGCGGACAATCAGACAGTCACAAGCAGTAAGTTGTTCCATTAACATAAGGGTTAGGGGGTGGGAAGGTCTAAACCGGGGGTCTTGAGAAGCCGGAAAGTGAATAGGACCGTTGAGCCCTAATTGCATCTTCTTTTTATTCCTACTTTGTCCGGAATTGGTTGGTGATGTATAAAGTTAAAGCACAAAACTACTAAACGACAGTCAAAGGAAAAAGTGAAGTTAAGGATATGGGGCTTGGCAGTCTGCGGCAGAGTATTGCAAAGAGGAAGGTCGTTAAAATGAACGTCTAATTTTTAATTTTCATTTGGTATGCATGACTTTGACTCATTTCTAGAAAATTCCATAAGCTCTAGAAAAGACAGCGAACCCGACAGCTACTCGGGAAGTCTTTCTACCAGACGTGAAATACGCTAGAATCCGTCACTAAGATTAAACAGGATCAAAAGGGTGCAAAGTCGAGATATTCGCGCCTTTATATGGCTGGTAGGTGTTTGACTTGGCCCATAAAAGCCAGAGATACCCCACCTTTTGATAACACTGCTCGGGCAATTGAAAATCGTCTAAGCTGGTTTTAGTGTGCGGTCTGCCAAGTCTGCATACGCGTTTATCGTAACAGAAGTTCCTTCAAAGAAACAACACTGTTGGACGTATAGATAAATGGTTTCAGCACTGGCGTTTTGAACTCCACTAAAACTTGTAGCTGGGCTACGAATAAGAGATTTCAATCGTCATCTTCATCCCCAAGAAGCGTTTAAACGTAGATTCGAGAGAGCAATAACAAGGCCAAGAATAGTCTTATAAAATATAGACAATACGGTTACTGTTGCTAGTTGTAGCGAAGTAAACAAAAAAATGCACAAGTAGCAGTAACGGCTCAAGGAACGGCTCTTGGTTCAGGGACCAATTTCAATCCGATAGTTAACTAAAACGGCTTTATTGATTAGACAAGGGGTAACACCTCCCATTAATCCATCATAAGACCCTTGACAAGAGCAAAGTGATAAGATTCACACAACAACAAATGGAAGGCCATAATAAAATTCAAAATGAAATGGATACTATAGGCTCCTTTTGTTTGTTGTTGGGAAAGTTTAACAGTTGATAAGAATGGGGCAAACGCGAACAGAAACATTCGTGACAAATCTTTATAATTCGAGAGAAAGTCCAGATAATCGGATGAAAACGACACACTAATCGCATGTGATCAAGAATCACAACAAGGTACCAACAAGACACTTTATAGGATTAAATTTCACTCGAACGAACATTGCCGATAGGGTGCAGTGGCGTGGGGTCAGAGAATGACGTCATATTTGACTCGGCGCAGTGCCCATGCAACATGCAACATGCACCTCAAAATATGAAAATATGAACATAGAACCTGTCTCGTGCAATACACCTCGAGGAAAAATTTTTTATGGGAACATTTCTAGCAATCATTTCTCTGATTTTCAAGGATTAAATATGATTTGTTGAGGCTACCCAAATCGAAAGAATGATACGAAAGGATAGCATTGGCAGATAGCGACTCGCAATGTTGAGACCAAAAACACAAATATCTTCGCAGGGGAACCGAAAAATCTCCCTCCTGGTTCTTAACACTAGACAGCCAAAAAAACGTGTCGACGGCCTTCACAGCAAGAACACATGGATAGAGGGGTTGTAGCAAGAGCCCCTTTTTGATTTCACCAATTTTGGTACTTTTTGTGACTGTACCTTTATAGCGGATGTACAAAATATATAGTTGAATCGACAGACCAACATTAAATGTTTGTCACACTCAATAAAAAGGCAATGTTGATTAGGCAAGTCACGCCTACTGTACTCTTGTATTTACAATTCAATTCAAGTTCGCCTTTACATTTACATGTAAATTCAACATATCAATCTCGAACACATCTCGACTTCCTTTAATAAATAACTAATTTCCCTTTCAACAAACAAAATTCGATTGTACAAAGGAATACACAGTGATTCATGAGCAAACATACTCAGATCTCGAGTCTTTGCAAGTCCATCAAAACAATAGACCAACGGATTTTGCAAGCTGTACTGAAAATTTACAGCAAACAAACAGAAGCTGAAAACAACACTGGTAAAATGACTAATAGGCCTTGACATTAAATACGAAGAAACTGGCTGGCACAATCTCAAGGAACATGGAACAAGAGACGGCAACACTAAATGAGCAAAATATCCCATTTTCAGAGGCTCCGACGCAAGTTGTTTTTAATGGCAAATTTAAACTCATAATAAAAGGTTTAATAAAAGTGAAGGCCTCAAAGTCGCTAGTGACATTGTCTTCCCATCGCTTAACTTTTGCAGGCACTAAGTCCATTCCGAGGAAGAAAATTACGAAATGCAGTCCCAGCTTTACAACAGCGTTTCTAAAGGGAATAACAAATCATCTCTATGGTTCGCATTTACAACCGTAATCGGAGAAGCCAGAAAATTGACTAATTTATGAACAAAGTTGTCCAGAAAGGATCAGCTACATGCTCCGATAAAAACTCTGACTCTACCATAGAGATGGACTCTACATATATCGCCTCACTCTGAAAGTTCATTTTCGAGTAAACCACACAGAGTGCAGTTAGCAGCAAGCAGTAGGGCGGGATCTTGGTAGGGGAGGTATTTGGAAAACGCACGATACCGCAGCTGAAGGTTTTCTATTTGGCCGATACAACTACCTGAATACAATTCCTTCCAATTTTAGGAATCTCTTTGTCAATGTCAGTAGATATTGCCTATCGCGAGCCCAAGCCGGTGAGGCGGGTAAGCCACTACACAGTCGAGCATAACAATTCAGGTTTTTCGTATCGTTTATGCACTATACATTCACCTGGCCGATCTTCAAAGATGAAAATTCAGATCAAACCGAGGGGGGGTTGGGGGGCTTTAGCCTTTGTCTTGCGTATTTATCAAGCTTTCTACCAAGTCGATACTAGGTATGAACCCTTTTCATGGCTTCGTTCTCTTTGGGAGCCTCTTGCAAAAACCAATTTGTTGCGCGCATTATAAACCGATAGAAGACCCAAAGTGTTTTGACAAGCGAATTAATAATTAAACACGAAGACTAAAAAGTATGCCCTGGCCAGCTGAGCTCATTTAGGCCGGAAAAGGGAGGCGAAAGTGGTCAGGAAGGGCCATAGCATAGACACTAAGGTCGATGGCCAAGAAGTTTTGGTGATCTGTGGAAACAAATCTAGTCTAAGATCTTGCAGCGATTAATAGCCAATAATTACACTATTAACCTTCGTTTTTTGTTTATATCTGTCTGTTTTTACAGCCTTTACCAAATAGCTGATAAGAGAAAACGAGGAAACTGTTAAATATTCGTGGCCATGTGGGAGGACATGTGCTGCCGTTTCCATACTGTTTTCAGCATTCTCAGCAAATATTTTATGAACACCATTACAGGTAGTTAACCAAAGAAGAGTTCAACAAAATGAACAATTCTTTTTATCAGCAGCCGTTATCGGCATTTTGCCTACGAAAACACATGCTCCTAGAAAATTGCTTTCTAACTTCATCAAAATTCAACGAATCCGAAAAGACATAGCGAGAATGATGCAAGATAAGCATATTATTGAAAAACTAGACAGATCTCCTTGGGTGCATGCTGGGATCTCTAGACCACTAAGAGGGAGGTTTATTACGCCTTTTACGAAAAAGAGCCAGTAGTGAAAAAGTCTTTGAAAAAATTGAAAGCTTCCAAGGCTCGATTGAATGATTTAGAAAATGGTTTCCTATTTTCATAGCCCTTTGCAGCTTTACTGGTTGCCCCGTTTTGTAAATGAAAGATATTGCTGTTGGCAGGGAAAAAAAGCATACAGCTCAACATTCAAGGAGAAACATTTGGGAGAAAACTATCACAAACAAATCAAGCCTTGTCAATATCTAATGTTAGAAAAAAATATCTAAATAAACAACGTGATGAGACTTGGAGAAAAAGAAGAAAAAAGGTCTTCATGAGCTCAACTGGCTGTTTGTCATGCGAGCGCCTATAGCTTAAAACTTTAGTCGTTTTAATCGCAACTCCAGTTGTATATTCGTTTTTTAAATTTGAGAATGAAACTTAGATTACAATCACAGGATTCTCCAGGCGTGTTTTCTTTCTAGGGAATGTGGGGAGTGGCATTCTTATGTCACAAAGCAACAAATCAAATCAAATAGTAAACAATTTATCAATAGTTAAAAAACAAAAATAGAAAATCCTCTAAATACTAGAAGTTGATTAAATGAGGAGATTCAAAAGCAAACAAATACCTGGGAGCCTTTCTTTTTTCTTGTCTTTTTGTATTTCTTTTTAGCTATTTCCAAAACTAATGAAATCATAATTGTCACGTAGTTGGCTACCTAGAAATAAAACAAAGTCGACTGGAAATTGCATTTTAACAGAAGCAGGGGACTTAAACAGAGTTCAAAATCGAAAAACGCACATAAAGCTTTATGCAAACATCGCAAAATATTCTCAGTTGTGAAAATTGAATTATTTCGTCTATCGACATTATTTCATCTGTTTCAGTCGTTATATTGTGAATGATTCAGACCCTGTTAAAATATCTACTACAACTACTGTCAAAATATTTTACACAAGGAACCACACATTTAAACATACTTTGTAATCCGATTTAGTTCAGTTCTTTCCAGTAAGTCAATTTGTACTAGTTTTAAACATCATATTACTCCCGTTTATGGTGGTGAAAACAACAAATTGAAGTTCATTCTAGCTACAAGTAGTGCAGTATTGCAATAATGCTAGCACCCAGCACACTTTTTGTCTTAGAAAAACACTTTTGGTTTTATGGAAGCCTGAAGTTGAAATTTCCATGAACTCAAATACCTCGATCAGCAAACTGACATCTTCCAAACTTGACCCGTTGAATATATCCTTCTCGAGCATTCGCAAAACTAGACTTTCTTTGCACCTTTTGAACGTTTCTACAAAGCGAAATGATAAGCAGCTTTATCGTTGAAATAGTCTGATTGCAAGAAGCCATTTCTCTTCTTTTACGGTCTATAAAACTACCAAATACTTTTCCATGATGATTTTACTGATAGTGAAACTTGAAGTAGCAATTTAGAACCACCCTGTTTTATTTACATATCAAAGATGTACGGCTCTTCCTATACAGCACTCTGCAATAGATCAGTTGAAAACGATATTAGTTAGAATTTGACAGATACGGTCAAATCATGCTATATTTAGACGTGGCATCAAAACTGAAAAGGTTTACTCCTATGCTGCAAGACTTCAATGGAATATCCCCAGCAATGGGAGTTCACGGGGGCGACTAAAAACGTAGTCGTCTGTATCTCAATGCCCCTTTGCTGGGAGATATGGTTTAGCTCCAACCGTCAAACAAATGACTATCGTAGCACAAAATTTTAAACCAAACAAAGTGTCGACTTACCTTGGAACCATGTGATTAAGGTATTCACATGTCCATTTACATCATCTTCCATGGAAGAAGCCTCTACAAAAATACAGAACGGATACTAGTCTATGGCAATGCACCTCGCCATGGTCAACTAGCAACCTGCCACTACAACATATTGGATTAAAGGCATTTTAGGCATGACGTATTCTGAAGCCAATATGGCTTGATCCTACGAGCTGTAAATGCATGTTAGTTGTTTGCTTATAAACGTTGATACATAATTTCGCTGCTGCATTACAACTTTCCATTCAAAAAGTTCCTTGTAACAAGACAAAGACACTGCCAGCTATATCCTATGTCTTCCAAAGGAGCCACAGTTTTTTCACAAAATCTGAATTCAGTTTACAGTAATATGTATAGATCATGATTTTATAACCTGTTTTGAAAATGCCTGTTTCAGAATTTTGCTGTTTGATCTACGGACATTTTCATCAGATTCAAGTGTTATGATAATAAAAAATTACACATTAAATAAAAGAGAATTTTCCATCACAGACGTGAAAGATTTCTACCAGCTTCAACAAAAATGCATTTCATGTAACTGCACTGTCTGATTCGAATGTTTCCAAACGATGCATTGAGTGCAGACATTTTGTGAGCTTGAAATTTATATCAGGTGAAAGTGCATTAACGAAACGTATTGAAGAAAAAAGCTTGAAGTTAAATTCATAAAAGATAGATGTTTCTAAATGTCAAACAACAGGTCACGCTGAAGATAGCGTTTGCACCAGTCATCTCGAGTAAAAATCCTTCGAAACAACCAATTCGACGAAACAGGGAAACATTTTATTAAAGAGTAGTGCAGATAAGCGACAGTAAAATGTATGATAAAGGTCGTATGATAAGAAACACGCAAGCTCAGGAAAAATAAAACCATGCATTTCTGGATAGCAAGAACATATGCGGACGAGCAGGAGTAAATATTTAAACATGATTACCATCATTGGCGGATTTTTAGGTCAGAAAAAGCACTATAGTCATTTTTATCTGATCATAATGAAGTTTATCTGGATCGAACTGTTGAAAAACCCGTTCTTTAATATGTAAATATTTCATCAAAACAAACACAGTAACTGAATCGTAGAGACTGAGATTATTCATGCTGGCGAATGGAAGCAAAGGATGAAACTCAAAGGCAAAACAAAGAAAAAACAACGCACGCATACAGCAGGGTTCCGAAACGCTTCAACTATGGTGCCACAAAACAGGATTAAATAATGATCATTGAGGAAATATTTCACTTGGACTTAAATCAAACACAAATAAATTGCAATCATTTTTATCAAATTTAGTCGTAAAAGTAAATACGACGGCTTTCATCTTTGTTTATAATGAGCAAATGGTGGTAGGATACCAAAACTGTTGATTGGATTATACTAGAGATTTTTTAAAACTTTTGGGAAATGAAAATTTAGCGTTTAGATTGTAAGAAAGATGCATTGACTTTTCAGAGTGACACAGAAGAAACTGACAGTCTGGCTTTGCTGAAGTCTGCCACAAATTATAAGGTATCGCCTTGTTCATACATTTATGAACCCAAGGGTTTCCAGCCGATGAGAAATTTCGTTTGGGGATACAAAGATTTGAAGGAGAAAATGGTTTGAAGACAATAAGGTCAAAGGGGCCAAATGGAATTATCAGTCGAGAGCTCTGAGTTCAATAATCGATGTAGGTAATCCTTGTTCGACCCCATTTTGGCCTGTTTTGACCCACACCTGCAGATGATTTTGCTTTAATCTTTAAGAGACTGTACGGTTATTTATACAAATAATCAAGCAAATTTTATAATGAAATTAAAAAATTTTGAAATTTTTTTTCGAAGGATTGGAACGAATTCAAACACACTCAGTTAAGACTCAAATCCATTTGCCTTTAGCACCATGCGATATGGAGCCACCCTTTGAAGAGACAGCTTGAGAAAAACGGGCAGTATCCTCCTGATATTTGATGATGGGGATTCCAGTTTTAAAAAAAACATGTTTTAACAGCTCTTTGAAAAAGAAATGTTCGGAACAGAAGCTAGTCAACTGAAGGCAATTCTGCGCAAAAATACTCCAAAGGCTTATAGGCGGAGGGCTGTACAGAAGCTGCGTTATTGAAAATATCTTGACGTCAGGGCTCAGTTGGAAACCTTGGGTGTTTTCTTTGCTTAATGTTTAAAATAAACCGGGTTTTTCTACGGCCATTTACATATAAGGGTTAAAATTTTGCGTTAAGTATTAGCATGATTGGATTAAAATCCTATAAATTTAGTAAGTGCTAGTCTAAAAAGCCGGGTGAAAAAGGCTCGTCTTAAAGAAAGATTTTGATGTTTGTTTGATCTGAATATGTAATCGCGTGATTAAAATGTGTTATTAAGAACAGTGTTCTCTTACTCAACCAAAAAAAGCATTGACAGGGCCCACGCCACGAAAGTGGGGGGGGGGGAGCAGGGCTAGCAAAAGTATGGGGCAATGCTTCTTTCCCCTTTTACTGCAGCTTTAAAACCACTTGCTTCGCGCCGAACCGGCCCCCCAGTGGCGTGAGCCCTAAATTTCGGCACAGCAAACGGTCAGTTGGCAGTTACCGGTCAGTTGGCAGTTACCGGTCAGTTGGCAGTTACCGGTCAGTTGACAGTTACCGGTCAGTTGGCAATTACTGTTCAGTTGGCAATTACCAGTCGGTTGACAATTACCGGTCAGTTGGCAGTTACTGGTCAGTTGGCAGTTACCGGTCAGTTGGCAGTTACCGGTCAGTTGACAGTTACCGGTCAGTTGGCAATTACTGTTCAGTTGGCAATTACCAGTCGGTTGACAATTACCAGTCGGTTGACAATTACCGGTCAGTTGGCAATTACTGTTCAGTTGGCAATTACCAGTCGGTTGACAATTACCAGTCGGTTGACAATTACCAGTCGGTTGACAATTACCGGTCAGTTGGCAGTTACCGGTCAGTTGGCAATTACTGTTCAGTTGGCAATTACCAGTCGGTTGACAATTACCAGTCGGTTGACAATTACCGGTCAGTTGGCAGTTACTGGTCAGTTGGCAATTACCGGTCAGTTGGCAATTACTGGTCAGTTGGCAATTACCAGTCGGTTGACAATTACCGGTCATTTGGCAGTTACAGTTTAAAGGTGCATATTTGATAGAAAATCAAAACTGGATTTTATTTGTCCCGAAATCAAACAAAAGGTGATAAAATCACATAACGATAATCTCACCAGAAGTCATCTTTAACATGTGCAAAATTTTTGTGATCTCCAGCAATGGCTCAAAGTAACTTCCTTCTATCATTTTCTTCCATCTTGAACTTGGAGGGCCATGACACGCATAAGCACAACTCAACTAAGAATTAAAAGGGAAGAAATTATGCAATTTAGCACTTAAGTTCTGACTTAAATAAACAAAAGGATGCGCAACGGCGGAGTTTAGCAAAAGGCACCTTTAGCTTCCATAGAGTTCATTTTGGGAGTACCATAGAGATGATCTATTTTGTTACAAGAAGAACGCTTTTAGTAAAATAATGGATGCAGATTACAGTCACTGCCTACTGCTATTTTCATTTGGATTTAAAATAACCACACAATAAACCCAAGCGATTACACTCTAATTACTTGGTAGAATGGTAACTAAAAAAAGCAAACAAAATCGAGATTGGTTCAAGGACAGCGTTTGGAAATCAAAATTCTATGGCGAAGTTGTCACAAATAATTATGACGCTTGAAATAAATGCAAATCATTTAGATCGAATTGCTTCGCAAACACAACAACAAAATTAACCTTAGTTTAATTGATACAACGTCACGTCTGATCATATCTAAAAAATTTCAACGATATAGCCACCAAAATCTCCTTTAGAACTGCAAGTTTTCACAGATGTTGCTTATTCGCTTTTATCCATTCTGATGTTTTTCAATTAGGTATTTTAACATTAAACATTTTGTATTCCATAATTTGTTACAGCATATGAATTTTTTTCATACAATTTTCTATTCGTTGAATTCTAAAATCTTTTGGTTTATAGAAAAGAACGGTTCTACTCCGAGCTCATCAGCCAACTGTCTCATGATCGCAAAAAGCGTAAAACTCAGTGTAGCATCCTACAATCTGGGACACAAATAGTTGGGACTTTTCAAGTAAAGTTGATATTTTTCTCTTTCCTTTGAATAATAACTTTTCCCTCCCCCAAGTCAATGTTAAATGCATGCTTTTGAAGAAGAAATGACAGAACTACAAATCCGACATTGATTCTGAGGGAAAGGGGGTATTCGAACTTACAGGAGCAACGTAAAGTATATAGTTGCAAAAATGAATGACAAACCCAGATGACGTCACATGCTTATATCACTTTTGCCGATCCTAAAACGAGCTCACGGTCCTTAACCTCGTATACCGCATCTTGACCTCGTAGACGGAAATGAAATATTTTTTTTAAAACCCTACAAATAAATGAAAACCGATTTTACCTTTTCTGCATTTTCTTCTAATTCTTTTGCCTTTTCAACTATACCATTAATTTGTTGTATAACAGCTTCGAGATCCTCTGGTACATCATCTTTCGCTTCATTTCCATTTGCCAGATGCTCAGTCTTCGAGGTATCAGATTCGTCGTGGGCGATGCCCAAAACGCGGAGAGAAAGACAACGAAATCGAATCCATAATACCTACAAGGAGAACGAATCACTAAAACACGTATAGAAGTGTATTAGAAGCGCTGTTCCTTATCTAATTGAAACACGCCAGAAGCTGCTTTCGTGTATTTTTTTCTATAACACTCAAAACAAATACAAAACTCAAATTAATTATTGTGGAGGTGGAGGCAAAAACATAACGTTATCGAGTTGCCTCCACACCAAACATTACAAATATTCCTATACTTGAAAAAATTCACCATAAATACACTTTAAATACACAATACAACACAGCACAAAATAGCACAATACAGTACAATACAACACAATACACCACAATACATCACAGTACTGCACAATACAGCACAATACAGTACAATACAGCACAATACTACACAATACTGCACAATACATCACAGTACTGCACAATACAGCACAATACATCACAGTACTGCACAATACAGCACAATACAGTACAATACAGCACAATACTACACAATACACCACAATACATCACAGTACTGCACAATACAGCACAATACAGTACAATACAGCACAATACTACACAATACTGCACAATACATCACAGTACTGCACAATACAGCACAATACATCACAGTACTGCACAATACAGCACAATACAGTACAATACAGCACAATACTACACAATACACCACAATACATCACAGTACTGCACAATACAGCACAATACAGTACAATACAGCACAATACTACACAATACTGCACAATACATCACAGTACTGCACAATACAGCACAATACATCACAGTACTGCACAATACAGCACAATACAGTACAATACAGCACAATACTACACAATACACCACAATACATCACAGTACTGCACAATACAGCACAATACAGTACAATACAGCACAATACTACACAATACTGCACAATACATCACAGTACTGCACAATACAGCACAATACATCACAGTACTGCACAATACAGCACAATACAGTACAATACAGCACAATACTACACAATACACCACAATACATCACAGTACTGCACAATACAGCACAATACAGTACAATACAGCACAATACTACACAATACTGCACAATACATCACAGTACTGCAGAATACAGCACAACACAGCACAATACAGCATAATACTACACAATACAGCACAATACTGCACAATACAGTACAATGCAACATAATACAGCACAATACTGCACAATACAGAACATTACAGCATTATACTGCACAATACTGCAAAATACAGTACAATACTGCACAATACAGTACAATGCAACATAATACAGCACAATACGGCACAATACAGAACAATACAGCATGAACTGCACAATAC
This sequence comes from Rhopilema esculentum, assembly GCF_013076305.1. The sequence goes on from NW_027019317.1 coordinate 1,720,461, forward strand.
AGGACAATACAGCACAATGTATACATCATCGTGACAGTTCTGGACCATAGAATTCAATCTACCAGATATAGCAGCCAACGGCCATAAAGAATTTATTGAAATCGTTTAGTTTGCCTGACGAATTCAACGGTGCATTTCAGTATAAATTCGTTTGCATTCTCAATGTAAGCATCACGTGTTTGCTAACAGTGAAGAGGAACAAGCACAAATCATTAAAAATAACTTGCTTAATACGGTTATCAAGTTTCTCGTTTCTGCTTAAACTTTGGATTTTCTCTAGTCATAGAAATCTCTTTCTTTGACTTGAAGATCGCTAGCGTACTTCTCCTTATCATCAGACCTTGAAACGTAGGCAACAATCGCATGCAATTAGTCTGTATTAAAAACTACATCCAGGCATATATCAAAAACAATAAAATATCTAACGAGCAACTTAGATTGAAATTTTGATAAGCTTTGCACAAAACGTTCAGGAATTATTGTGCGGAAAATTTTCAAAGTTCGTTAATATTCCTTTACGGGTTCAAAAATTTCATTTCCACATGTAGCATATTCAAATTGAATTTGCCATTCATTCGCGTTTGAATTCACTTCTCTGTGAATACTGTCTTCAGAGCTTGCGCCATCAAGCAGAAGAGCCAGTATTATGTCATAAAATAAACAAATATCCGGATTCGTGGATCTTCACGATATTCAGCTTTGGCGCAAATTAAAAAAATTCAAAACTAGAATGCAAACTCCTTAGGTAACGTTTTCGATGACGTATTTGTCGAACATGTGTGGGAGGAAGCCGAATCCGTTAGAAAAATTTGCTACCGATGGGTATGTATGTGTACTTGTTACAAATCATGATAATGTAGAATAATTCTATAAGGTATCTTCAAAGATAGTCTGGTTGTGGAGCCGGTAGCTGCGGGTCACTCATAAACTGTTTAGATATCCTAAGAACAAAATCATTAAAAAGAGCGAGCTCAGTATCAAAATGGTGAATGAGAAAGCAAAAAAGATGGTTGTTTTGAGCTCTAGAATTTTTGTGCTTAATTAAAAAAAAACTAAGGCGACATAAATAGTGAAAAACCACACGCTATCATTTTCGGTGATATACTTATTTTTCAGCCTTTTTCAATAAAAATATATAGGTTGGAATGGCCATTATCCTAGCGAATATAATACCTACCTACGTTTAAATGATAGAACAAAACAAAACATTTATAACAAGTAAAACATTCCCAGGAAAGCATAGGAGCTTCTTTTTCATGGAATACAGTAAAAACCCGCATAAAAGAAATTCATTTTCTCGGATCAGGCTACCAGTTCTCATACATGGGAAATTTTTTTAAAAAGGATAGTAAAAATGGCAAGAAAACAAAAAAATCAGGAGCCTTAAAAAGATATTAGTTGGTAGGGTGTGTTCCAACCTACACTCCGTTCTGATTTTTCATACCCTTGAATTAGATAGTGTAGGCATGAATTCAAATCACTATGACACAGATAATGAAAAGTGCGCTTCAAAAAAAACTAGTTGAAACATCTCTCACGCAGAGATTCTCGACGTGATGTAAGTTATTCTTCAAATCTATTGACATTAAATAATTTAATTGAATAGACAACTCTGATTTGTGCAGATCTAACTTTCTGCTTTTGAAAATTTTATATATTTTTTCTAACTATAAAATATAAATAGTTGTTCAATATAAATATAAAAGAGTTGTTTATAGAGAATCATCATGAAAATCACCCTCGAGTGACTGAGGCCATCCTCTGTAAATATTTGTATTATTATTATTTTTATTATTAATATAAATGCTTCAGTGCATCAAATCATATGTTGATGAAAGTTTACTTGCCTCTAAAGCAAATGATTGTTGAATATGTTCTTTAGTCGGTTTCCTAGAGAAAATGAAAAATATATATCAGTCTCTAAACGGTGCTAAAATCTTTTACAGAGCATCCTGTCCAAAAAACCCGTCCTGTGAAGTTCAAACTAAACTTAATTAAAAGATCCCTTAAAAGAACAGCTTTTGATAAACACTGGCTTGCTTGCACCCCTATCACCGTATTGTTTTTCTTTCCTTGGAAACATTTATCAGTGAAAGTTTACTTTCTATATAGAATGTCTGAATGCAGGTTAAAACAGAAGATAATCTAATTGTAATGATTTAGAAACAAAAAAATTTTCGAGGAGAGGCAGGTAGTTTTTGCTGAACTCCTACAATAAGGTGTATGTGTGTATATATAATTCGCCACACAAAAAGTATTTACAAGTTATAAAAGTTAAAAAGAATATAATACAATAATTTACATTAAAAACAAAAAGATAGACAACCCTAATTTCAGGGGCATTAACAGGTCTAGCTGACCTTACTTCCATGATGCTCCCCTTAAAGGTATTGGTTTATCAGGAAAAAGAAACGATGAGAAATAGGATGACACAGGATTTTTTTACTGCTGTTAATTACAAGAAATTTGTTAATTTAAGGTAATGAATACTAATTCCTAAAATTTTCATCAAATTAAAAGTGGTTGACAGAGCAAAAAATGATAAAAGGGGGCAAAACATTCCACGTTTCAAGCCTATTATAAAATGAATTCATTTTTCAAATAAAAATTTGAACAATTAAACGCTTTAACGCTTTAAAATAAAAATGAGTAAGGGCAGGGTCACTATCCCAAAAGCAAAAAGAAGGAGGTTTTGCTGTCTGGAGGTTTTGTAATTTGACTTGGCGATGACATTGTCCGAAGGTAACCTAAACTCAATTAAATACATTGTCTGAACACTAAAGATGAAACATTCCTAACCATTCTGGGTAACAGAAAAAATAGCATACAGAGTCTGGTTCTCTTTAGTTGATAATTTGGTTATTCAGAAGTCAATAATTAACGTGAATATCATTTACAAAAATGAATGTGAACATCCAGGATCCATTCCTAGTGGTCTCTAAATGATTGCTGAACTGCCAGTGTTTACAGGCAAAAAAGTCCCAGAAAACAGTAGATAGCTCATACTAAGTAAATCGAATCAAATTTATCGATAATTTATCAAAACCATGTTTGATAAAATTCGATTATTTTCAACATCCCTTGGTCGGTTCCGAGTATGAAATTTCACGCTCGTTTGATGTGATCTCAGAGAGTATTACTGGATTCTATGATAAACAGCGTTGCTTTTGTGGGTGTGTAACAGATAAAATCATAGATTAGTAAGAAACAAGCGTAAATACCTGCAAGGAGTTCCATAGTAGTTAAGTACGTTGAAGTCTCTGTTGTCCAGGAGACCATCGAAATGATTTGCTATTGAAGGATATGTGAGTCGTTACAAAGATCCTGCTCGCAGCACAGGACTAAAGTTATTTGTGAAGGAGAGGATTTGATACGAGTTCGAGGTACGCAATGAGATCGTAAGGATGACAGGTAAAGCATTTATTTTTAGGTCATAAGGAAACAAGAGAGGCGGCAAACAAGCTCGCCTTCAGACGTAAGAGGTAAAATCTAACATTAATTTATGAATCAATTTTTGAGACGGGAAAACGGCATGTTGTTGTTATAATTTAGTCTAGACTGAATGAAATAATTGCATTTTGTGGTACCCTTGTGGAGAATGAAAACAGGTTACATAAGGCCATTGCCGGATGTGATCTATCGATATCATCAAAGTTAATTTGATTTGTGCTACCAGGGCCTTTGAAAAGATGTACAGAAAGCAAATTGGGGGTAACAGATTAAATAACATTACAGATCCAGAAAGGAAGGGAAGATCAAGAATCGGAAATAGGTGCATAACACAAAATGGATCAACAAAGATTTAAGTAGAAGAGAGGTGTTTGCAAGGTAAAGATGTAAGAGGATATAAATCACAATTTCCAAACTTCAAAAAATTAAAGTAAGAAATAGCGAAATAAGTAGAGATTGGTGGTTTTAAGTTTTTTAGATGGTAAATGTTTATAGTAGGATAAAGTTTATCTGAGTGTTTATAAACCAACAAAGAGGACTTCACATGAAATAAAGTTATTGAGATTTCAACATTCAATATGAGAGGTACAAACAAATGAAGAAAAGTCACTGCATGTCTGTGTTGAAAATATCTGAAGATCAGTGAACGGATTCCTATATTCTTTAACCCGAGCACATGCATAATGATTCAAGTCACCCGGGTCAAAGCATAAAAAAATTATTTCATGAAGACTGGCAAAATTAAAATTTTCATTGTGTCTGTGGACATGAGCTTGAAATATTAATGACCCTAGGAAGGATAAAGATTATGACTTGAAAACGTACTGAAGATAACGAAAATCAGACACTATGATAAGATAGTAAACTTTACACTTCAAATCTGCCTTTTGAGCACTTAAAACTGTAAAACCAACAAAATTGGTAAAGCAAAAAGATGAAAATAGCAATCAAGATTGATTTTACATACGAGAGGCTGGACATGAAAACAGAAGACTCCCGTCTTTAATCATCTGTTTAGCTTCCTCAAAACTAAAAAACAAATTGAGAAGGACTGGAAAAAAGTTTTCAAAATAAAAAACAAGTTTCGAAAAACCTAAGAATGCTTAAGCAGTGTATAAAAGACAATATTTAAGTCTGTTTGATATAAAATATATAATATACTTCAATTGTCGGTTAAATAAATGTGTGCATAATCGTAAATTCTATACAACTTCTTTAAATGGCCAATAAGAATTCTCTGAATTGAGTAAATCTTATAAAGGAGCAAACTTATTCTATGATTAATTTCAAAAAGCAAACCAAATGCTGTAACTTTAGGTAGTTATGGTCGTCATAAGAATTTGGGATAAAAAATGCCAAGCAACAAAGGTTTGTAACAACAAAGGACATTTCTTGGTCAAAAGCAGAGTAAATTATTACCTGTTTGCCTGCTGAAGCAAATCAAGATGGCGTTTTTCAGACAGAACCAGAGTTAACTGGACAGAAGTATTCAGACGATCTCTAAAAGCAATCATCTCAGGAATCTAAGGAAAATAAAAGAGCTCAATTATTTATGGTGTAAATGCTTGATGTTAATAAACCATTCAAACTAAAGCATTAGATAAGAAAGCGAAAGAAAACAGACGCACAGAAATTACGAATTACTTGAAAATAAAGGAGAAATTTGAAAGCCAAAGGCAGTATATGCATTATTGGTAGTAGGCAAGAGCTTAAACTTTATAAACGCTGCTCTAACTTGTAATCACTACCACATGTAATAACCGAAAACAGAAGATAGCGATGGTATGGGAGAATATGGCTCAGATCTTGATCGGCTGAGAATTCGCGCTAAATCACGTGGCCTCTCTCGCCGCTTAGCCAATCACAACAACGGAAAGTGTAAACAAGCTTAGGCCAAAGCCGAAAAATGGGCATTTTTACCAACCTCCGTTAACAAAATAACGCGTAAAATTTGCTTGCGGGCGCATTTGCGTTCTTAAGAAATGGGCAGGCCGTAGAAATCCCAAAGATCTGGCTACGGCAAATTGCTTAAAATGAATTCATCAAATTTTGTATGACATGTATATAGAATTATTGGAGTGCACCTATTGAGAAAAGCAACCTCTGGGGCAGAGTAAAATAGAGCAAAGAGTTGTCATCAATCTATCTGCATATCTGGAAAGACATTTAATTTATCTGGTCTCGGCTTTATTATTAAACAAGATTGAAAACAAAGTTGTTGCAAATAGCAATTCACGCAGATAACTACTTCCTATTTTTCGATGAACTATTTATCAAATAAATGGACAAAGCCAATTGAATTTTCGGTATCATGATTTTTTCTGGATTACTGCTTGAATGCATAAGTTGTTTCATAACAATCCTTAAAGTTCTTCTTGTACTCAAGGAGAGACTCGTACTTAAACAAACGTACTAAAACAGAAAATTCCAGCGATATTCAATTACCTTAAAAAAGTATTGAAAAGTCCTCGAAACTTCGAAGTGGAAGATTTTGAAACATATATTTCTTTATTTCTCATTCAATACGGACGACTAATATTTCCACAAAATTTCACAAGATATTGTTTATGTTATGAACATTTTTGGGTACGCCAAAAAATTCGGAAAGATTAGCCGTAAAAGTTCTCTGTAGGCCTTGAAATATTTGGTTATTAAAAATGAACAGATAACTTACAAGAATCTGTTAGAGATCGTTTTCTACTAGAATAGCAAGAAAAGTTATCGAAAAACGGAGCTTTTGCTGTGTATAAAAATTATTCCGCATAAGAACTGTGAAAAATCCACAAAAGGTTATTAGACCAAAGACGTTTGTAATGACATGAATGTCTTATCTGCGAAAACTGAAAGTCGTTTAAAAGAGCTTGAGTTGAACAATTACTTAAAAAGATAAGTTTCAAGTTGCCTAAGCAAAATATGCCAGTTATAACACAAAAAATTAACCATAGCATCGAAAGTGTTATTCCAACTAGTAAAAAATTTTTGAGGATATTAAGGCCAAGATTTCATACAGAAAACATTGCATGTATCTGGAAAACGTTCCGATGCAAAACCTAAGCAATCACAACGCCATAATTCTTTTATCAACATAAGTGACATTATCACATAAATGGGTCCTGCTGGGTAAAATTATAGCAAAATATAATGGTGGCAAAAGAAAGCAAGCAATCTATCGCTTCAGAAATTTTAACGAAAGAACAGCCAAACGCTTCATTAAATCAATCGTATAAGGAGGGAACGAATTTGAAAGCTCAATATTATGAAGTTGCGATTGGGGAAGGACGTAAACACGTGCTCAGTGAAGGCCTTGGAAGGGATGTTTTAAGGCAGACCTTGGAAGAGAGGTTTAAAGGCGGACCTTGGAAAGGAGGTTTAAAGGCGGACCTTGGAATGGAAAGGTAAAGGCAGACTTTGGAAGGTAGCCTAATGCATACCTTGCGAAACGCCCCATATCTGTAGGCGGCCACTATCTGCTCTGGTGTCTACAATTACAAAGTAAAATGAAAACATTATATAATCGAAAAACATTCACATCAATTATAACAACATTCGTCCTTCGTGCAAAAATCAAACCGAGACACCATAAAAGTTAAAATAGTATTATCTAGTTTATGAGATTTAGCATTGGATATTTTTAGCAAGACTGGATTTTCGCATTTAAGATCTGCAACAAACGAAATCTCTAACCCAATCATCGAAAACAAAAATGGAAACACATTTGGCATACTCACATCCTTCTGATTTGCGTGGAAAAACTTCAAAGTGGCAGAATAAAACGTCGATGCAGACTGAAAATGGCACAATGGTTGCTCAAATCGTGTTATTTTATATCTGAAAAAAGAAATTTCTGAAATAACAACTTTTTTGGCGTCACTGTAATGCTGAAAGTTGAACTCACTTAAATTTAAGCGAACGACAGGTGTAAAAACCTTCGAAAACGGAAGATAATCAATACCTTAAGGCTCATTAAGAGCCGTTTTGAATGCTGAGTTGTGGTATATGATGCATCATTTTTGGTATAAAGTAAATAAGATAGGAAGATTTCATCTTTTTGGTCCCAGGATTTGATTACGATTCGATGCGGTTAAAGGTTCACTGTTCGCAACTTGTGAAAATGACAGCTTGCGTATTGCCATGTAACAAAAAATTAGATTTTGCACAAAAAAATAACAGACATGAAACTTCCTTTCTTTGCCCTTCTGTTAGCCTATGGCCTACCACATATTTTTGTCATTTAGGAGGAATTTATCGTTTGAAAATAAAATATTGCATCTTTATTGTTAAATTTTCAAACTCCCCCCTCCCCCCTCTAACTAATTGCGCATCTACAAAAAGCATAAGTCCGGGTTTAGACGCGAGTGGAAATAATGAGAAAAAAAGGTTGGTTGCAGAGGAAATTTACAGCATAAAAACAAAACAGGTTTTGAGTGGAACTAACCCTAATGTATCTAACATAATATACTTGATCTCAAGCTCTTCGCCTATCTTTAAGCACGGCCCAAAAGCACCTAAAACGAGTAAAGGTTAAACAACTTGAAATTAACAAATGAATCGATCAACAAAAATCTTTGTTTTGCGAATCTTAAGGAAAGATAATATTTTAGAACTTTTATACGAAACAAATCCATAAACAAACTTTATCTGAAAATTTAGATAGGGTTATGCGCCAGTACAGGAATAAATGGAGCAAATATTCGAAGTAAAATGTCACAAGTGAACGTCAAGGACCTTATTAAAAGACCTGTTCTCATCAGAGAATAGCAATTTCAACATGTCTGACATTTCTGCCAGCTTTGAGACACCTTGTCACTAAAAATTAAGCACCTTCCCCTTATCACTCTCACCAATCAAATTTAATAAAAGGCTGATAAATACTATGATTTCTCAAGTAACTCAGCAGTGACATTTGAGATCAGTATTAGATTAGATTTAAAGATACAGAAATTCTACGGCCTTTAACAACCCTCGATCATCTCACCTAGACTACAGTAAATTGCCATCTTTAAGACTTTGAACTCGTGGTTTGACGGGCTAGTTCGAGAGGCTTCTTCAAGAATCAAGAGTATATGCCATACCATTGCTTGCGCTTCTGATAAGCCAAAAGAAATATAAACCGTTAATTGTTGGACTATACTTCCTTCTTCAGTTAAGTATAAGAAAGAAAATATATCTTCTCATACTATTATTTATTCGAGAAGCAAAGTCTCTGGTTTGATCACTGCCTGTATAAGGACTGAATAAAAAAGCCAAATAATTTAATGAAAAGGATCAAAGGTTTAGGGTTATCGAGGTGCTTTGATGGTTGTCTGTAGTAGAAAAAATATGTTATCCTTAAGCTAAAAACCAACTAACTACAACGTGTTCCGTACCAGGTACATTGATTGGGTCACCTACCAACCCGGATGTAGGTGTTTCAATGTACAGGCGATGGCGATGGGCGCGACCCTCATCGTCGGTGAACATTTGTTTGCCCTAGCGTTTCCACTGGTACTCATTTACCGACCTCGAAAAGATGCAGAGCTGAGTTGGCTCTGCTGTGCTAGTGCTTTAGATCGATGGTATAACCTGACTGGGAATCGAACACAAGTCGCTTGCCTGGTAGCTCAACGGGCTATTTATTGAGCCACATCCTTAAGCGGAAAGTATAAAAAATCGCCTTAATGAAAACACAAGGTTTTTGATCAATTAACAGAAAATTAAGGCAGCTCGAATTTGAGCATTTAGCAAACGAATCAATTGAAGTTGCTGCTCTTTTGACAAAATACTTCCTGAAAACCCGCTCGTCTTCAGGCTTTCCATATCCATCTCTACCAAACTACAAAGCATAACTCAAAGCAGACTTCCATTGAAATGCAACACAAGCAACACACATCAAAATGCACTACCAAAAGTGGTAAATGCCACATAAAAATAAAGAATAGCACCTTGCTTGTTAGGTATGTCGATGAGAAGATACGCAGCCAACAGAGCAAGTGTATCCACGGGTTGAGTATCTGTAGGCAGGTAATCTCTCCCTGAAAAACGAATTTTATTAACAACATTTAGCAATATCGTTTAGAAATCAGTTTTTCTTTCAAAATGAAAAGCAAATAGCTACAAAATTTAGCATAAGCTCCACCTCTCACATAACACATGCCTCTTATTTACATATTTGTTATATTTATTTTCATTTTAACTATCATTTTAACCCAGCTCTCCAGAAAACTAAAGCAAAGAGCAGATCTAGCAATACTGCTCTATAGTATCATATAAAATGTCTACCAAAATTACTTGAAAGACGAAGCAATTTGCGTTGAGTTTTTACATTTTTCATTTCTTTCCCGAATATTACTACTTTCGTGCACACCCCCCTCGTGCACACCCCCCCCCCAACAATGTTGACAGTTCAAGTAAATATCATACAAGTCGCACTAAACAAAGTATTTCCTCATCTCTTATATAGTTTTATAGGAAAAAACATTGTTCCCAGGGGGAGAGGGGGTGGCTGAATTTGGTTTTGAGAAGTGAAGTTAGGGTTCCAAGACTTTAGGCGGGGACAGGTACAACAGCCTCTGTCCTTTCTTCTATTGTTTTGGGAACCGCTCCAAAAAGTCCTTTGACTTCCAGTTTTCGATATTTGAGAACATAGCAACAGTGATCGTCAATCTGATTAAGGTCACCTTTTACGTATGCTACTTCAGAGGCTAAATCTCTATTTAAAGATAGTAAGAACCTTGTTTCTTTGCACGTTTTACATTAGAATCATTTAAACGGAATTTCTGACCTTGAGAAAATCCCCAAAAGATTACAGAAAACCGGATATAGTAATTGGCTACAAATTTTTCCTGGAAACCGAAACACTAATAGCTACCCATGCTGTTTAAATCCCGTTAGAAATTCTCACATTAGTTATAAATAGAGAAAACAGAGAAATGATTGTTCTTAAAAAGTCTACCAGGGGATTAACCGTATTTCCGACGATTAAAACTCTAGCTTTTAATAACCTTCGTGGCTTATTTTGAATAGGAAACAATTGTGAGAATACGTAGAAAAGAAAGGGACGATTCTTTAAACGCGCTAAAAGTAGCAGAAAATAGATTGACATCTCAAGCCAGCCGAATCAAGAGCAGACTGTTAATGCCGATTTGAAAATAAATCTCTTAGGCATCATAGAGGTAGATTTAGGGTCAGTAGCTTACGCACTCTATCTATTTTTCTATCATACTTATACAGAAATTTGAAATCTCTTTTTCTTGCTTTTTGTTAATGTAAAATTTGTCAAACCTTGAGCAAGAAATAAAAGCATATTTGCACGCTAACAAGAATCGAGAATGCAGTAAGATTTGTTTTTGAAAAAAGCAAACATTTGAGTAAACTAAAGCTATTCGTCTAACACGTTCTGACGTTTTAAACTCTGAAGATTTTCAGACGAAAAGCTTTAGTTTACTCAAATATTTGCTTTTTCAAAGCCATTTTAAGGTTTTGTACCACCAAAAGATTATTAAGATTTGTTTATTAATTAGGTTTTTAAAATTAAATTCTAAAGAGGGAGGTATGAAATATCTGCATTTTTACACTGGACAATACCACTTAAGACTATACTTTTACACTATACTATTACCTCAAAACTACTTCTAGGCCCTAAAGACTATATTCAGTCTATTACGGCCACGCCTCAATTCAAAAAGTTCAGCAAATGCTTAAAAATATTCCTTGCGATAGTATAGAGCCCAGAAATCCTGTCAAATCTTCATTTCATTACTTCCGTTAATGCTTAGAAGTAACATAAAGTTTTTTTAAAAGAATCCCGTGACGTGATTCGCTGGACATTACCTTTGCCTTGAATAACCTTTTTAAAAAGCCATTTTTAAGAACTTAACAAATTTTGAATTGGTGTTGATAATAATTTAAAAAAATTTGCAATGGAGCATTAATTTGGCTTAATTTATCGAAAATTAACAGACGTTCAAATGAAGTAAAAACCTGAATTCAAATTTAGTGTTCAAGGTGACTATGAAGGACCAGAAACAAACAAATTTTGTGAAAAAGTCTAAAAAGACAGCAAAGTGAGATACCGGACAGAGATGACATACAGTTAAAAAATGATACCACAGCTGAGAGAGATACCGGACAGAAATGACATACAACTGTAAAACAATACCACAGCCGAGAGAGGTACCGGGCAGAGATGACATACAACTGAAAAAAAGATCCAAAGCTGAGAGAGATACCGGGCAGAGATGACATACAGTTGAAAAACGCTACCATAGTGAATGCATTCCTTGTGTTTCTTCATTAGCTCCTTTGCTTTTTCCAGCCGTTCTTTCGAGGAAAGATGGTCATGTAAACCCATCCTTCTTTCGACACATTCCTTACAAATGAATCTCTGTAACGTCTTGATCTTGTAAAAAAAGAAATTGGTAGAGTAAGCCAGTTACAAGAAAAAGAGATTATAATGGACGAACTGCAGCAGTCTCAGGCGAAAACATGGTATCTGAAAAGCTTAACGACAACGAAATCTAAATTATCAATTATTCTTCTAGAAAATAATTGTAGAAAACACGGGAAAGCAGAAACAGAGCATACTTAAATACTACGGTACCAAAATAATACTGAAAAACAAACTGTATTCATCACCTATATACACATACAGCATTTCAAACATACAATCCTAATTAAAAATGCAGAAAGGTCTAAGAACCAATAGAAATAAATTAATAGAAGCAATAGAAGACTTTCAGAGATTAGCTTCTTAAAATCTATGCTTCATTTTTTTTCCAGAAAAACAAATCTCACAAAAAGGGTGGAATTTTTATGGCAAGAAATCGTGGATTACCTTCTCAGAATTTGAAGACTCCTCCGGAACATCACAAGTTCGTTCAGCCATCAATTTTGCTAGCTATTAAAAGTAGTAAAATGATAATAGTTTAGAATATGAATATAAATAAAAAACTTTCCTTGCTCTATCGCAACTTGACAAAGGCATAATCTAAAAATTCTTTCAGCAATTTTAAAATCATAACAGAAGCATTACAGCAAATTGATATACTTTGCTGCAATGAAGATGCAAGGCAAATATAAACTACATATTGGCAGGACATAGCATTTTATGCCTCGTCTTTGAGGAACAGATAAACCTGGTGTGGTTAGGCCATGTTCTGCAACAAACGTAAACCAGAGAGATACTTGCTTCTGGTCGCTTGTCCCCAGTAAGAAGGTCTATGTAGGGTGAGACATCACCAAAAAAGCAGTTGTGTGATCCAAATTTGTCAAAATATACCACAATTTGTTTAAGCAGTTCGTCTTGACAATCTAAAACAGTAAATCAAAACTGATTCTGAGGATACAGACGTCAAGTTGTATAAGAAAAAGACAATCATATCCGTTGATTACTAGAATCTTTTTAACAAAAGAGGAATAAAGTTTTGGATTTTCACCAAAAAGAAGAAATGGCAAACGTTGTTCGGCCCTGATCAAACTCTGGATTATATTGAAAACAATAATTTGGATAACTTAAATCTGAAGATAAATTTATATTGTCATTTGCTAACTCAAAAGTCATAATGAACACAAACGCATATATGTCGAACGACTTTTCCCTTCAAACAAGTTAAACATCCTAGATTAGATGCCTTATTAGCCCTAATTACTGCAGTAACTTCATCATGTAAGAATGCTATCTAGTTTCGTGTACTCATGTTTCCCCTCATATTATTGATATCAATTTAGACTTGAAATAAAACGTAATAGGGCTAATTGTTCACTTTCCAATAGTTTACAACATAGCACAGAAAAAGTTTTTCACATACTTATATCGTTTGTATGACAAGCAAATCTAAAGAAAACAGAGTTGAAATGGAGCCATGTATCTAGGTGACTGAAAGATGACTTGATTGACAGATGACTTGACTGACAGATGACTTGATTGACAGATGACTTGACTGACAGATGACTTGACTGACAGATGACTTAATTGACAGATAAGTTAAGTGAATTTAGTGTTTGTTTGTTGCCTTTTATATTCGAAAACCTTTTGTTTATCACATATTTTTAGAGCTTCCAGATACAAAGTGACAATTAGGCTAGAAGCACAACTCACAAAAATATTTACCCTTTTTGCTTCGATCCATCCTTTTCAGTAGCTCCAGCCTGGCTAGGTATGGTCCTCGTAAGCTGGGATTAGCAGCCAATTTCTCGTTTAGAAATGACTGCACTTGTTCTAAATTATAATCAGCAGACGACCTGCAATGGACAGCGTTTGAAGAAGCAATATACACAATTTCAATAAAGTAGCACAATAAAATACAAACGATGCCACAGCTTATAATAAGGTGTGAGCTCTAAATAACACGGGTGGTGTAAATTCGATAAAATAGGCTGCTTGTATTAGCTCATGTCTACATCTATAGTGGCCTCCTGAAAACTAAACCTGAGCCATGACTGTGCAAAGAAAGGCGAAAATGTCTTATCCTTCATGTCTTATATATGTAAAAGCACGAATCCACTGCATATTTTAAAAAATGACCTTCTCAAGTACAAATAGTGAGGCGAAGGTCTATTAAGGTCCATAAAAGTAACACCAAACATTCACTTACAAGGAAAAAAATATGTCTGTCTGCTAGAGGGTGTTTCAAAAATAAGAATGTTATTCCCAAACCTGTTGTCGCATTGCTCATCTGCCGGGTTCGTTTTTATCAATTCAAATGCTGAGTCAAGATACCCGACGTAGTACCACCATTGGTCCGGCCTGCAATAAACCGAAAGTTTTATTATTCCGAGTAACTGTTAAAGATTACTTACTGTTAAGTATTACTAATGAAATATATACCTTACAACTCGATTATGTTTATAGGACAAGTATCCAACAGTAATAAATATAAAATAGCGAATTCTAGGTCAGAAGAAAAACATGTTCTGCATACTTAAGGAAATTTAAGATCGCGAAAAAATACTTTCCGCTTAACAAAGGAAAAATATTCAGTTACATTTGAATCTAGAAGTAATGCACCCTTAGTAAAGATAAGTCAGAAAATTCGTGGTCAGTGGCCACAAAACTGACGAAAAGCCAACATCACTAAGAGCAAGCTCCCTCTTTCTACCCGCGTAAAAATAGAGAGAATGAAGATATGGAGAAGGAAAGCAAGGGGCACAAAACGAATGAATTGGCTGTGGGATAGATGAGGCAAGACTTAAAATAGTCTATGACTGAGAGACGTAGAGAAGAGTGACTTGCGACCAAATGTAACAGAAGGAGATCAATCACAAGAAGAATGGAAGAAGATTCAAAGTACATATGCAGCTAGGGGGATTGGTGGGCTGTAATGCTGAGCTCGTTGGAGTAGCAATGAACACCTATATTTCCATTTTTTTGTTTACCATAGAGGCAGAGAAGTAGATAATGCAGATACATTACGATCCAAGACAAGAAATACTACGGAAATACATCAAAATGCAATATGAATTAGACAAACACCTTTCCGTGTCTAGCGAAAATCATTTTCTTACCTTTCCTCTAATAACTTCTTGTACATCGAGTTTACTTCAGGCCACTTTCCCATCTTCTCGAGATACTTGACCATTATGACATCTTTTTCATTTATCAACAATCCTATGCTCCCTGCAATGAAAACAAACGATCGAAATCAATGTCATTGCCGGTCAGTAAAACTAGAAATAAGCAAGCTGCCAAAAACCCCATACTCTCGTGCCGTGTGCTTGTGCTCTGAATGGAGAACCATCCGTAGATACATAAAACAGACAATTTGTTTTCTCCGGTTCCCTGATCCTTTTCTAAAGATGCACCAAGTAGACGCACTCGAACCTCTATCTGACCCATTGCCAAGCAGAGATTCAAAGAGCAAGTTCTCATGTCAGTTAGCATTCGCTAAAATATCTTATCTAACTTAGCAATATTATTCTTTATTGCTGTTGCAGTGGTCAATGAAAAATGTCTCATATTATCTAAAAGTAAATTTAGGCCCACATGCATACACACTGGACAAGGCACTGACATAAAGCACAGTAGCGAGGATCTGGCGAAAAACCAATGCAATGGTGCACACCATGCGCAAAAGGCACTAGACAAGGCACTACACAGCACATTGGTACACAGATCTGGAAAAAAACTCTTGGTATAATACACTGGCGCACAGCATTGAATGTTCCAAGATTCCTTCAAAAAGGATGGCGAAATGCAATCTCTGTTTTATAATATATTATTTTTCGAGGGGATAAAGATTTTGAAAATATAATTCACATAGAGCTTTAAGTCACTATCGCTTAAAAATAAAGACTTCTGTTTTCGGCTAGGAATTATAAAAGGTTTGTTTATAACGGAAGTCTTCATGAAATTTTGTATATTGGCGAATGATAATTTGTAACTGCAGTCTGGGTGTTGGATATATTGAGCTGCGACCACAACCCACCAACATCCCCCCCCCCCCAAAAAAAGCCACATTGTCCATCTTCAAACAGCTTTGCGTCTCGGAGATAAAATTATTAAATTTTAGGAATATACTCCTTGGAAAAAGATCCTTTGGTCCTGAAATGACTATATGCACTTCACAACAAGCAGAGAAAACCAAGAACAGCCTGACTCTTAAATCAGTCAGCATTTCAATGCGGGGTTTTCTGCATTCTTGGACAGAGCTATATTCTAGTAAACGCAGAAGACATATTCAACTTTGATTAAGGGAATCATCCACAAGATCAGTTGCTTTCCAAACTATTTGGAACTAGGTTACTTTCTCAGCTGGCGTGTTATTTTGTTTAATTTAATCATTTCATAGAGAAAACCTTCGCGAGAAATCATTGACAGTATCAGGCATATTAATAAAGGATTGTGATAGCATAGGAAAATCAGAATGACACTTGCAGCATCGAATTGAATGAAATACCATCTGACTGTTCTACGACGTACATATCCAATTCCACAAAATTATCATTGCAGCTGTGTTCTGTTAAAGGGCCGCCTTCATTCACAACTTACTTGGTAGTTGACTTAGACTCGGACTTAATTTTAGACTGATTTGGCTGTTGTTCTCTACGACTAAGACACATATTAAAAATGGATGAAACAAAATCCCATTCCAGGAAATCATGATAAGACCCGGCCGGACGAGGAAAAAATGAAAATACAACCAAACCCAAAAAAAGACAATCAGTGATAGATTATCGAAGATCAAGGTACAACAGCTTGGCAAACAGAAGGTCGTTTGGTCGGATCAAAGACCAACATATGATGCACAGTTGGGCTTTAGTGAATATTTATGATATATTAAATTACTAAGTATAATAGGAGCTTAGTAATACGACACGGAAGGTTTTGGTCTCAGGAATTATCTATGGCGTAAATTGAAACGGGCTATCAAAAGCTCTTCTTGCACGGCGAGAGATATAACAACAAAGTGAAAGTTATAGCCGAAAAGAGTCGGTAATGAAAATATAAGAGTTTACTTTCTGTCAACAATATAATTTTAATAGAAAGCTTGGACTGCAAACTTTGACGTGGGATCAAAGCAGCAGGTCACGCAACCAGACGATGATTCAAATTGTTATCTGAATTTCAAAGATCGTTACTTGGTCATTGGACAGTTGTCATATGCTGACATCGAATGAAAGCTGTTGTCTTTGAAAGGTGGCCAAAGCAAAAGCTCCAAAGACAGCAAGAAGGCAACTTTGAAAGATCACGAAGTGTTCTATTACAACTTATGCAACTGATAAGGCAGTGTGAAATCTTAAGAACTGATAAATCACTATTACTGTATCTGCAAGGATAGGACAGAGGAAAGCTAGCTACCAGAATGGCATCAGCGAACTCGACAATTGCTATAAAACCGGAATTATTCCCCGAACCAACTTCGACGATCATAAAGGTTCTTTTCGTGCTTGTGAGCATGTTTGGGATTTTGGCAAACCTCAAAGTCATATACATTATATCAAGGTTTAAAGACATACGAACACCATTAACGATTCTGCTCATGAATTTATCAATAGCAGATTTGGTGGCAGGCTTGAGTACATATTTTATGGTGTTTGTGGACGTAAGCAGAACAAGTATTCGCGGCAAATGGGCTAACGTTCTTTGTACCTTTACAACAGCAATGATTCTATTCTTCATCGCTTCCTGCGTTTCTGTACTTACACTCAGCGCAATCTCCTTCAGTCGCCTCATAGTCATAAAGTATCCCATGAAGCCCAACTTAAAGCTTACTACACGACGTAGTATCGCATTTGCAGTGACGTCATGGTTCGTGTCTCTTTTATTACTAGCACCGAATGCAACTACAGTGCGCTATGAAGAGGACACTGGGTTCTGTTATCGCTACTACCCGCCGTGGATGAACACGACATTGTACAGCGCTATCACAATATTCGTTGGCACCGTTCTCCCTGTCAGCTTGATGACCATGACATATATTGTTGCTTGGCGTCATTTATGGAAGCGACGTGCTCCCGACGCTACTCCGCAGCTTAGCCTTAGACCTCGGAAAAAAATTATGCTTATGTTAGGCCTTCTAATTCTAACATACATTCTTTGCTGGACACCATTTTACGTCTATTGGACAATGGTTTCCGCATTGCAGTTCTACGACGACACAACTCGAGACAAAATAAACCTCTTCCGATTTTACAGAATCGCCGCACTATTCGCACTATGCAATTCAGCTTTAGACCCAATAATATACACATTGAGCGGAGAGCAGTTTAAGAATGCTCTTTGCCGTTTGAAAAGAAGCAACAGAGTAAAGACATTACGAATTGCTCCTGGGGTGAAATATACTGGTAAAAATAACAAAAATGTATTGTTTGACAAGAGATTTGCACTTCAAAGAGAAGCAGAAACAAAAGAGTTATAAACAGTTTCTATAGGATACTGCCAAGAGCAATGCATAAGCAATGCACTGATATAGACACTAAGAATATAACGTCGTGTAGAAATGTGTTATAGCTGTATCAAGAAGGCTTTCAATGCAGAAATAATTGTAAAGTGGTTATGTTAAAGTATATTTAAAGGGCTGATATTTAAAAAAACGGCTAAGTAATGATGCATTCTGTCATAGCATAGTTTCAGAGTGAATGACTCCCATTTTTAAAAGTATGAAAGATCATAGTGAAACGATACAATAAGAGGTATAAAAAACCTGTTGTAGTGACGTCAAGTGATCATAGTGTAATGACTTCACGTATCTAACTGCAACACTGATTAAACTTACCACACCTATTCTGCTTATTCCACCCAACAACACCATTATATCATTGTTCCCTTTCAGACATTATTTTTCTTAAAACATTCATACAACTTGCGATAAACCTTGGGTGCTGACCGATTCAAGTTTGAAAATGAAATTCATATCACAAAAGAAATTTCACCATAGTCAATAGAAAAGGTTTTTCTACTTACTATGGTTTCACGAATGCTTTAATAAAGACCCAAAAGAATTTCACGATTGCCTTCAAAGTCTCAAAGGAATTTCACGAAGGTCAGTAAAATAGAACTTTCTCAAAACCTTTGCCTCGCCAACTTCATATTTAAAATGAAGAAGTAATATTCAGGTTACTTGGTTTTTTTAGAACCCATAATTAAAAACACATGTACACGATTATAATTTGTTCTTAGAATTTTCGCTGCCCTCCCGCAGCCTTCTCAGTAAAAGCTAATAAAATGAAGAAGGATCTATTAAATATAGCTTGTTATTAGAGAAAACCTGATTGTATTATTAACTCTGAGACCGACAGTTTTTGGGTTAGCCAGTCAACGACAACAATTTCCTTTCTAGAGTCGTCGAATACTTGAAACTTTGGCTTAATAATGTCTTATCTGATGGTTTTAATAGAGCTATCAGCTTTGGTTCTATTGGACAAGAACCTAGGACACGAAAATTTTCCGCTTTCAACACTAACACTAAACCAGAATGAATGAACTTAAACAAGGCTACGATGGTAGTACAAATCAGTACTGGAAAAAATATTTAAGTAAACAGAAGACATATTTGTTGATTAACTTTGTGAATGTATGCAAATTAGCCAGCTCAAACAAAAAATTATTTCTAGCCTTACATAACTTGTTTTTGCTTACATAACTTGGGGAAAATGCCAGATGCTAGACGAATTCAAACAGGAAATCATTCAAATAAAGTAATACAGCCTTTCGTAAGTTTTTACAAAGGGAATCAGCAACATACCTGTTAAAAATTTAATTATAAAAGGAAGCAAACTGAAACCGCAGAAAATGTGGATTTTGTACATTTTTCTGTTGGCAATACAAGGAAGCATTGTGTAAGAATAAAGTTCAGGTGTGCTGAGGCCCCGAAATAACGTCATAGCTACGATTCCAAAACAACAGAAGGTTGATACTGGAGTTCACATCAATTCGGGTATTGGGTGGCCTTAACTGTGACGTCTGATCTAGTGCTTCATGACTGCTAAAGCGAGTTAAAAGTTATTTTCAACATTGAATAACTATCGACTATACCCTTCAGGACTATTTCATGGCATTAATCCGCCTTATTTATTTTTTTTATTCGAATAGCTCTTCAAGGACGAGCATACAACGCGTTTTTCTCAACAAAACTTCAAATTTGCTGCGTTGAAAAGACATATTCATGCTAATATGCAGCGTTTTTATGACTTAATGCTATGAAAAAATATCATAAAAAATCAACATTTTTACAAATTCGAAGCTCCCCTTGTTACTTAGAGTATGATCCCATGTGATGCATAAATAATCATTCCTTTTTAATTACATAAATGTTCCTTGCATGAACGTATTGCACTTTTGTTCTTAGCAAAATTTAATAACATGAGTTATCTGCTTTGAAAACCTTGAAAAAAAATAAATTGTGCAGATGCAAATACCAGTTTAAGGTATTATACTGGCAATACCAGCAAATACCTATTCAGTTCCAGCCCCCTTAACATGGCCTCTTTCTCCGATTTAAATTGAAGCCATTGTTTCCTTTATTTAAAAAAAATGCGTGCCAAATCCCCTCTAACAAAATCATTCTTCAGCAATGTCACCTTTGTATCATGTCACCTTCTCCCCAAATAAGTCATTCTCTTCCTAATAAAGTCATACTCCCAAATGAATTCCCATTAGATAAGGATGTGTCTCTCTCTTTTTTTTATTCTGTTTACATACCTTTCGAGTCAAATGATCGTTTGAAACCTTCGATCGGTTATGAAATTTCAGCTTTTCTTGTACTATACCGATATTCCTTTTGCCGATCAGAAGCCTTAACACGATACATACATGCTCAGTTCTATTAGCACATACACGTCCGAGCTAACTAAGCTGGCTTAACCTCTCAGCCCGATCAGGAACAAAAACTAATACATGCAAATGCCAAAAAGTAGCTCTACTTTTTGCTACTGTTGTACAAATTTTTGCGAGGCCCATGTGTGTACTTTTCATAGCAACGCATTCCTGTTAAAACTAACTAAGCTAGCTTAACCTCCCAGCCTGAATGCTTACCTTCAGATTCGTCACTTAAGATTGTAAACGCCCGCTCGTACTTCTCTGCCTTTTCCAGTATCATCAGATACAGCTGTACCTCTGGAATAAAACAGGCCTTGTCAACAGTTTCTAGTACAAATATCTAGAAGACATTACAGTTCACAACGAACTACAAGGTCTAGAAATGAATCTCCTTAAATCAGTAGAATTTCATTGGATAACTCACGGGGATCATAAATAGCAACATTCCGATTAAGTATGATAAAACATTCAAGGCTCGTTAAATTCGATTTGGAAACCCAAAGTTCCTCAAACAATTTTTAACTTCTTAATCATCTATGTTTGATAAACCTAAAGATTATAAAAACTTTAAATTCGCAAGACCTCAATGAAATTTGCATACTTTCTTATTGTGGAAAATCGATTGTTCCTATAAGTAGTCGAGTCAACAGTTTACGTCAAAAGCATTTTCATTTGTGCACACTGAAATGAATATTTAGTATGACAATAAAGAGTTATGCTCGAAGCGTCGTACTAAATATTCATTTCTTGTACAAAGTCGTTTTTATTGTATCAAATATTGTCCATTATCGACGTACAACACGCACAACTTCATTGATTACACTGAATATCAGTTCTAGAAACCCTAAAACCCAATTTGTTTGACGTGGCAAAGACTGAAATAAGTGGGAAAATCATTTTAGGGAACCCCCTTCCAAAAGTAAATTTTCCCCGCGATTGAATATAGTGATGATAATGAATGCGTTGTTGACTTCAGCTCGAAGTTAAAGATTGATTTATAATACACATTGCAGAATTCCAATAGCCAAAAGATGATTGAAATTTACCAGCTTCTGCTTCAATTTTATTATCCTTCACATATTTAGCAACCATTCTTTCTGCCAATGGAAGTAGCATGGCCTTTACGGCTTTTTCATCTTCAGATGTCAATGCCTGTTGAAGAATACAGAGAAGTATTCAGAATGATAGAAGAAGATTTTTTAGCTGATGACATTGGACACTGAATATCGGGCTGTTCAAGACTAAAAATTCGCTTCTTCAGGTTGCATCACACAGTATCCTACAATTCAGGGAAAGTCTCAAAATATCAAGGAAACCTGCTCAAAAATGCAATAGAATGCTCTTGCTTCTGGATCCAATACAGACACAAAATACAGGAGCCAGCAAACGATTGAGCACTAAGGAGCATAGACATTTAAGATAATTTAGTTGGGTTCTTCTGCATTTCGATATCTTAAACTTTCAATAACCATTTTTCCATCTACAATATAAACACAGGTCTTAAAGCTGTTTTTAAAAAGGTTAATAAAGCAGTTTGTAAACAGTTTTTAGCGGTACAGAACTTCAAATGTGGCTTTGAAAAAAACAAACATTTTATAACATATTGGTCTTTTATAAAATAACAGCTTTTTCGTCTGACACTCCTCAAAGCAAAAAACGTCAGAATAAGGGTCTGAAAGAACACGATAAAAGTATATACCCAGTTGTTGATCGAAATAGGCCAATCAGAAAAACGCAAGCACAAGACCGGTATAGTTGACCAATCAGTGCTGCGTGCCTATAGAAAAATTATCACTGGAGTCCAAGAGAGAAAACAAACTCCTTCTGTCTACACAATGGCGGCTTTTTCGTTTTTATGTAGATCGACTCCAAAACTGCTAGATGGAAGGACGACAAGGCTCTGCCAATTACCCGAAACATGTCGTCATTACAGAGTTTTGCAAAATCTGGGTTATCTAAAAAAGGCTGTTTTTGATCCCAGCTATTTCCAGGAGATTAGCGCAGCAATATCATTCAACACAAGGGTTTATGGCGTTCTTCAATAATTGAAGTTTCTTCCAAAGAAGCCCAAAACACTAACTAATCTCTGCTTGCAAACATTATTACAAAACCATAGTTGAAGCAATGGCGTAACGAAGATATCTGGGGCCCTAAGGAAAAAGGCTGGGCCCTACTTATTGGCTGCGAGAAAGTCCCATCCAAGAGGTAAAACATGTCAAACACAATAGCTGGACGCAGGATATCAAAATGATAATATTGTCGTTAACTAGGGAAGCTGAGTGATGTTAAAGAGCTTTTACTCAAACTTTTTGAATATAAAGTGAGCTTAAGCGAAGTCTTGAATATACAAATAGATATCTGGATAAAAACAAAATAATCGGGGGCCTTTAGTTAACCAATAAAAGTGCCCTAAACTGCATTACGCAACCTGGTTGAACTCTAAACGATATGTTTGAGAAAAGAATCTTTTTTCCATAAATATGAGTAATAGTCATTGATAGGTAAATGGGACATACCTGCATATAGATGCTCATCACAGCCCAAAAATAATAGGGATTCTTCAAAGGGAACGATTTGTGAAGACTCATTGCCGTCTAAAAATGAAAGAGTACAGCACTTGGGCATACCTTCTTCTTGATGGAACAAATGTGTGATTATTACATCAACAAGTTTTTATGTCATCAAAGAAATCATCCTGCTAGTGAAATAATAATAATATATCTAAATAGGTGGTGAAGCTTGACTTTTAGGTTGAAGGCATTCGTTATTTTTTAAATTTATGCTAAGAGATTATGTGTGTTAACAAAGATACCAGGAAGTCGGGTCGAATAAGGAGAATCCCTCAGAGGTATAGCCCTAGCGACCATTAGTGGGTTTATGGACCTGGTTTCCCTGTGTGTTGGTGGTGAACGCCTGCACCCAGTTCCCTAAGGAGCTTTCCATGATACAAAGACAGGGGAAAAAGAATTCTTGTTGAGAGGAAAAGGTGAATAGTGAAAAATGGACAAGTAAAAGGGAAGACGAAAGCTAAGGCTAGCCATGAGCACCGGGGCCCAATCCCAACATGTTGTCAAGAAAGAGTATTTTATTTACTCATTAAAGGAGAACATAAAGACAAACTTTGAAAATATGAACAGTTTTAACTACGTTGTGTTATGAATTTGAGTTGACAATTTTGTATTATCTATGAAATAAACCTTGGTATTTTGAAGTGTTATGGGCCGCACGTTATTTCCATTACAATGTGCGGCAATAAGTAAAAAACAAGCTTGTACCAGAAGTAGCTAAATCGTGTTTTTTCTCATTGTAGCCCTTCAACAAAAAATCTACCCAAAGCAAGTAACAGGTTAATTAAGAACGATTTTGTTAACTACTGTTTTAAGTATTTGTTCCTTTGCTTCTATCAAGCAAATGTAGATGTTAGCATTGTTAGGAGACATAATTCTCGGAGATTAAAGATAGCCTTAGGCTACGTTCACACTACTCCGTATTCGTTTCGCTCCATTTTCGTTAATGAAAACGCTGTCCGTTCATACTTATCCGTTCTCAAATGAATACGATTTGAATATGGTAAGTGTTCACACTGCTCCAACAAAAACGCTGTTGGTGGCCTCATTTTTTAAAAGAGGCGTTCACGAATCCGCAACAAATTGGCGTCAATAAGTGAAATTAGATAAAAGCAACTCGTAAAAAACTTTGTTATAACAGCTACCAGCCCATTTTTAATTCTCAATTTCAAAATTTTTCAGATTTGGTATGCTAGAAAGCACATATTTTGTTGCCATTGTTAGCACATTTAAATATCTCCTTTTTCGGTGTTCACACTGGAAACGGAGCGTACTCGATACGCACCATGTTCATAATTATCCATTTTCATGTGCGTGTTCATATGACTCCCTTTTTAACGCAGAACAGTGTGAGCGCAAGGCAAAAACGGATTAGTTTGACTCCGTTTTCATTTGAAAAGGAAGTAGTGTGAAAGGGCCCTTAAAGTGCGTGCTTATTAATTGATGCTCTTCAAGGCAACAAGATAGCATGTCATGGCAACGAGAGTAACACAATAATGCAAATTTAGGGCTCCAAGCCACTCTCCAGTCCTACATCTTGGGATTCCTTCCCTGGAATTCTAAATAGCTGGTAACCCATCTTACAAAAGTATTTGCTCACTGAGAGCAAGGGTTTGAACTGCAGTCACTGGCCTCTGTGGCATCCTCTTGCAGGCAGTTCAGCTCAGTACTAGGAGCTAAGAATAGATTTATGAAGAACCATAATTGTGATTGATTAAAAGCGACGTGCATAAAAAGTATCGTGCATACCTTTTGCTGTTTAAGATTGTTGCCAATCCGTACATATGCCATGAACAAATGACTCAAGAATTCTTCATTATTTTTATGTTGGGCTACAGCTAATTCATAGATCGTTGCAATTTCCTCAGCTGCAATATAATCAAAAGTAATATCACAGAATGAAGCCTTCAGTTGAGAACCTGACATTGAAGATCTATATTTCCGTACAATTTATAGTGCTGGTAATTGACACAGGGTCCGGTCCTGTTATTGAGAAAACAATCACTATAACATCCATTAGCTTGTTGTTTAAGCGCAAGATTCAGACTTTTAGGGAAAAGACTTGTGACTTGCTACACATATATCTGACAAAATGAGGCTCAACTGTGTATGTTTCTATAACGAAAAGGGCTGTAATAAAAAACATGCTTTTTCCATGTTCATAAATAGCAATGTCAAAGGGAAAAAAACTTCAAGTGCATCATGAAAATATCTGGCAACATTCATCAGGAATATTATTATTATTAATATTATCATTATTATTATTTATTTATTTATAGTAGGTATATAAAAATAGCTACCACAGAATAAAAGCTTATCTAAGCCTACTACAAAGCAAAATTGTTTAAAAAAAATAAAAAATACATATATCTAACATGAGAAATAATTAGGTATAAATATATATATAGAGGTTTTACAATGTTTTTGCAGCATTCTTTTGGCATTATAATACAACGCATTTATCCGTTCAAGAACCCAACCTGAGCCACGAAAGGTCTACACAGTCTACAGTTGCATTCCTCTCCTTTCCAAGATTTTATTCTCCTTTCCAAGATTTTATTCTCCTTTTAAAGCTGGAGAGGGTATCTGATTGTTTCATGTCATTGGGAAATGCCTGCCACAATCTATTCCTTAGAAACGATATCGTCTCTATGCCATAGCACGTAGTACGCGGTTATGACAGGAGTAGATTGTGGCAGCTTCATAATCCATAAGTACTTTGTTTTTCAAGAAAGATATCCTTCATGAAAGTAGGGTCTAGCTCCCATTTTGTTTTATAAATTTCAGTCATCAACAGTTGTAAATTCCTGATGTGGATTGGGACCGCATTGTCTCTGAGCAACATTGTGTCAAAATCTGATTTCATATCTTTTGTAAGTTGTCCGCAATGCCCTTTCCTGAATTTGATTAACTTTACTATTAAGTATTCTATCGCAAAACATCCAAACAAGAGGTGAGTAGTTGATCTGGGACAAAATAAATGCCTTCATTATTCTCTTTTGTTCAGTATCAAAAAAGTGAGAGATTCATGAGAGGACCTCAATTGCTTTTGCAAATGGACTTCAATTGCTTTTTAAGGCATAATGTTTCATCCAGAATCACTCCAAGCAGCTTTTCTTCTAGGCTCTCTTTAATCCTGACACTTTAGATATTCAAAGAAATATCATTACTTTTGTTCCCAAAGACCATTAGATGGCATAAGCGTAGGAGAAACTTTTCAATTAAAAAGCAGGACAAGCACATACATTATTTAAACACTATTTTTACAGGGTAATTCAATCAGCTAAAACACATGCTGCTACCAAGAGAAGCCCTGTCTAAAATTAAAAAAACATTGGTAAATAGTTAAAGGGGAAGTTACAACTAATTTATAAAAAGGCATTAAAAATAGACAATATCCTATCTAAGTTATACAATTATTATACAAGTTTAATCCTTAAATGTTCCTTCAAAGCATTCTTCAATTTAACATAATAGTTTTCTGTTTTGATACAAAGTGGCAGAGCGTTGAATATTTCTACCCCACTGTAGGAGATCCCCCTTTTTGAACTTTCCGTTTTGATTTTTTACGTTCATACTTTTCTAGAGTCGTGTATAATACAGTATTATTAAAGTATTTTGCTTCTGTAGTATACAAATAAAATTAGACTGAAAATGAATTGAATTTGCATTAATTATTGTGCTGAGGGTAAAGGTAGGATCCATAAATGCAGTGTTGTTTTGTATACTCACGCTTTTGCATTTCTTTGTATGTCATGGTCATACACTGCAGAATTGAATCATCCCATACATTTATCCTTTTTAACTCCTCTTGTAGCTCAAGACATTCTGGTAACCTATTAGAGCGTAATAAAGCCAGAGCTTTCAAAGCCTTAGCACAATGCAAATCTTTTTGCTTTTTCAGGATCTTGTCAGCAAGCTGGATTGCCAATTTGTTGTTGAGGTTGTCAAGAGCATCTGAGATGGTATAAAAAAATATAAGATTATAACCAGAAGGAAGAGATGCTGGAAGCATCTTATGATTACAATAACAACAATAAATAATTGGCAGAGAGAAAGCAAAACAATGAGAAATGATTGAATACAAATGAAATGCAGATTGAAAACTAATTTTTATAATTTGCCTGGCAGACAGGATTTTATCAGAGTAGAAGAGTAAATGATTTGTACCTTTAACTTACAATTCATTTTTTCCAGCAAGGGAGTTAGCATAGTAGCATTATGCTGTCCTAATATATTTCAAAGATATTGAGAATAACTTTTTGCATCAATTTGGCTAGAGTCATTTTGGCATATAATTTTTGAACAAATTTATTATTATTTAAAGCAGTGACTACACTTTGTTGTTACACTGGCCTCATTAAGGTCTATGTCAAAAAATACATTTATTTTCAAAATATTAGGGATTTCCCCTACAAACCATTTCATAAACTGGGATTGATACCACAAGCCACAATCCAGCTAAAAAACTTAAGCTCTAGAAATATTTTTTATTGACAATTCACTCAATTCTCTTTTGATTCCAACCTATACAAAAAGTTTGAAAAAACAATCCCACCACTCTTAACCTTATCGCTGAATGTGAGACTATAATAGTTTGTATATTGAGATGATTTCGTGTTTTTTTTGGGATTGTAGGAGTGAATTTTACAGCCCCTTAATATTTGCGTCCTTTAGAGTTGGGCACTTGAATAGGACTTCTTTGTAGCAAAAATTTATAATAAAGCCTATAAATTATTTTGAATTTTCAAATCGAATTTGTGATGTTTTCAATAAAAAATCTCTTCTCTATGATATTGTTAAATTTCCTTAACTCAGACCTTGAGATGATTTTTGCACTGTTTCCAAATAAAATTTTTTCAGGAGACTTCTTGTTTTCATGTCATGTTAACTTGAAATCAAACAAAGTACCACTGCTAAAATGTTTACGTGGAATAATAAATCTTACATACATTTTAACATTTTCAGACTGAAGTTTAATGGACAAAAATCACCCTATAGCCAAAATCTATAGCCAAAAAAGGTTTTTGTTTACAGATTGCACACAATTCCAGCACACTTCCTAATACTTCGTTTTTCTGTTGCACATATGAGATCCTGTCAAGCACCATATCATGCTTTTCAAGATAGCTATGCACCAGATCTGGATATTCTATGATAAAAATGTTAATTCTTCTTACTATCTTCTTGCAAATTCACTGTTTATAGTTACATCCAGGACGCAAGACTTTCAATTTCATTGAATTTGCGATTTGAGGTTTTACGTTCTACCCTTATGCTTGGTGGCAGGAATTGGAATCTTTGGATATTTTAAATGAGGTACTTAATAAATGGAAATGCAGTTTGCAACAAAAATTCAAACGAAAAGCTTTATAACAGAGATTTCGAATCTATTCTACGATATTCACGAACTAGATAAACATTCGGGTTTGCAATGTTATTTCGGAAATTTGCGGTAGTAGCTGAGGTAGGGATGTATGTAGTGGACAAGGCACAAACGTTAAGACTGTACCTATCAATGCTACAGGTGGTGGACCACAAACTTTTATAGCTTAACAATAAAAATGATTTGCATATTATAATTTTTTTGATTTTTTTAAAATTTGCATACATACCGTAAATTGGTCTCAACCGTCGTTCGTTAACGTCAACGCGACCCCTTCCCGCCATGTCTGCATGCTTCGACGACCTCACTTCCAAAAACTGCTTTGGCCTAGCCTTTTCAAGTGGCCTCTCCTTGGAGACTCAAATTTCACAAAGAGTCAAATTAATAAGAGCAGATTTTTAAAACACTTGATGGTGTGCTATTGCATACCTTTATAATAATAGAATTAAAACCTTCTCAATAGAACATCTAATGGAAGAGGCACACGAAGAGGAAAGAGAAGTATTGAGATCGATTTATGATGGCGATGAAAACTTTAAAGAAATCTCTCCCACTTGTTTTCAGTATAAATATGGACTTGAAGATAAATCATTTTTGCTCGAGATCTCGTGGCCTTGCGAGTATCCTTCAGACCTACCAATAATTAATCTAAATACATTTTTCAATAATAGTCTGCCATCTGAATTGAAAGACGAAATAAAGGCTCAGCTATTAGAACAAGCCGAAGAATTGCGAGATTCTGCCATGACTTACTCATTGTTTGATTGGATGAATGAGAATTCGCAGCAATTCATCGAAAAAATCCCGGAATTTACCCAAAAGGTATAATATTCTGTTATTAAGATCGATTATATGCCTGTTTTTAAAATTATTTTTTTTGAGAAATAAATTCATTTTTCAAAGATTGACACTGGACTGGTTTGTCCAGCCCGAAACTACCCATTCAGCCGATGAAGAATAACTGATAAAGCCCCATTGCTGGGGTGAAATATTAGCCTTAACTGATTTATGTGTTTTTGTTGCTGTTCATTCTCGTCCCGTTGCGGTGTTACGTATTTATTACATTTTAATAATTTGTTCCTCCGGGTATTATTTTGAATTGAAGAAAAGGTTATACAATCTGATATTTTGCAATGTGGTTTGTTTCTGATATCTCATCTCATTTCCCCCACAAAAATATTTTGCAAATTTCAATCTGCCCCACATTAAGTATGTTTGGCACGTTCTACTGAAAGACTTCTTGTAAATTTTTGTAAGGTTGATGAAGGTTTTGGGGTTTTGTGTTACTTTTCTTTCTAGGCTTTATTTTTTGCTCTGCACACATATTATATTGATATATACATAAACGGTACCACATGCATGTAAAATTTTTCATTTTTTGTTTTACAATTTTTTTTTCAATTTTGGTCACAAAATTTTTGTAATGATCATGTACATAATCATGTACACCTATGAAAGCATACTGTTGACACTGTGTTTGTGTTCTGCATGTTCTGCTTGTATTTTCTGCCTATAACAATACTAAGTAAAACTAATGTCCATGACAACATACTCCTTTAACTCATCAAAACATATTTGCCTTTCTAGGAAAATGCAAAAGAAGAAAAAGAAGAGAAAGTTGATGAAAACCAGTCATCATCAAAATCAAAAGATAAAAAAGAAATTCTTACAAAAGCACAAAAGAGAAGAATAACAGATAGAACAAATTATAAAGGAGAACGGGAAAGGGGCTGGGACTGGGTTGATGTAGTGAAACATCTGTGTCAAACAGGGGTAGCAAAAGACTAGCCGTGTAATATTTCATTAAGATAGGCTTATATTCAAGATAAACAAAAATGAAATCCAAGAATTATTAAAAGACTAGCTGCTGAAATGTTTCATAAAACAGTTTAAGAGGAATTGCATACATCTGCCAAATAACTTGCCCTTTGCGACAGAACTTGGAAGGCAGAAGAGGCAGTGGTACCAATTTAGCCAAATTGGCAGCAAATAACTGAAATAAAAACATACTTTGTTATCTATAGATTTAAAACTTCAATAATCTATCAAATTGATTAGAAGAATGAAGGATTGTATTTTCTACATAAAACTTTAGCCATCCTATTTGAAAACTAATCTTTGCTTTTTTCCCTTTCTTTAGGTTAAAACCTGAATTAAGATTCTGTAATGATGGCTTGACTTTGTTCAAACCTATTTCAAAACCATTCCAAGCTGAAAGAATATCTAAGTCTCAGGAAAATAGTCTCATTTTAAATCATTTTTGTAGAACATGAATTAAGTTTTTCTTGTATTTAGATGTTGAATTTATTTTCAGTAAGAAATGAGGTTGTTGAAGTATGCAGCTAAATATTTTTCTTATTGTTTCCTTTCTGCTATTTTTCAATATTCCTTTTCAAAATTGTTTTATACCTATAAATTGTTGACTAACTAGACTTTCCTAAACAGACATATTTTCAACTGTTCTGATACCATTGCTGTAATTCAATATGTACATAATTTTGGCAAAGAAGGATAAAGTCATGTATACATCAAAAGAAATTTGATATAAGCTTTTTCCTTGAATTACGTAATTGGTAAATGTACCTCTAGCTATGGGAGTTCGGATTTTAGGACAGGTTCCCAAGATTAACAAATATATTTGTGCTTAAAAGTGAGCTTTTCCTGTTTTTCTTATAAATCATACACAACATACAGTGTAAACTGCACTTTAGTGTGCAGAACAGGACGGTTCTAAGTATTGCCTTCATCTTCTGTCATTCTGATCATCGCCGTCTTAGACATTGTAATCTTCATCAACTTCGATACTACCAAATCCATTCATATCGTTATTAAAAAGTTAAATACTGGCATTGGCAATCCAGCATTCTATGTTAGTTTCTGAGAAACCTTAGTTCTGAGAAACAATGTCCTTAAATTGATGAAGGTACCTCCCCTATGCTTCTGATATCTTGAAAACTGTACCCAAAACAATTTCAAGTCCTCCACTTGAAATTGGTGATGGGTGACATTTCTGATCAAGAACGTAACCCGCTACTACTTCACCTTTATCAAGAAAGAAAGATTTGTGCGAATAAATGAGAGGCCACGATAGCAGGCTGCTCGCCGGACTCCGGAGGAAATCTTGCGGCGAAAAGACGATAAAATAGTAGTGTATAAGGAACACCGCAACGCGACGAGAATGAACGACAACAAACACAAATCAGTGATGTAAGAAAGATGTGTCTCTTTAAATTTCGCGTCCAAAATGTTCAATGATTTCTTCTGTTAAATCCCTTGTCACCTTAAATTTCCGAGCATCTGTCCTACTTCCTAGAGAAATAATTTAAGTAAAGATCAAGGAGCTGTTGTTTTTAGGTAGTTGCCTAGAGTCGCCATTGTTACATTTCTAGCTAATAATTCCATACATGATCGAACGTTCCCTAGAGTCAGTTGCACAGGAATAAAGCTTCTCAAATGGGGAAGTATTTGGAATCAACTTTGCGAAAGATCGAAATAGGACTTTTGCAAAAAAAACGTTCGCGTTTTAGTAAAAATCATGAACTTTGCGTAAAAAACAATTCCATTCAATTAAGGTCTCTTTCTATTTCCATTCCACCAACAAAACAACAAAAAAGATGTCAAATTTGTCCAACACAATAGTTCTTTGTCAAAGTTTTCAAGAGGATCAACAGCAAAAATAAATTTATGCAAATTTAGCATTTGAGAAAATTTCGCGTATCAATCATCCATGATTTTAGGCCATAAACGCTAAAAACACAAAAATTTCTTTCCGCGAAAGTTTCTTCCTTGAAAGTACAATGCCTGCCAAAAGTACTTGGAACACCCACCAATTTACGCTGCATTTGATATCTTTCATTCCTTTCATGAAAAAAATTTGCTACTTCCGCCCCCTTCCCCCTCAAACAATGTTGATGATTTAGAGAAATATCA
The DNA here is from genome assembly GCF_013076305.1 of Rhopilema esculentum. The sequence continues at coordinate 1,753,027 of NW_027019317.1, forward strand.
TAAAGAAGCGCAAAAGAAAGTGCTTCCTAAAATCCTAATCCGTTTGATAGTAAACCAACATTGTTCCGTGGGGGAGAGGGGGATGATTGGTTTTGACCTTGGAAATTGATGTCAGTGTTCCAAGACTTTTGGCAGGCATTGTAGCAAGGAACAGACAAAGGCCTTCCCCAGCTACCCTTTAAGTCCTTTTTTCTCTGAAACTTTCTGAAAGGTGCATGCTTAAAAGTTATATTGACGTTTTTCTGCTTGCCAATTGTTAAATGAACAAAGTGTTTAGAATACTAAAGTTTGGTACAGATTAAGGAATCTGTATCATTTTAAGTTCTCTCAATGATATTTTAGTAAGTTTGTAGGTCACTAGATTTTAAATTGTAGCCAAGATACTAACCTAGACAAATGAAAAGATGACACATAAAAGAAAAGAACATACAGGTCAAATTTTTGATTATTTTCTTGGCTCAATTTCAGAATATTATATATATTATGTTCGCTTGAAAATATTGCAAAAAATGTTAGACTAGGATTATTATTTTGAATTGTTTTTAGAGTTTCTTGGAGTTACAAATAGAACCATTGTTTTGCTGTTATAATGCAGAGTTTAACTGCATACATAGAATCCTTGATTTAAATAGAGAACCACAACCGCCAATAATTGATTTGAACTGAGCATATTTTAGCCTTTACTCGCATTAGTTGATGTGGCTCAAAAAGGTAATCTGCCACACCCTGAACCGGGACCTTTTGGTTTGCTAGCTACCCTGAAATTATGACGCTGGGCAAAACTGAAAAATAGCAGAATTAAATGCTGAACAGTAAACAATAAAAACTATACATTTTGACAGTTAGATAAATATTTTCTTTCACTTTGCAATTATCTGCAATCTTTAAATTCCTGAGAATAAATAGTCGCGAGTTTTATCAATGGTAATTATAACCGTTTGAGAACCACGCCTGTATCTGTTGCCACACCCATTTTGTCATCAAACCACTGGTTCTGCACCCCCCCCCCCTCCCGCTCCCTATGAACATTTTCTAGCGACGGCCCTGTTTTCTTTCATTGTTCGGATTGCCTTAAACACCCCCAATTTCCCTCAAAATTGAATCATAAATTATCATTATTTGTCTGAGATTTGCTTTTTTATATGGAGTTTGTCTAATCCCACTTTTCTGCGTCTGCGTGCACCTAGAAGTAAGAAAAATTCTTTGAAACTTGTTTCCATCGTACTGAACTACCTTGCCCTTAATCGGCCGTAACTACCCTTATTCATCAAATAGAGACATCACCGCCATTTCACATGAATGATCTTATCTCACAATAGTTACCATAGTATTGTTAGGAAAAATGGTGATGTATTGTCAGTATATGTAATCCGCATTGTCAAAAATCGTATAGTTATTTGAAAAATTCCATGTAGTCATCCAAGGGTGAAAAATTCTTTTTAACATTTTCGCACGACTGGGCGAGTTTCACGAAAGCCGTTTTGTGGGTAGACGGAAGAACAGTAACTTTAAAACGTAATTTTGGAACTTTTTAACGCTTCAAAATGACTCGAATGTTGGTTTCCAGAAGTTTTGCACAAGCAACGTGCTGGATTGGCGTCTTGCAAGTGCTGTTTGGGACTTGCCTTGCGCTCTGTGGTTTCATAGAGTTGGGGATGTTTCACAATCTTTCTGCGGATGGATTTTGGACTGGCTTCCCGGTAAATATATTTTGGATTTACATGACCATCTTAATAGAAATTCGTAATATATATCGGTTTCTCTAATCTACCTATCTAGCCATTAGAAATAACTGGGGAATGTAGATAGCGTGAGTTACCCAATTGGTTTTTCTCTGTTTTTGCGAACAGCACAACTAGATGCTCCCACCCAAACAAACTGGCTTCTATACGGCGTGCCCACCTTACTTTGTGCTGTAAGTTGGAAATTAGGCATCAGAGTGCTTGAATTGGCAAAGTCTTTTTTCGTAGGTACCTTTGATAGGCGCGTAAACTTGAATTTTAGAGAATTGAAATATTTTTAGGGCCCGTTCGTTAAGGCAGAGCCATGATTTTTCTGTGAACAAAATAATGAACCAGGGTAAAAGCATAACGCGAAGATAAAGAGATCAATTCTGCCTTTTATACGCCGTGTTAAGTATCAAAGAAATGTTATTAAAGAATATTATGAGGGTCACGCGTGCAGGCAGAGCCATGATTGACTTAGAACTAAATATATATCCAGTTAACCATAACACAGGCTAAACACAAGGTAACTAAAGAGAAAAGAACGCTTGATCATGGTGTTAGTTAGAGATATAGGGCGGGAAGGTTTCTAGGCTTCAAAAACCAATCTAGGGACTCATTACATCTCCTTGAAGATCGCAACAATAGATTTTAGATTACAGTCTTGAAGTAGGTAAATTCTTTTCTCGAAAAACTGACCTGTCATAACTTTTTGAAAATCGGATAATGCATTTAGTAAAAGGCAGCATTAGAACACGTGAACTAGAAATTCCAGAACCTAAATTTGTCTGTTAGTTCCTTCCATTAACCTTTGAGGTATTTCTGTCATGTTATACTTAATGTTATTCAACTTTGTTTCCAATCACAGGATTGTTTGCACTGCACATGTAGTTGTATCTTTAAGTTACGGTGCTGTTTAAGGCTATTTGGTCTTAGATGCCCTGGCGCAGATAATAAGAAACATAGAAGGCGCTCACACAAATATGACCCTTGTTGCCTGTTAATCTGATCACACATAGCCTTCGTGCTTTATAAAATGTATAAATAGCATTTGATACGATATCGCATGCTGTAGAACAATAAGTTTCTAAACTAAATTAAAACTAGATTAACAGCACATTTTATGCGTAATTTTCAATGTCAGTCTTTTTCTTGCCCCGTTTTGAATAAAAACATATCTTCTTTTTTTCAGTTGCTTGTCCCTGGTTTTCTTGCAATAATCATTTTAGCTACACGTCGCAAGGAAGCGGTGAGTTTACAAATTTGTACCCAGCTCAATGCTTTACATTTTCTATTAGAGGGAGGGGAAAATGGCCTTTGATACACGGTTGAGATGATATAGGACCAAATTTGCGGCAAGAAAAGTATTGGAGGGTATGCCCTAACCCCCTCATCTGTGGATCCAGTCACTATCATGTCACTTTTCATAAATACTGTTGAATTGCTTTTGTCTCTTGCAACCTTATGACATGACTGCCTTGTTGATTCAAAAAATAGATGAATTAGTTAGGAATTCTAAGGCTGGCTTCCAGTGGCGTAACGAGGCAGCCGGGGCCCCTAGGAATATTTCAGCTTGGGGCCCCCCAGTTATAACCATTAATAAAACAATATTGACAAAACATAACATGGTGATCAATAGATAGCAGTCTAAATGAATAGAAAGACTGTTACATCACACAGGCCTGAGTCCCCTTGAACTTGTTTATCATATTTAAAATGTCTGCTTCAAAATAGAATGACATACAAAAACATATTTAGTTAAGGGCCCCTTAGTTTGAAAGCTCAAGGTAATTTTAATCTGTTAGGCCACTGCAGGCTTCCAAAAAGTTGCATTACAACGACTGAAGTCGACCGCCAGATATAAATGAATATCAACTTTCAATCAGCAGAACCCAGCGTCTTCTTGAATTTGATAAAGCAAGGAAAGCGCTGATGTGTGATAAGGAAAATGAATAAATTCTGAGCCTTATGTAGATCCCCTAATTTTGTCAGGAACATGAACGGGCATGCAGGGGCGCCTGCACAAGATAAAGGCAGGGGGGCATTGTTGGTGCTGAGGGCAAATAGTAGAATTTTTTCAACTACTAAAATCAATTCTTTGTGAGGGGTTAGGGGGATGGGTGCAAAATAAAATATTGGGACGGATCTGTTGTACCCATACAGCTGGGATTTCTGCAGACAAAGACTCTAAACATAGGCATCATGTTGACAAAATTCTCCATGCAAGTGGGTATTAAATGGTCCTGTCACTATTCGAGATTTTTGTTTTTACAAAAATCATGGTAATTATAAGCGGGCTGGCTGTAAGACTTTGATTGTCCATCTTTTATGTGTCATCCTTTCATTTGTCTAGGTTAGTATCTAGGTTAGTATCTAGGTTAGTAGTTCCCATGGTTGCAGAATCATTGAGATTTTTAAATGGAAAATAATAATCACAAGAATCAAAGGTAAAACAAATAATTGTACAAATCAGAAAATTGTTAGGACTAAGGTTCAAAAGGGCTGTAACTCTATGGCAATCATTTGAAACCAATTCTGTTTTAGGTTGTTCCATTTTTCTTTGCAAATGTGATCGTTTTGGTATTGTGCATTGTCCACGCTGCTTTGACCAAGGATGAGATTGACCACTGGAAGAAGTACAAAGACTACGTCATCAATGGCAAATGCTATGAGCGTGGGGATATTTGCAGTTGCCCTGGAGACGCCCAGACGAAATACTATGGTGGGTCAAAACATTCCATTCCATTGATGACTGGATACATTGAATGCCATGGCAACTTATAGTAACGGTCCTTCCCGGGGTGAATAGATTTTGTGATCGAATCACACAATGGAGATAGAGTTATCGGCGTACAACCGAAAAAAACCTGGTTGTACCCCGAAGATCTTTGGGCCTAAGTACATGGAATGCACCCTGGTCTCCAATCCATGCCAAAAACTCTGGAATGCTACCGTCAGTTTTCAAGAGCAAATTCGGCCCTCCCCCTCTCCCCATCTCCCCCTGAGAACAGTGTAGGTAATATAATAATATTTTTTTGGGGGGGGAAGGGACAAGTAGTTATATTCCGGTAGAGAATTTGAAAATATAAAAATTCAAGTAATTTTGACGGGTGTTGTGTTTCCTGTTATGCATGAAAGGGAAGGATAGATCGATTATAATGGTCAAGTTCGTTTTTAGATTTTCCTTTTCTCATATAGATTGGACATATTGTTAATTGGAAGCAAAAGCTACAAGAATGTTTCTCCCCACAATGCAGTTACAGTCTTCAATACTAACTTTCTCGGTTGACAATCCGTCATTCCATATATTCATTGGGAACTACACGTCTTTTGATATAATGCTTTCAGTCTTTTACTTCCAAATATAAGTTAATATTTCGTCACCTTTTTTCAAAAAATTTAAAGAGTCTGAAATTTCAGAAAAACAGTGTTTCTTAGGTTACATTACATGATAAATCTGAAGCGTCTAAACACTCTCTGATCATCGCCATTTGAATAGAATTGCTAAACGTTTCTTTTTGGTAAAAGTTTATTGTTGACGACCGTTTCTCTCTCGCAGGGTTCAATAGAAAGTACTTCTAGATTTTTTGAGTTTTTAATAGAACAGTTTTTAATCAAACCCACATTTATACATTTTACCTGGAGATTTTTGTAACTACTCTGAGCAGAGCCCTCTTTTCTCCACGATTCTCCCGCAACCCCTTAAAGCTCACAATCGCACGTTTACTCTCATTCACAGGACAGGATCTGGGGCGAGTTCTCGTGCATTAAATATTCTTTTTAAAGATAGGGAATTAAACAAGGCATATTAAACAGGAGAGCCATCAGCTTAAGGTCTCCGAAGACGAAGGAGCCTTAAAGGGCCGTGCCTCCCTGTTCTAACACAAAACAAGAGCTTCGTTGTAAATATTTTGGTCGCTGTACTGTAACCCATTACATTTTACATTGGCTGTGGCCCATTGAATTTTTTATTGGCGGTGGCCGATTGCATTTTATATTTCCATTTCTAGTGCAAAGATGTGACCTCTTTTCCTTTGGATACGATTTGTACTGGGCATTTGTCGCATTCGACATTGTTGGCGTGATTCTCTCGGCAGTTGGTGCCTTTGCTGGTCTTTATGGATCTTGTAAAGAAACTGAAAAGGAAGAAGATGAAGACGTAAGTGCTATTGTTGTATCTGCACATTGTTTATATCAGCACGTCTTTTGATTGGGAATAGCCTTTTCAGTTCTTTTTCATGTGAATTTGTTGGAAGTAAAGCTAGCGTGTTTGTCAGACTCAGAAGAAATCATAACACATCGCTATTCATCAGAGTACAGGGAACAGAAGAGTATTTCTAAAGTGAATAGGTCAACAAAGGCAGCAAATAAGTACTCTGGGTATCAGAGCCACAAGAAACCAGGGATTATGTGAGTGTAAACGGGTATTTTTGGCCATTGCTAATTGAGTGGATCGCTCAATAGAGACTCTGACATCAAGGGTGCAAAAAATATTTTTGTGGCCTTTGATATCCTATTTTGAAACATAAGCTTTAAAGTGCAATATTTTTGTAAGGTTCTTTCTAAATGTTCTCTCTTAATTTCCGTTTTGTACACTTCGGGCCTGAAAACATGACATTGAATTATATCGCCGTGAATCGTAAAGACCAAAAGTATTTTAGTTTCGTGTTCTATGGTTCGGCTTTTTTGAAATTTTAGAGAACGAGAAACTTACTTGGAAATAAAAATATCCTCTTTGCATGTTTTAATTCCGATAGACAGGCGCAGTAAGAGAGAAGCATTCCGAAATCTTGTCAAAATGTATGGGCTTTGAACAACCCAACCCAATCTGCTCCCGTGTGGCGAACGCCAAGGGTCAATTTTCTATCGACCTTCTCTTAATTTCAATCTCATCTTAAAATCTAATAATGGTACTAGAAATGTTTGAAAATCACTTTTTTCATATCAAATAGAGTTTTAAATATTCTGTCATTTATTGAAATATTTATGTCAAAAATGAAAATATCTCTCCACCATCACATATGCTTTGTTTGAAATGAATGTTGCGTCATTGCTAACTGATTTATATTTTATCTGTGAAATAAAATAAATTCTATTTTGCTTTCTTTCATCGTATTTGTTTCTCCTTATTTGCAAATAAATTTATCAGGAGAGCAAAATACAGATTGTGCATTTATGACTGAAATACTTGCCCATTCCCCAATACTTTTTAACCTAATTGGGTCCACCGAAAAAGGGGGCAAAAGGACTGCGATTCGGGAATATTTGAAGAAATTGATGAATCCGGGGATCACCAGTGACTTGAGGTTGTATCTCCCGTTAATAACGTTTTAATCGGTAAAGAAATGGCCTACCAGTTTTAAATCTCCCCCAAATTTCTTTCTTCGGTGGGCCCGAATGGAAATGACTGAATTCAGTTAAATGTTTTCGACCCAAGCGTCTCTTTCTCCCCTTTCTCATGGAAGAACAATAATTCTTATTCGTTTCAGCCAAGTATTTAAAAGGATTTGGCTGGATTAACAGGTAATGATATATCAGCATTTACTTTTCTAATGACGTTTTTGTTAACTCGGGTGGCCAGGGCCCTGTAGTGTCCGCCATTCTTCAAACTTCAAAATAGAATTTGTAAACGAAATAGAATTCTAGAATGGCACGTCATAAAATGTTCGACTTTTGGCCATATAACCTGAAAGAACACCATGAAATTGGAAATGTCTTTAAATATGGAAAATTAGCTACGTATGCTAAAAAATAGGGGGAGATAGAGCCAAAGAAGATACGAAGCTTGTTAGGTCATGAAGTTATGAAACAGAGACCAAACTACAATGATTTGATTGGAAAGAGCCAGTTTTCACGTGGTCATATCTTAAATAATTTCAAAAACTTTTAGCTGATTTCGCATACTTTGAGGCATTCCATGATGCTCTTTTAGGCTTTGTGATCCAAGTTAAACAATTCTGGAAAAAATATGCTTGTGACGTCATCACTTTAGCATTCTATATCGAATTTTTCCAGGCATTCCCCATAAGTGAGATCGTTTTACAATGAGGCTTGCAAGTTGCTCAGAGGTAACTTTAGCAGCTGGAAGGGCATTGGTTAGAGAAATGTCATCAATTTGCCATTCATTTGATATTTAAAAGTCCCAAGATGCCCTAACCATCCCCCCCCCCCCACCACATCTTCCACGACATGCACCAGATAGCAACTATGTCAAGTGCTTTCTTTTTTAGGACGGTAGAGATGCTCAATTCTACACTAATTTGGGGAGTTATCGTAACATTATGAAGCGTTGACCTTGCTATTTTGGAACTATTCAAATGACACAATTATCGTACTTATTATACTGGTACTTCCAGCTTTGTTTTTATAGCCATAAATAGTATTTTTTATGCTAAGTATATCTTTAAATTCTATCTTTGATTGTTTGTTCTTTCATCGTGTAATTGGAACGTCAATGATGGGCGATACCATAAGTTCATTAGTTCAAAGCAACCGAAGCTCGAAAGAAAAAATAATTATGAAGAAATCTAAGAATAATGTAAGTGTAAAACGACAGTCCGTTTAGATGCAGTTCCTTTGAAATCCAAGTCATGTCTTTGTTGACAAACTGTTCTTGCAGCCCTTCTATCTTATATCCTATTGAATAGATTGCGTTAATTAATTTTCTCGCTGTATTTCAAGTTATTTAATAATGCATTTTTTCATATGTAAGCTAATAAGTAAATGAAAGTATTTTGTTAAACATTAAGCATTAATGTTGTTTTTAGTTAGTATACAGGCAACAGTTAATAAGAAACCAAACTGTATATTTTGTTAGCCCCCTTTCCAGTGACCGCCCCTCTCCAATGAGAGCCCCTTTTTGAGCAACAATTTAAATGACCGCTCCCTCTCCAATAAGCACTCCTCAAATATCATAAAAACAGATCGATGAGTCATCATAAGTCATCAGTTACAACGTGTTTAATAAAAGATCTTCTTTCAATTCGAGAAGTTCTCTTTTTGTAAAAGTTGCTTTGTTAAAAGTTTCAATTTGGTTATGTACTCTCATACTGTCATCTAAAAATAGGAATAATTATTGATTTCTTTCAGTTTGTTCATTTTGTTTGCATTTCAAACTTTGTCTCTCGTCTGTGGATTTCAATTTGTTTTTATAAGCGCCTCTCTCTAATGAGCGCCCCCTCTCTTTGGTCAAAAATTAAATGAGCGCCAGGAGCATGTATTAACACCAAAATAGAGAGAATAGGGTATTTTTAACACCACCGAGAAATCAGTTGCCCAATAAGATGGATTGGCTATCCTCTGAATCAGGGCTGCGTAATTTGTTACATGTAGATGGTAATAGTCGGGGAAAAACTTTGTTTCTGTGATATAAGCCCCCAATCGCAGGTCAGTGCTCCCTAACGTACCTTGCCCCGTGGTCTATGGACGAGGATTATGGACGTATTAGACCTAGCCCTTTTGACCATGTGGTGATGTAAAGTTAGGAACACATTTCGTGCAACACTAACGAAGGGATGCAAAGTTTTGTAATGAATTTTGTCGTCAGCTCCCGGATGCGTGAAGCCACAAAAAATATTCTATATTAAGCATCTCATTTTCTATGATCAGCAGCGTTAATTCAGGCGGGTTGAGCACATCTGTATTTCAATTCGTCAAAAGCGGCAGCTCCTAGCATTTTCTATACCCGAAGGAAGGAAGCGTTCTCTAATTTACGTCACCGTAGATTCGTCTCCAGACTCCTTCCAAACGATTGAACAGTGATCAAGGTATTCAGTGTTACCCTGATCGTATTTTAATGTGGTTATACGCTTTTGGTGTATTCAATGGGGGGGTTCTGAGTTGCTACTCCGAGCTCAACCCTTAATGATATCATAAAGCAACTTTATACTGTATACATTTTTGACTACATTTTTCATTTGAAAATATAAGATAATGGGTGGCAATTTTTCATGGATATTTCCGATAACTTCATAACATGTGTAATTTACATGTAAAATCACCCACATAGTTGTTTGGAAAGAAGTTTCAAGCAAACTGGAGAATTTTCACTCACCAAAAACACCAATATATTTTAGATTTGGTCAGTCATAGGTAAATCATTTTAAATTGCAAAGACTCTTTTCATATATAAGAATCCAAGAAAGTCTTTGGGCTCTTGGGCCATAAAAAGGAAAATAGGAATGTGAGAAAAGATTGTTTTTTTTTCAAAGAAATTCCTTGGGAGTCACCTTTTACTGAAATTTTCAAAAAGTAGTATCTATAAATATATGAAATTGTAAACATACATTTTCTGATGAAATGATAAAAATCGAGATACCACACAATATTCCCACACAACTGCTCAAACATATTGACACCTTGATATTCACTAGATAATACAAACATAAATTCAGGTACTTCTAAGAGGCACTACTCAGGCCATTTTTTAGATTAAAAAACTGTCATTGCACATACTAAACCAATTATTCTCTTTGTTTGGGTAACTTGATAATACATGACTTTCAAAGTACGAGCTCTTCTTCTGGTGGTAGATGCAAGAAATATTTGGATACATCATCTGGATTAACATCATCAACAGATGCTGGTGACCACATGGGCTTGTTATCTTTATCAACAAGAACTGCTCTTATGCCTTCATAGAAATCAACACCTTCCATGAATTTCTGGCTCATCCTATACTCCATTGCCAACAAATTCCCTAGTGACAACTCTTTACCCCTTTTCAGTTGTTCCAAAGTGACACACATTGAAGTTGGTGACATTGCTTTCATAATCTTGAGCTGTTTTTTTGCCCAGTCAGATTGGTTTTTCTCTAATTTTTCAAAGATATCATGGACAGATGAAGCTGAGAAGATATCATTTATTGTTTCCAAAGAAGGTGTAAGTGAGAATGTTTGATTAGCCTCTATACTCTTTGAGTGAAATTCTGATAAAATCTCTTTTACGTTTCCAGTGTCGCATTTTAGGAGCTGGTTTTCTAATTCAGGAATTAATTCTGTGTGAACAAAATGGGTCGCAACGCCAGCAAAATAGACATCTACTCCTCTTAACCTATGTCCAGTAAGTGCCAAATAGCAGCCAAGACTTCCTTCCAACCGTGGCAGAAAGTATCCACCACCAACATCTGGAAAGAAGCCAATTGCTGTTTCTGGCATTGCAAATATTGTTTTTTCTGTGGCCACTCTATATTTTCCATGAACAGAAAGGCCAACACCACCTCCCATTGTAATTCCATCAATAATTGCAACAAAGGGTGTTTTTAAAGTGCCTATTTGGTAATTTAGCATGTACTCTTCCTTGAAAAATGTCTTTGTTAGGTCTTCCCCTCTCTTCCCTGCTTCAGCAATAGCCCTGACATCTCCACCAGCACAAAAGGCTTTACTCCCAGCTCCTTTCATTATAATCAGCTGGACATTGCTGTCTTCATCCCATTTCTTAAATTTAGGGTAGATTTCTCTTATCATTGGCAAGTTTAAGGCATTTAAAGCCTTTGGTCTATTTAGCAAGACTGTCCCAACATTGTTTACTGTTTCCAAAACAACTTCGTCATTCGTCCCTCCGTCAGTATACATTCTCTGCTGTGCAAAAACTACAGATGGCTTGTTAGTAGAACTTATAAGATTCCTTAGCTTTGAGCAAAAAGATGCATTTAATCGGGCTGTACGCAACATTTCTTTTCTCTTTGTCTCGGCAAGTGTAGTCACCTAACCCTCCAGTTCTGAAACTGTTCTTTCTGCACTCGTGGATTGCAAACTTATAGCATCCTTGTGGTTTTACCTCGTTTTCACTTCAATTTCAAGATGGCTGTGCAGCAACGTGATAAAGAATGGATTTCATTCGATCCAGAGTTGTCTGAAGTCATCCTCGATGCCTTAAGGATCAGTAATTTCTTGCATCCAACACCTGTTCAGGTTTTCAGATCTTTTTAACATTTTTGTTTGTGATCGACAAATAAATTTTGCGTATATAGGACAAGAATTATGTAAGGTATCTTTCTGTCTTTTCCCCCACCCCAACCACCTTTGTTTCTTTAAATCCATAAGGCCCTAACGACGATAAAAAGTAAATCGGGTTGAGGTAACCAAAGGTTGGGGATTGTTTGCTATTGAAAATCTGGCTTTCAATCGCATGAAATTTTCTACATTATTGTGAGTTGATCTGCCATCTTTGCGTCTCTCTTTGTTGCAGATTAAGATTTTCCTATGTCTGTATGTTTATGATTAGACCAAAGACAAAGGATTTCCTAGCAATCAGGGTGAAAATCAGAGTAAAGGGCTTTTGTAGCAATGCTGTCACCTTGTGAATTAATTTTAATAACACAATATTTTATCTTTCACAAATAGGAAACTTGTATTCCATTGTTTATGTCCAACAAAGATGTAGTGGCTGAAGCTGTGAGTTGTTTTTAGACAATACTACTTTTGTCTTAAATTTAAATTCATTTATATGTGGAAGCTCAAGTGTTCAAAATTAAAGCCTTCAGCCAAATATGTTGGAGGTTGCAATAATTTTGAGTAGTTTGTATTGCGAGTTTTCTTGCAAGTTTTGACTTATTTACTAAACTATGGCATTATGATACATGATTGTCACCAGAGTCAATCTAGTCAAAACTCTAATAAGTACCCCTTTGGGTGAGCACCATCTCTCAAATGTGAATATGTACTTAGTTTATGAAGAGGATTTCAAGGAGGTGAATTTGAAGACCTGAGGTGCTATTCAAAGGATTTATCATATTCAGTTAAGCTTACTACAGAGCTTTATGAAAGCAAAAGACTGAATCATTTTATGGTCCTAAACTACATTTTAAAGTTATTCACATCATCAACTATTGTTTCTTTTTTATTTTGTATACTTTTTAGGTATTAAATGTACCTACTACTTGTTTTTATGTTATTCATAATAGTATAAGAGATTCAAAAGCAGCAAATATTTGAAAAAATATCTTTATTAAGATGAGCAGAACAACTTGATGTGCTGAACAGCATGATTCTAAAATCACTTTGAGTTTTACACTTAACATGGTCATCTGTCAGAGCATAGATCTATCTATAGAGAATAAAGCACTTTACAACAGACTGGAAAATAATATTCTTTATCAGTGATCAAGAGAACATCTGAGGCAACAGACAGAAAATATTCAGCTTTTTTCTTGCAATTATGTTCTCTGTAAACTACTCTCTGTAAATAGAGAATTTGCAACCGCAATGTCATGTTTTTACACCTGTTTATAACATGAATGGACTCCTTAGTATTGCCTCAATGCTTTTTTTGAAAAGTTGATAATTTTCATTGCATATGTATTTAATAAATATTTTAAAACAAGAATACTTTTTGTGGTACAAAACTTGAAAATGGCTTTGAAAAAAACAAACATTTGAAGACATCCTTATACTTTTGATCTGATACTCTTCAGAGTATAAAGAGTCAGAACATAGATCAAAACTTATACGCAAGGAAATATATATATACCAAGTCGTCAAATATGTTTCAAAAAGTTTGCTTTTTTCAAATAATATTTTAAATCATTTATCCTAGGTTACTGGATCAGGAAAGACACTAGCATTTGTAATTCCAATTATAGAGATTCTAATGAAAAGGTCTTGTATTTGCTTACTTTGTTACCTTGAGTGTTATAAATGTATTTGATGATTGTGGGACAGGATCACTGAACATTACAAAGAGACATGAAAAGAACTTGCATGATCCTTAAGACTGTTTTAGAAACATTATTGAAAATTGCTTTGTTGTTCACCCACTGATATCACTTTGTTATAATTATGCATCAAATTATTGATTTGTCAAAAATTGCTGGAAAGCTTGATAGTTATAACATCAGTATGATGTAACCACTGTAGATATTTTTGTAATTATAATGATGTAATCATTACTAGTATATATATAGATGTTGTGTGGCAGAGGCAGGGAGAGTTGTGATGGTTTTAGATATAACGTTGGCTTGGTAAAATTACTTTTTTCTTGGATGTTCTGTTTGTTGTTTGAACTAACTGTTTTTGCAGTAGCTGAACAGTGTTCACAACAGATTGACATTTTTAAAAGTGTTATTGGTATTATCAACAATATCAAACACTTAACATTTTGCCATGAAGCACTCCACTAGGGAAACTAAAAACATTTAAATGAGAGAATTTTCTTCCAGTAAATTTGCAAATAATTTGCTTATACCTAATGACAGACCTGTAAAAAATGATATTCATTATTCATGTGTAGAATAATTGTTTTTGCAGGGAAGAGATGCTCAAGAAACATCAGGCAAGTTTTTCTTTAATCCTTTTTTTTAGTTATTCTCAAGTGAATGATATGTTCTCTAATTTTTTTTCCTTTATAGTTTGTAACAAAAATGCTCCTGTGAAAACCAATTTCAAATATATTGCTTAAGCCGGGATAGTCCCATTAAAAGCTCATAGACAATTGTGCTTTGGTTTGAAATTTACAAAAATGTAGTGTTGGACTTATTGTGCTGTATGAAAATTACATTTAATTTGCTTGTCAGAGAGGGACACAGTATCCTCCGACCCTATGACTTTAGAGAAAATACTTTTATGAATTAATATAAAATCATTAATTGATCTTCTTTTAATGCTGAGGGCATTATATTTGATTTTTTTTTCAACAATTTTTCTCACAATATGAAAAGGTTTTGAACTGATTAATGACAAGAAATGGAAATATTTTTTAAAAGTTCACTTTATTGGCAACATTAAAATCATTAGACTAAAAAATTGTTAATGGCTTTGAAAAAAGCAAACATTTTACAACATACTTAAAGCTTTTTCGTCTGACACTCCTCAGAGCATAAAACGTCAGAATAGGTTCCGAAAAAACACGATGGAAAAATATATACCCAGTTGTGGATCGAAATAGGCCAATCAGAAAAACGCAAGCACAAGACCGGTATAGTTGACCAACCAGTGCCGCGAGCCTAAAGAAAAATTACCAATGGAGTCCAAGAGAGAAAACGAACTCCTTTTGTCTACACAATGGCGGCTTTTTCGTTTTTATGTAGATTGACTCCAAAACTGCTAGATGGAAGGACGACCGGGCTCTGCCAGTTTCAAGCGTAGCCAGCTACGTTTGAAACTACCATGGATTGGAAACACTTCCTTGCGATTCGAGAGTCAGATTAGGCAAGCCATAACCAATTGTTTCTTTGCTGTCAATCCTCGGATTGTTTACAGCACTAGGAGAGCCCTTCCATCCATTCAAAAGGATTGCGTCCCTACCAAACAAAAAAGTTCCGTCATTTATGAATTTACGTGCCAGTGTGATTCTGGCTACGTAGGGCGCACAACCCAAAGATTGGGGGATAGGATAAAACAGCATGTTCCTTCCAACATACGAAACAAAACTGCCCCTCAAAGAGAACAGCCTCCTCGATCTAGTAGGTCTAGAAACACTGTTAAAACAAGTGATTCTGCCATTGGTCAACATCTTTTAGACAACCCAGATTGTGCAAAACTCTATAATGACGACATGTTTCGGATAATTGGCAGAGCCCGGTCGTCCTTCCATCTAGCAGTTTTGGATTCAATCTACATAAAAACGAAAAAGCCGCCATTGTGTAGACAAAAGGAGTTCGTTTTCTCTCTTGGACTCCATTGGTAATTTTTCTTTAGGCTCGCGGCACTGATTGGTCAACTATACCGGTCTTGTGCTTGCGTTTTTCTGATTGGCCTATTTCGATCCACAACTGGGTATATATTTTTCAAACATGTTTTTTCGGAACCTATTCTGACGTTTTATGCTCTGAGGAGTGTCAGACGAAAAAGCTTTAAGTATGTTGTAAAATGTTTGCTTTTTTCAAAGCCATTTTCAAATTCTGTACCGCAAAAAAATTGTTAAAAAATTGTTGGTAACATTTAAATTTTTTTTAGACAAAGTGGGTTTGTTGAACTAAGATGATTTTCGTAGAACTTGTTTAGCAGGTTTGGGTGTTTAGAAAATCTGGATATCATTGTATTTGTTTGTATTTCACAGATAGGTGCTGTCATCATCACCCCAACACGTGAACTTGCAATTCAGATTGATAAAGTTTTGCAGCTTTTGCTCAAAAACATATCTTTGAGGTAAATCTATAAGCATCTTTTTCAAATTTATACTCCATCTATACCTGAATATTTCGTTTAGATATGATTATTTTTTACAGTTTTAAAGATAGTTAGATGTCAACCTAATGTAATTCAAAGAAAGTAAGATACATCACTTTCTGGTCTATCTTGAAAATTCTACTTGCTTACCCATCTACAATTATTTTTTTATCTTTTGAAACTACCAAACCTACTTTATGGCACCCCTTTTAAACCTTGTTATCAACCATTTGACTATTTCTTCGAAGCATAGTGTGTTGATTCTTTTCTGATACACACCGTATCTTGATATTCTTTTTCTGAATTTTGATAAGCTTTAAAATTGGTCTTTTTGAAGCTCTGCATTGAATATTATGGTGTTTATTGTTTGTTTGTCTGAGTTTTTGACAGCAATGCTGATCTAATGAAAACGTTTTATGGATGACAAGGCTCCACACGTGAGGCAAGAGATGCAAGGGCCGAATGTTCTGTTTAGGGATGCAAGGACCGAGATACAACTTTTTGTTAGGGGGGGGGGGCCAGCATGGCCGACATGAAAGGGGACGTGAAGGGTGTGAGACAACCTTAAAAAAATCATATTTCAAGAGCGTAGAGATTTTGCCATCAAGAGATGCCTGGTTGGCAAATTTTCAAACCTGTCAGCAAATAAACGATTATTTTTCGGCAAATTTGACGGTCCTAGGGGATCCCTGCTGAATATATATAACAATAGCTGTCACCGACAGTGCCAAACCAAATTAATTTTGGTTGTGAGAAAAGTTTTATTACTGAAAATTTTTTTTTTCTAAAGAGGTTAAATGACCACACATTTTAAGATCAATATTTTAAGTGTGACGAACTAAGGCAGCAAAAACTGGACTCCTTATCTGCAAACCAAAAAATCTAAAACATTAATATCATTAATATCTGCTTAACTATGTGGTAATATTTTCAACAAAACAACAAAAAGATTGATGATTAATAAGTAACCTCACCGACTTCCAACAAAACAAAATTAAACAAAAAAATTTTTTTTTAAAAATATGTGGCAAAACAGCTATTTCCTATAGGGAGGTACATAATTGTACCTGTACTGAGAGTTTCTAAGAAATATCAGATCTTAAATAAAGATATACCATTAGATTTCTTAGACTAAAAGATCTACGACAAAAAGTCTCTAAAATGATTTGTTCTTAGAATTGGAGTTTATAAGTGCTTTCTTATAAAAATGTAAGTATCCAAACGACGTTGGAAAGAGTGGGACCTCGATAAGTGAAACTTTTGCAGTATTCATGGGAATTAATTCCTTTGAAATGTGCAAATGATATTTCCGCCAATATTAACTCAATAGTGGTTTTTAATAGCAAATGCTCGTCCTTGCCCCCATTTACCCGAAGTTTTGGTTAACTGGGGCATTCGCTAAGTGAAACAGATTTTGTGGAACCATATCCCCTTGAAGTCCTAAAGAATAAGATTTTAATTTACCATAGTTATACTATACATAAAGATCAATCTTTCAACAAATGTGACAAATCGCTGGGTGAAAATTTACCCAGATGATTATCTCTTTTGTCATTTAAAGAAACAAAATCATTTGCCACCGATATCAATTGTTCTGTTATTTCCTTGTGCACATGTAATGTCATCAAATGACTCAATTTTGACTGCTTCATATTTGTACGTAAATATGTCTTTATTCTCCGTAGTCCGGAAAAACTTCTTTTAGAAACAGCATTGGTCGCAGGCATTACAAGTAACAGCTTCAGAACTATTATAACTTGTGCAGCGATTTTTAACCCTTTTGATCGTATTTCTCAAAGTACTAAATAGTAATACGAAAGTGTTTTACTTATGGAACTAAAATTTTTGGGGTGTACAGTGCCCCCCCCCCCTATATCTCGGTCCTTGTAGGGATGTACAGTGCCTGCCAAAAGTCTTGAAACACCAACAGCAATTTGTCTTTCACATTAGCGGTGTCTTTCACATTTTTGTAATATTCTCCGTAGAAACACATTTTTTTAAAGGTAACCTGTAGTTTTGTAACTGAGATGGCTTAAGTCTAACCCTAAAACTTCTTTTTGGAAAATGGGGCAGCGTAGCTATTTCTAAAGGCGTAAATTGAACCAGATGGAGAACTGACTGAAACTGTTTAGGCGTTCAAACTACTTTTTTGCAAGCATTGCATTAGACTTCGTGATAAAGACGATGGTTGTCTCCTTCCAACGCTGGTGTCGTATAAAATTCAAAAAACTTCACATTAACTATCTCCGCCAATCAATCTTATAAGATAAGATTTTGTTTTACATTCAATGATCGTTTTGCAGTTCACCGTTGTCAATGCCGGCTTTTTTTATCTGTTTTTTTGTTTTCCTGTGAATTTCATCTGAATGTCATTTTCATCGACCGACTGATGCGAATCACCGTTACACCTACATTCCTGGTTTGCTTCAAAACTCTCGTTGGCAACAGCTCCTTTGACATTTCTCTTTCGCGAGTTCCTGCGCTTTTTTCGAATACTTAGAGTTTGAATGGTAGATGATGCTCCCGAAAGTAGCGAGGCAATTAGGCCCATGGCAAATGAACCAAATATGAAGATGAACAAAATCCACTGTATTGTACGCTCTTGCTGCCACTTTATATCACCATAACCAATAGTTGTGACAGTTTGGAATGTAAAGTACAGGGAATCAATGAAAGATAAATTTTTGTTTTTCTTCGACATTAACAAGGAAGCTGTCAGAATACAGAGTATGAGCGCAGTGACTGTTAATGCGGTTCTTTTCTTTTTCGTATTCTGAACATTCAATCTCTTCAGCAGTTTTGATTCAATAAAGTTTATGACAAAACTGTTGAACTTGATCACAAGCTCTCCTGCCACTGCATACAATGCCATTGCCAAAGGGATTCCCATCACAGCGTAAAGCATCATTGCTACTTTTCCCAAAGACGTTTTTGGAGTGGTGTTTCCAAACCCTGTTAACAAATCCAATGTTACTTAATTCCGCTCCCCTATTATTTTACACTTTACACATGAAATATGTTTTACGAGTTTCCATATTAGAGAAATAAACTTGTGAATAGGGACTTTTTTATGAGAGAGAGTTATATGATCAGATTCCAATACTTTATTATGTTTCACGGTTATTAAGTTTTAATCAGAAGCCTATCGGAACACAGTTTTCATTATTCAGAGAACTTAAAGGCTTATAACAGAAAAATAAACCTTGTCACCAAAGGATCTCCATACTCACCTACTGTCGAGCTCGATACAATTGTAAACTCCCACCATTTCACTATCATCTTTTGCCCGAACGAGCATGTGCGTCTGCTTGCATGCCTGAAAAAGCTTGTTGAAACATTGATAATGCTTTCATGTTCCTCTGCAGTCATGTTTTCAATACCCTTCAAGTACCTCATGAAATTAACTTCCTCTTGGCCTATCGTCACACCTCGAGGAAGGCATTCTTCTAGCTCAATGAAAAGTATTGCCCCAGCAAAAGTATAAACCAAGTTCAACGCTGTTAACGCTATCAAATTTGTGCTGTTTTTTAGTAGTGTCTTTATCATTTTCATCTTCGTAGTTGGATCGCATTAAAAGTTTTACCTTCTGCTCAAAAGCATGTTGTTTTGGCATGTCCATGGAAAATTTTTCTTTCTTGCCTCTTTAACACACTTTAATCGGCATTTTATGCGTTCGTTACCCTGAAGGGTCTTCTCAGTAATGTCGAATACAAAAATGTGAATATTCATGAGGCAAGAGGTCTTATAAATTATGAAATTTTAATCCTCGTCTCATTCATCTTCAATTATTAAACAAAGCGGTTTTTGTTGAATGGTTTTAGCAAGTAGATTGCCACCTGTCGAGTGTTTTGTCGTTTTTTTCCTCATACTTTACCCTTGCTGCTGAAAAATTCAGCTTCAATTTGCAAATTTTGCGGCTTAATAACTGTCAGTCGTATTGACTTGAACTTAACAGCAGGCTGTTATGTTTTGACATAATTGAAATACGTAAAGTTTAATAACATGCAATGATGCCTTTATTTGCCATATTTTGCTTGTTATTCTGCGATTGCACTCTTTTAGCAGCTGCTTATTAGTCCCAGCTTTGATTAATTTTAAAATAATTTTTGTTATTGAAAAAAACCAAGCGGAGAAAAGGGGAATGGTCGCTCGAGAGCGAAATTTATGGGACCAAGTTCATTTGGTTAATTCAAGCGTGATGATTTCGAAAATCAATGTTATACGGGGATTTTGGGGGCCATCAGCCTCTTTTTCGTGTTTGAAGTCTCGTTTTTACGTATATGAAAGTAATCAATG
Organism: Rhopilema esculentum; assembly: GCF_013076305.1. The sequence goes on from NW_027019317.1 coordinate 1,773,152, forward strand.
AAAAAACAGCTGAAATGGAAATAAGTTAAAGTCTTACAGTTAATTAAGCATATTTTTTGCGCATAAATGCTTAAAATTGAATTATGGTCTGTTAAGGGGGGCCAAAAGCCTCGTTTTCACGAGAAAATTGCGTAATCTTAAAATTTTTATCCTTAAATAGACATCTAAAAAACGTAATACTAAATTTTGAGACTAATTTTTGAATTGTCGTCCGAAGAAACTATGCAGCGCTATTAATTACTAACTGATAAACGACACTATAAAAAATACAACCGGATCATCTTAACGTAATTTAATTGTTTCAAAGTTCCTCAAGATCGTCTTCTGAGACACTGCACACGACACTCTAAGCCTTAAACTCTTTTTCACTCTGACAATGGAATCCTCATTCACCTCAATCATGATCTATTTACTAGAAGCCCAGCTGATGCATCAAACCACCTTGAAAATCAAAGAGATTTAGTTTGCATGCAGAATATAAAGCCTTGTGTTTTCTTCTTGCTATAACAATGTTTCTAGTTATACTTGGTCTTGTATTTCATATAAATCAAAGCACATATTGAGTGAATCTTCTCTGACACATATTGCTTGTGCAGAAGTTCGGAAGACATTCAGAGATAAAAAATCTCAGTCTTCTGCCGCCATGTGAAGAAAACACAAGGCTTTATATTCTGCATGCAAACTAAATCTCTTTGATTTTCAAGGTGGTTTGATGCATCAGCTGGGCTTCTAGTAAATAGATCATGATTGAGGTGAATGAGGATTCCATTGTCAGAGTGAAAAAGAGCTTAAGGCTTAGAGTGTCGTGTGCAGTGTCTCAGAAGACGATCTTGAGGAACTTTGAAACCATTAAATTACGTTAAGATGATCCGGTTGTTTTTTTACATTTTTATTTATCAGTTAGTAATTATTAGCGCTGCATAGTTTCTTCGGACGACAATTCAAAAATAAGCCTCGACATTTAGTATTAAGTTTTTTAGATGTCTATTTAAGGATAAAAATTTTAAGATTAAGCAATTTTCTCGTGAAAACGAGGCTTTTGGCCCCCCTTAACAGACCATAATTCAATTTTTAGCATTTGTGCGCAAGAAATATGCTTAATTAATTTTTAGACTTTAACTTATTTCCATTTTAGCTGTTTTTTTATTGATTACTTTCATATACGCAAAAACGAGACTTCAAACACGAAAAAGAGGCTGATGGCCCCCAAAATCCCCGTATAACATAGATTTTAGAAATCAGCCCGCTCGAAATGATCAAAAGCACTTGGTCCCATAGATTTCGCTCTCGAGTGACCATTCCCCTATTCTCCGCCTGGTCGAAAAGAAGAGTTTGATGAATCCTTGTTGCGACAATGCTACTGTCGTATTGGCCGTGAATTCTAGGCAACTCAAAAAATTATTTGCTATATACAACGCTACGGTTATTATTTTTGAAAGTCTTCTGGTTTGCCTCGCAGAAACTGTTTTTAATCTAATCCAGCCGCCTTTATTGCTTACAACTTGATAAAAGCGTTCTGTAAATCGAATTTTTCATCGAAATCCGTGCATTATTCGTTTTCGATCGAAGTTAGAATACCACTTAGCAAATTGGTCTCTGCTGTGTGCGTATGACCGGTTACTTAGCCAACAGAAGTACCAATTGTCTCTTCTTGTCGTCAGAAGCACAAACAGATTGCTCTTACTCAGCACAAAAGATATCCAACTGGCCAAACTCTTTTCAACCATTCTTTTCACAGTGTTTGTTCTTGTTGGAAACCGTACTGTGTGAATTTACATTTGTGACTGTCTTCTTCGACACTGCTCTTTTTTGGTATCTTCCATTTGCTTCTCGAGATAGAGATTCTTCTTAAACTTTTTCCTGCTTTAGCTGTCTGAATAAGCGTGGTTATTGAAGTGATGAGCGAAGCCGTGACACCCATCCCAAACGACGCCGTCATAAGCACAAAGATAAATGTGGCAGTACCCAAGTCTGATTCCTTTAGATACATGTCCCCATACCCGATTGTTGTAAGTACCTGAAACGTATAGTAGAAACTGTCGATGTACGACCAGGCGTCTTTTGTTAAGTGCCTTACAAAAAATCCACCGATTATAAGAGCAAGTAACGATAATAACAGAGTAAGTCCGAACCTCTTCTGCGGCATTTTAGTCACTTCCACTTTCTGTAGATAACCGACTTCGACTTTCTCTAGCATGATATCGATGATATTTGTTATAATCTCTCCAGCTATTGCAAATAACGCCATCGTCAATGGTATTCCCAGTGCACAACAAAACACTGTACATAGCCTTCCATATTGTGTCTTTGGGGTAACGTGTCCAAATCCTGTGACCATGAAAGAGATAGGTTCATCAATATGATTTTTTCTATCTGAATGGGAATTTTACGATAATTGAAACTTTAATTTTTGCTAGATAATGCTAATTTCTCTGTAAAGCCAATTCTTTTTTTCTACTTCTAAGCTAATTGACTATTTCTTGTCTTATTGGTCTTGCTAAAAGGGTCCTTAAAAGTGTCTTTAAGGTTACAGGCTTTTTAATTACTTTTTTGGAAGTAGCAAAGAATGATACACATAAACTCTTCTTTTCACTTTATGAATTTTAGCTTTGGATGTTATGTTAATTGTTATGAATCCGCCATTTTATCCCAGCGTATGCATATATCCATTTCACAAATTCGCTCAACCTGCAGTTTTTTTATTTTCACTAGAAGCTCGCTGTGTACATGCTATGTAATCAAGTCTATAAAGTTAACACCGAAGAAAGTTTTCAATTGAAGGATTCGTACCTACTGTCGAGCATGAGACTAAAACGAATTCCCACCATTTGAAAATATTCTTTTGTCCATATGAACATTGAAGCGATTTCTTTTTAGTAAAAAATTCAGCTGTAATGTTCAGTATTTTCTGTTTCTGCCTGCTTGTTATATCTTCCATTCCTTTGACAAAATCTGTAAATTTTTCTCTAGTTTCACTTATGGCAGTTTTTTCTCTTTGTGGAAGGCACTCTTCCAAATATATGAAAAAAATTGCCCAAGCCATTGCATATATCTCTTGGGTCAAAAGCAATCCAAAGAGCCGGAAAGAAAGAAGTCTCAATTTTCTCGTCATCTTCCAATGCTGTAATTACTTTCTTTGCACTATTTCATCTATATTAAGTCTCGCTGAAAGAGGAATGTTATTGAAGCTATAATTACTTTATCTCCTTTTCCACTTTCCCTTCAGATGCGTGAACAGTAAACAAATCCGTTTTGCTGCACACGAAGTCTCCCTAAGACATGGCAACCGCTTTTTAAGTTGCAATGTTTGCTTTTAAATTGTCTTGCTTTTGAAGAATTACCTACAATTTGCCGTTGTTTATCCTAACAAGCATTTGACTGCTGGTCCTACGGCAGGTGAAATGGACCTTTCAGAAGCAATTATGCCAAACATGTTCTCGGTCGTTTTCGTCTGGTCCTTTGTGAATTTCACAAACAAGTACCTGTGAGTTAAGAGTGTTTTCAATATCATCCCTTCACCTTGTCGAAGAATTCCCACGATTTAAATCGCATATCATTTCAGCCTTTCAAAATTTTTGAGCTGATTGAATATTAATTTTTGGCTCTTAGCTGTTTTTTTTAATTTCATTTAAGTTTACTTCAGGTTTACGCTTGTAAGTTTTTTACAGTTGTTCACAGCTGTATTTCCTATTTTTTTCTAATGTTAAAACAGCTGCTGGTACTTGCTAGCTTCAATGGCTTCCTCTTTCGAGAATGTTTCTATGGAAAACTAAAGTATTTGTGTATGTCTGTTTTATTGATTGCCGAGCCTCTATTCGATCTAAAGAAGGGTTATGGATAACGAGGTTCATCAATTGATCTGGTAGTAGGAAAAACCTTTACTAGAGTTAGAGCTCTTGCCCCTTTCTGCTCGTCCCTATCCGGAATCTCCTTCCTTTCTCCTTACATGGCGTGCTGCATCTTATGCCGTGAGTAGTTAAAGTCTAGAAAATCTGAAGAATATTTAGAAACAGACTCTTTTGCTCCCCTGACGAAAATTTCACAAATATGACTCCGAGATGTATGTGATAAAAGTACGGAGAAGTGAAAACCTAAAATGTTATTTCGTGTAGCACCAATGGTAGAATAATAACTGCTTGATGGACAAGTGCTTCATGTCTTTGTATCTAGATTGAGCAGAAAATAGAAAAGCGCACCTCATAAGGATGAAAGTAGAATACAAGGTCACTACTGACCTTTGTATATTTGGGCATAGAAAGCTCTATAGTTTTTTTCTCAAATACCATTCCAGTCTTGCCACCCTGGTTTGATTTGGCAATTGACGCAAGCGTTTATTTTCTTCCTAAGGAAACTAGGCATGATATAGTTTCATTGACAACATCATATGAACATCTAACATCGAATTTGCATTCGTAAGCAATGATCTCTCTACTAGCAATGGTATCTGCTTCTGAAGACCACTCTGGAAACCATTGTTGATGGGTACGATACAATGCTTCTGTTAATAGTTAGTGATGTTGAATTCCTTGGCCTAGCCTTCGGGCTATTTACACTATGTATGGTCTCTTTTAGTGAAGAGTGTTTCGGAAGTATCGGGGGGTTCGTGAGCTTTATGAGTCCTGGAATTATTACAATGCGCTACTTTCAATTAATCAAAGCCTTTGCTCTTTGTACAACAATATAACTCATTTTCAAGTAGCAGCTTCCTACATGTCAGTTCATACATCACAATTTTATGAGATAAACACACGGAAAGAGCTTTATTTCTGCATTTTGAATTTTCACCGTGTAAAAGCATTGTTTCAAGCGGTAAAACTATCTCAACTCATTTGAACGACTTTGTCATCAAAATTTTTTCCGTTGCAAGCGAAGCCACACATTCTTTGTCGGAGTATTAATTCTCCATTTTATATCAAAACGAACAAGTTGTTTAGATCTACACAACGCCGAGACTAGACCACCCAAACGAAATTAGCTGCTCCAAGCAATTTTCCTACATCATAAGTTATTTTATCAAGAAGAAAACACACACTTTTCATAAAAAGTTTTAAGCATGTTTAACACCTTTGAGGTGGATTGACATACAAGTATTTGTCTGTTGGTAAGTTTCGTTTATTTGTTCGCAAAGTATCCAGCTGGAGTTAATAGGTGTACTTTTATGGGGTGCTGAATTTGGTGTTAATTTCCAAGAAATAGGTATGTAATGTATCTGAAACTTTATTTAACACTTCCCTGTGAGAACTTAGTGTTTTAAATAATCAACAGGCTAATATTTTGGAATAAAAACTCTTTCCATAAAGATCCCAGTCAGCCTGGAAATACACAGGGTTTTTATCAAGATCAATAAAAACAAAACATTCTCATTTACAGCATCAAATACCAGATACGTCATCAATTGCATGCAATTTTTTAATATTCATTTACATTCTGCAAAGTTCTTGAGGAAAACTATGATTTAAACTCCATGAATTGAATAGAAACATGTTTCATAACCTAAAGATTCTCATATCCAATTATTGTCAATCGTATATAAAACAGACTGACAAGTCAAATTTTAGGGTCTTTGACTTCTGAATGAGATAGGTTTCTAAAAGGTCATGATTTCAGCCCTTTGGCTGTTGTGCAGTAAAGAATCGCTCGCTAGTTGTGAAATTTTTGAATATGTATAATTTTATTGGCAACTGTGTCTCGACTTTGAATGGCACTCGCTTGGGGATGATATTGATGTTACGGACCTATATGGAACGTATATGCGACCAAAAATCTTTGTAGAACATGCAAGTCTCTTTTTGGCTCTAGTCTTTATCTTACCCCAACTGACTCTTCTCTGGACCCTATATCTGGACTTTCGCCAAAGCCCGTGTAAACAAGTTTGAGCGTCTGGTTCCATTCCCCCTGTAAATTCCATCTTACTTTAACCTGTTTCTATAAATTGATATTCAAAATATAGTTTCTGAAGCTGCGTTTCCTATATTCCAGGTTTTTTTCTTCCTTTTCAAGCGCCTAGAAATTTTACCAAGGCCCAAGCTTTTAGTTAATGTTGCGATTGAAGATATGAGAGAGGCAGTTATTCCTAGCCCAAATATCTGCATTACACGGAGTATTATTTCAATCCAATCATTGTGGGCTGCTTCAGGATACACATCTCCATATCCAATCGTAGTCAGGGTCTGGAACCAGAAATAGCAGCTATCGAGTGCTGATAATCCGCCTTGCGATTCTAAGGTATTGAAAAAGGCAACTGTAGTGAAATAAACAATAAAGAGTATTGCAAGCACCAAAAAGGTCTTATTGTCCAGCCGTTTGATGTTTGATCTTTTTAGACATTTTGTTTCGATCAGTTTTACACCGTTTCGGATACTCCTTGTCACTAGATCTGAGGCACAAGTATACATGGATACTGAGCATGGAATTCCGATTGATGCAAACAGGATCGTCACAAGTTTGCCAAGGTCTGACTTCGGTGTTGTGTGTCCATAACCTATAAAGAAATGGTGCCTCTTTATCACTGGGGCAAATGTATACGAAATTCGTTTCTTAAGCATTTCAAGAAGGATTTCAAGAACGCCTTGGCAGCATTGTTGTCTCTTAACAGCGAAACTCTTAATCTTGCTTGGGCTTCAGAATCTTCTTGAAGTTTATAGAGTTTGCTAAAGACCCAGCGCAGGAAAATACCAATACCATCTCAGTATACCTTGGCAATCTACTATTGCATATCGAAATTTTATGATTTGAAATTCTGTGTAAGAGAATGATTTGCCTGATCTCATGGAGGTTGGATATAAGACATAACTACTATGGGACAATTTTACCAATCAAATTTGCAAAGCTATTAGCCTTTTATTTTTAGAAGTATAGTTCTTCTGTTGAAATTCTAATGTTCATGATGCATTATTGTTAAACAGATAAAGCTCAGTGTAGTAACAGACCAAAGTTACCTTTAGTTAAATAACACAGAGTCTCGAACCTTTTAGGGCCCCCAGCAACATTTTTTCTTTTCTATTTTTCCTAAGGGACGCAGCTGCTCGTTACACCATTAATAAAAATATTTGAAATAATGACAACAGCCTTGATAGAGCTGTAATCGGTGTCTTGTAGCTAATTTTGGGCCACCACGCAACTGCTTTGCATTCTACTGCATTCATTTTTTTGATAAGAAACAAAGGTCGATGTTGAATACTCCAGTTTCTTAATGTTCTGAAAATTTCAATACTTACTGCTTCTTAAGAGGTTTTTAATTAAGATGTCATGAATGATGTTATGAATGTTCGTGACCTTTTTTCACGTCAAGAGATTCGCTTCCGTTCAGATGCTGTATTTAGATGTGGGAAGTATACTTTTATCCCTTGTGTCTCAAGTTCTAGGCCAACAGGGCAACCATGTAGATTCGCCAGTGCTTACATGCATGCTGGTTAGAAGAAAAATCAATAAAGTAGCTTTTAGCAGGGTATCTGTAAAAATTTAATGAAACCCAAACTGCCTACCTATAGTGTAGCAAGTTACTGTTGTAAATTTCCACCATTTTGCAAGGTTGTCGTGACTAAATGAACATTCTTTTTTTTCCATATTTTCATAATATTGAGTTGTAATATTTAGATATATCCCCTTTTCTTTCTGGCTCATCGTGGTGTCTTTCTCAGCGTAGTCCACCATGGCTTTGTAAGTGCTGCTTGAGATGACGTCAGTACCGTAGCACTCCTCCATTAATATATACAAGATGGCGCCAACAAATGTGTAAGTGAACTGCAGAACTGTCCAACCAAACAGTCGCTTCAGCGGCAGCTTTTCGTAGTTTATTGAGCCAATCTCTTTGCTTACCTCGTTGTCTTCCATCGTAAGAGTGTTTCGATCTCGTTACGACCATCAAAGAATCTTGTCACGACCACTTTCGGTATGTTTCGCTACATCTTAGTGTCTGTGAAGTAGAGGCAGTAGACAATTAGAAACGTTTCTTGTTTTCGATTTTTATTGTAAGAAGAGGGAGATTCTGTAAAGGCCAAGAAATGTAATTCGTATTACTTATTTGGATTCGATACGAGAACTGCACATCTTTTTGAAGGGACCTGTGACATGTTTTCTGGTTTCATCAGACATGTAGTGCTGTGTGACGTCAAGGCTGGAAGTGGATAGACTAACTTATTCAATGCGGCTTTAGATATCTCACATTTACGTTATCATTGTAAACGAAATGTTTGTCAGTGTACCCTGACATTAACAAGACGATAGTAGTTGTGACATTGATTTAGTAGTCCATGCATACCCGTTCAAGCAACTGCATGTTCTGCATTACACACTTTCTGTCCTTCTTATTTCAGTCGTTTTAGGAATTTTGTAATTGTTGTTTTTCATTAAAAAATGCGAATACAATATTGCAATGACCAGATACCATTATTAGTTACATGTAAATTAACAGAACATTCGTTAAAATGAGACTTTCAGGAGAAATTTCAGACATTTACGTACCATTTCTCGTTCAAATACTCGAATAAACTGTTTCAATGACCAAATACCTTGATGTTCACTCTTAGTCGAATGTAAATTAACTCTGTCTTTAAACCGATTTGTAATTATTTGTATTCCTATTTGTTAGCCATCATGTATTCGTTGGAGGAACAGATCCTAGTGCAGATGTTGAAAGATTCAAAACTGAAGGGTATGTTTGATTTCTTCGTAGTCCTTTATATGTATCAACTAACAAATCAGCCTAAAGAGATGTGTCATCTGGAATGAAGACAGTGTTTGCAATCAAACTCATTTTCTTGATTTGCATGTAGCATAGAATTCAACATAGAAATATGAAGTTCTTGTTCTTCGCAAATGCCCACGGACATGTGTTCACAGTATCGTCATAAATCAAGTGGAAAGTATTTTACTCTCAAGTATTAAGACGTTGACCCCTTAAGGATGATTTTCGTAATATGTCTATCCTCATAAACTGTACACTTTTAAATTCAATTATGATGATCAAGTGCTATTCCTTGGTAGCATGTTGTACCCTAATTGTCTGCCATAGAGCTGAATTTTGTGGCGTTTTAGAAATGGAATGGCATTTGCATATTATAGAGTGGAAGTTTTACACCTATAATATCCATATAAATAAAAGCCCGACTTTGTTTTGAATTTTCCTCAAAATAACTAAGCACACAATCCTGTTCGGAGCTTTTCTTTCCAAGTAAAATACCACGTAGTAAGTGTTATCCTCCAGAGCGTCATTTCAAGCACAAATTTCAGGCATCTGAATATTCTGAATCTCTATTTAATTTATTAAGAGTTTTCGTAATGTAATTTTATTTGTGAATAATAGTTTTATTAAAAACTATATTATTGAAGCGTATCATTTGAAAACAATGAGCTAAACAAAGTTTCACAAAATAATTTGAATTTGCTCACAATTGCATTAATTGCCCTCGAATGTTCATAACTGCAACTCTAGAATGTTCATAATTTATTGTTCCAGAGAATTTACAGGTTACCATTTCTTCATAACCTACCACAACTCCTCGACCATTTGTTGCATCCAGTTGTTGCTTCAACTCAGGATCGAAACTGTACTTGAGATTTGCTAACTCCTTCAACACTGTGTTTGTGTAAACATGTGTTTTTATCATTTCATGGACTGTATTTATCGCAGGTTCGCTTTAAGCAAAGATAGGGATTGATGGTGGCTGCATTCATTGCTATCTCTCTCTTTGATATAAAAAGAAACATTTTTCTGCTTTTATGTAAACAATGTATTAAAAATTCATACAGAAGCGCAGCATGAGTAAGATTGGTGAAAACGTCGGGATGTTTTTAATGACACTTTTGTAGCCTCCATGTATCGGTTGGCGTATACCTTTGCTAGCAAGAACCTTGCCTTCCTCATTGTTTTCCAACATTACAGCTTTAGTTGCTTCCTGTCTTTCACAATTTGCAAACACGTCGAGCAAATTCTTATCCGTTTTAGATAGCTACCTACCATCACAGTGTAAGACAGCTTTTCATTTTGTAATGTTGCAAAAAGTCCTCGACATCCATGGCAGTAAATGTACCTTTTGAATGTATCTAAATTATGCCTAACCAAACCATCTTTTTATCTTCGGGGCAAACTGGGGGCACCTTCGGTCCTTAGTTATTGAAGTAAAGGGCCTGTATTATGTATAAATGTTATTTAGTGTAAATGTTATATATTATGTATAAATGTTATATATGACTGGGTGTGCCAGTTTGGTCCTCCATTCTTATTTTGCTCTACTTTGGTGGTTTATTGGTAATACCTGATGTCATATTACCTTATACAGTATTTCCTTTTGAATGCTTAGTTGGGCATACCACTCCCACCTTATTCTAATCTGCATCCTCCTTATACATCAGGCCCTTGATTGTGGCACTTCAAGGCTCTTGCTTAGGCTCTTCCCTTGTAAAAAGACTTCGCGTCTTTACATGCAAAAGTCCCAGTTTAGCTGTTTCTATGTCAACCTTTAACGCCATCAGGAATTATTTTGGGCTTGAAACATGCAAAATATCCATCTTTGTTGTTTCAGAAAATGTGAAATCTGAAATCTTAGACAAAGCCAAATTCATTTCTGCTTTTTTACCCAAATACAAAATCATAACAGAGATAATGATGACAGATTGAGGTAGGAGGCCGGTAGGAATTAATGGGAACAGGTGCAAACCGGTTTAAAAATGCAAATAAATCCAGCTTTGTATTGAGGAGTGACACTTCCCTTCCATGAAGGTGATTAGTTCCTGCGAATCAACTGTGTTTCATCAAGTTTTTCTTTGCATATTTTATTGTGTCTTAAATTTGTTTTGTAGAGCACACATTGTTGTTGCCACCCCTGGTAGACTTGTGGACTTGCTGCAGCGGAGGCAAGATACGATTGATTTTCGGTCATGTCTCAAATTCGTTGTAGGTTGTTTTCCTTTTCGGTATATTTACTTAGCGTTACTCGTTGACCTGATTGTTTCAATGGAGTTTTAAAGTGATGACGTCACAAAATATTTCTTTTTTATTTTGGACCAGGTAACAGAAAGATCATTATGATTATCTCTCAATGTGCGGAATTTGCTGGGTTAGCAATTGGCTGAGATATGGCAAGAATTAAGACTCTTTCCCCATATCAAATCATTGTAATTTGGTTAATTTGGTCATTGTTTATAATTTTTAAAAGGGCGAACACAAAAGGCCGTTTGCAAACTTAAATCTTTTGTTGGCCATTCCTCAACCAAATATCAGCATTTCAAGCTGATTTTCCATATTTAGGGATGTTTTTGTTTGTTTAGGAATTGGTTTTTTTGCCGTCACACTTTAGAACTCTGTTTCAGAGCCCAGAGTAATTAGGGGTTTTACGGTTGGCAACCACGAAAGAGGTTGTTGATAAGAAATTGCCGCTGCTTTTTGTTAGTATTTTTCTAAGGAAGGTTCAAAAGTCTAGGGTAATTGACCAGAGGAAAAAGTCACTACCCTGAACTCTGCTTACATTGCGTTATAATAATTTCTAACGCCAGATATTCGACAGAGAATCAGCTAATGTAGAAGCAAAACTATACGCCAGTCATTCTTAAACTCCGGCTTGGGGCCAGCTGCGGCCCGCCGAGCGCTTTATCTCAAGCTAATGCTTTATTTCCAAACAGTGATTTATTTATTTTTTCTCTCCATCTTATTTTGGTTTTATTCATTTGTAAAAAGTTGATTATTCGCTGTTATGCTAAGATAATTCCAAAACTTTGGAAGAGCCTTTCTTTTCATCTCAACATTAAAATAGATAAAACTATGGAACCGTTAGCTTTTCTCCCGCCAAATTCTATCTTAGATGCAGTTTCTGGCCATCCCTAGATTATTTAAATCTAAACTTTTTCTTGCCGCCAACCCGTGGCGGCCTTTTTTTAATACAAACACAATCATTAAATTTTGGACCCACTTTATAATACGTTTCGCCGTCCCTGGATCCGACTTCAAGTGCATTAAGTCGACCTAACGAATATTAACGTCGTAACCTAAAAATAGCACAACTGTCTTCTGATTCAATCTGGTAAAAGAAAAGCATGCTGCAAACTTTTGTGTAAATCATTTTTTGGCTTTATATACAGTTTGAAGCTTTAAGTCCCCCTCCTCCAGAAAGTTATCCCTGTCCTAGGGCGTGTAAATCCGTCGGTTATTGCACATTGAGCCAATCCCTCTAACATCAAGCATGCCAGGATGCTCCTAAATGTTATCATCGCCCTCCCTTTTTTTCTTTTCTCATCCATCATTCCAAAACTTATTTCATTAAAATAAGTGTACTACATAGATTTTATGAATATAGAATCTAACAGGAAATAATAAGCCTGCCTATTTTATCTCTAAATTAGCCTGGTAAGTATGATACTCGAATTTCATTTTGCGCAATTTTTTTGACACAAGCTAGTAAAAATCGAAAGCTCAGTGGCCCCCGGAGAAAATAGGCTTTCATCTTTTTCTGGCCCGGTACTCAAAACAATTAAGAACCCCTGCGATACGCCATGGAATCGTATAAAAAAGGCTTTACGTCCTTTTCCTTGTTTATTGATAGCATAACCAATGCAGTGTGCCGTGAATCAACCAACATGCACTTTGTGTTTCAGGCCCAGTGATAGCTTTTCAAAACACCAGAATTTGCATACCTAATTAAATTCGCCTTTAATTCGTTATTAACTTCGTGTTATTTCTATGCTTCTGCTACGCCTAATATGGGAAGAAAGTATAGGAAGAAAAATTACCGGGCTATTAGTATAGGACAACAATATGTTGACATGGTTTAAGCAAATGCTTATATCGAGCTATGACATACATATGACTTGAGATTTGACATACTTTATGATATATTTTGAGATATGACTGTTTATGATGATTTTAATTATTACCATGACCAACCATTAACTCCACTAACGCACACTAATGTACAATGTGCTGTATTTGTCAACATTTTAATTTATGATGCTTCAGAGACGTGGAAAAAATGTTAAATTTAGGCATTTTTAAATTCAAACATATATTGCTGACGTCAAATTAAATTGTACATACCTGATCATCCTGACAAGCCTGTGATTATTGTTAAAATCCATGTCAAAGCAATCTGCGAATTAACGTGCCAGGCATCCTGCATAAAACACACAAAATTAGTCATTGCAAACCAACGTTCTAAAACGACTGTGTTGTGCGATTTTTGTTGGTGTTTTCGAGGAAATATGTAAACATAGCTCAGCAAGGCGGGTATATTCAGTTTTTTAATTTAATTTTAAATTAGCAATAGCCTTAAACAGATTGTGCCTTGACTACCATTTATTTCTTAGCATTTTCTCCGCTCAGCCGCTTTGTTTTTTTATGAAATCTTTTGTCATCGATTATAGACTTCGAATGTCTTTGTCTTCCAATTGTTCAGGGAAATAATTTTTTTCCTTCAATAATCGTAGAGATTTTCCCACTTTAGATCAACACAACTAATATTTGGTGCCCAGTGTGTGAAAGCTCTGATTTGTGGTATTTGAAAGCCTAGTAAACTACAAAACAGATACATGATCTTCTCTGTTCGGTCTTCGTTCAGTACTGTTTCTTTTCAACCTTCTAACAATCTCAGTGTTCTCACAGAAAGGTTGTGTAAACTGGAAAATAGGAGACATTGCTATGGGCTTTTTTCCAAAAAGAGGCTTGGGTTTAAAAATGTGTGTAACATTTCTCTATATCATAGACAGGTGTTGGAGCAGATTTCCGAAATTCTTTTCAAAAGATGTTTGTCTTAGATCTGTTTTCTTGATTGCTACAGTTCTGCTTTTATTTTTAGCAAAAGTACTGCTTTTGTTTTCAGGATATTCTTGTCCTTGATGAAGCTGATAGGCTGCTTGATATGGGTTTTAAAACCAGGTACTTGTTTACTTTTACTTTATCTTATAGCTTTAATTATTGATAGCTTTAAACTATTGGAGGAGTTGATATATGGGTATATTCTTCTAATCAAGCGTTTTAATTTCTCCTTGATGATAGCATATCTTAATGTGAATCAGCTAAAATCTGTAATAAATTAATTCAGACAAAAGGTATTTGATTTAAAGAATGTTCCCGTAACCCAACGTGCTGTAATGAAATTATTTCTAAACAGCAATGGGAAATTTAATTTCTGTTGTTTTCTTTGATATCTCGTTTTTCAAAGCTCACTTTTCACTAGCAGGCCTAAAATCATCACCTCTCTGTTTCCTGCTTTTTTGTTGTGGCTACTCTGCTCTTTAGTGACTTTTCTGTATGTACCAAACTGTATGGATAATGTCCTTTTATTAACCAAATGTTTCTCTTATTGCCAGCATCAACACAATACTGAGTTACCTTCCAAAACAAAGAAGAACGGTAAATCTAGCTTTGATGAATCGTGTTTTTGTTGATAGCATTTGTACTGGATAGCAACAAATCACTCTTGACAAAGTTCTCGTATCAAATGTTATGTTTGTAATGATGATTAAAGTTGTATTTACCTACGGATGGGAAAAATGTTATTTTTGCGAGAAATGTATGTTGATAGCTTAGGATTTTGGCATAGAACATAGGCTAACGACTTCGTATGGCTTTGGGGGCTCGAGCCGCTTTAAATTTTTAAAAGAGAGCTTAAGGACTAGCAAAATAACAGTAGATTATCTCTACTGAAGAAACTCAAAATTAAAATCGTGTTTTTTGCATTCGAGGTCAAATGCACCTTTCTTACACGGTCATGCTAGGATGGAAATGGGTCTTTAATATCTTGCTAAGGATAAAAACCCATTTTTACAATAGTATTTATTGAGTAGAATTTTGTGTCATCCCTGTGGAAATTGAAAGTCAATACCAATGTTTAGATACTTCACGATGTATTTTATAGTGTGATGGAGTATAGTTAATTTGAATATTTTGGCATGCATGAGTTTGCGGGTTTTTGGATTAGGCCCATTTACGTGGTATGAAAAAGAATACCCTATTCTTATAATTAGAATGCCCCTGGTTTTAAGAAGCCAACTATAAATGGTTCAACTGATACTTTTCTGCTTTTATTCTTTCTTTTATTGCAATGCATTAAGTATGGTAACACTCTTTTCTTCTTTCAATGTACAGTAAAGTTGGATATGAATATACATGTGCAATTGAATCGGACAATAACGGAATTACTATATTTATCGTCTATTAAAGGGCTTGTTTTCTGCAACACAAACAAGGGAAACCGAAGATCTTGTAAGGGCTGGATTGAGAAACCCAGTCAAAGTGGTTGTCAAGGATCAAGATTTAACTTCGGTATGAGGCTGAACCAGCTGTTTCTGTAGTTCAGTTAAGTTCAGATATTACAACAAGGATTGATCATTTAATGAAAAGCAACAAAACGAGTCGAATTGGGGGAAATGAATGGAGAGCTCTTCTGCATGGATATTACCCCCTGACATCTTACAAGCCTTATCTTGCATTTTTTAATTCTGCAAATTATACGAAGGCTCAATATATTTATCTATTGCACAAACGGGCCAGTGACGTATCATTATTCCCAAGTGGCTCCTTGTCACTTATGAAAGAACTAAAATGCAGGAACACCGCAATGTGCTGCCCCAAGTTGCGTTCCATTTTGTTCAACTTCTTTCAGCCTCGTTTAATACGATATGCAGCACTTTTAACACATAAATACTACAATCCTAGATAATTTCAAGGGGAAACTCATCCTGTGTTTCTTTCCATGTAAGCCTATGAATAAAGAATTTATTCGAGTTACTAAGCACATTTTATGTTTTCTGATTTCGCATAGTGACTTCTCTGTATTGATGTTATTCAGTCCAGTCCAGTTTAGTAAGATGTGTTGATAAATAAACATCACATAAGATCATTCAGGATGCTTAGCCTGTTTTTGTAGCATGTACCTCTGTTGCTAAAAATGTTTTTATTCTGCCTGATGCAGTTTTTACATCATTTTAGAATGAAAGCCGTACGCCAAGCTCTCTTCAAAACTTTTACATGGTATGTTTTGTCCTGTGTTTATAAACCGAGTAGATTCTTGGAGATTAACATTGGAAAGCATTACATAGAGTTTTCACTTAACTTCCCTGTATTTATATGTATCTGCGACACCAATTTGCAGAGGTTCTTTTAACATCAACTATACTTCTCATTGATCGTTTTCTTCCTTCTGTAGATTTGTGAAATCCAAGAGAAATTTAGTCAGTTGGTAGCCTTTTTGAAACAACACAAGGTGAAGAACAATTATTCTGCTTGATTTTTCTAGAAAACTTGGTTTAATGCATTTATGGTGTAGAATTAAGAATTGAATGGAGATGTTTACATCTTTAAAAAGACGTTAGTTTGCCAAAGCTTAGGTCGAATTCTCCCTACTTCAGAAGAAATCCATTGTTAGTGTTTTTTCTTGAAAAGATTATCTTTTTTGTCATAATTTTCATCTCGATACCTCAATTGTTTTGATATGTCTCTCACTAGAGCTCGACATCTTTTGTAAACATCACGAGAAATTACGAAATCTTTTTAGATATTATTGCTGGTCTCCTTTTGATCTTTCGAAATATCATTTTCCATCTTCGCTATCAACCTGTTATCTATCTATAATCTATTGATGTATTTGTTACTGCTATTGATATGGTTTTATTAGGCTGTCTGCAACAATATTACTTTTCATCTTTAACTATGCGGTAACTGCTAAAATGCTAAATTATTGCATTTTAATAGTGTTTATTTTTGTTTTAGGACGAAAAGCACATCGTCTTTTTCAATACCTGTGCCTGTGTTGAATATTTCTCAAGGGTTCTCAAATTGTAAGCTTTCTTTTTATCTTAGTGATATTTCCCATAAATTGGTATTCTTGTTATAATGTCCCCGTACCTGGAATAAAATTAACCATACCATACTTAAATGCAATTTAACTGAAAGGCTTGCACGAGAATTAGTGTTTACAATGCCTTTTTACCAGCCCAAATTTTTAAAAAAAGTGGATAACACTTATTCCTCGGAATAATGTTCTGGGTAACAGGCTTGTGTCTACATTTCCAATGCTATTGCCAAAGTTTTCTTCAAGAAGTGACGGCCTTCTTTTGTCAATGCCTTTAATATTTTGTGCATTTTTTGGACTGCTTAACTATTTAACTTTATTATTCAAAATAATATTATGTGTTTAAAAGTCACAGCATTTTGCTTTAAAGACCTTCACCAGTTGTTATATTTTTATACCTTTCCCATCATGTCCAATGCTAAAAATGACTTTGTTCTTTGTTTATATTTACTAAAAGCCAAAACTGTTTATATTTACTAAATGTATGAAGACTGGCCGTCTTGTTCTGATTGCTGAAGAATCGCTCAGATCCAAACATTCGGTTTTGGCTTTTAAACAGCAGTAGGGACACAGCCCCTGTTTGTTAGCCATCCAATCAATTCTTATTTCTCATTATATACTTGATTTTCCAATCATGCCTAGCTTTGTGGAACAAAATTAATTCAAACATCAGTTTTATGAAAAAGACAATATTCTTGGCCTAGGTCATTTTATTTTTTGATGCAATAACAGAAAAAGTGATTATTCTGTCGTAATTAATGCTGCAACTTTAAATGATTTCATTTCACCATTGCTAGAATACTGAAAAAGGCAGATCTTATGTCGCTCCATGGGAAGATGAAAGGAAAACGTGGCAAAATCTTCGATCTTTTTCAGCAGAAAAGCAAGTAAGAAGCATGTTGTCAGCTTAAGAAGTTAATAATATCAATGTTTTGTATATGTCTTTTGTTGTCAGTTTAGTTTTTTTAATTAAAGGGTTTTTTAAGAAGGACAGCTTTTTTCATGTTCTAACCTACTGACTGGTTCATGTTTTCAGAGGTCTTTCCATGTTTCAAGTGGTCCTTCCATGATTCGAGAGGTTCTCTGTGACGTGTGCTACAAATTCTTTTAGCACGTGATGAGTTATTTTCGAAATGTGGCAGACAAGAACTATGATTTCACAATAAATTAAAAACTGCTTCTTTTTCCAACATTTTTATTCGTTTTTACATTGTGATAATTACCCCAATGCAATTTCTGTTACGATATTGTTGTAGAGTATGATAAATCAATGAGAATATTCAATTTTGCGCACATATTGTCACTTCAGAAGAGATCCGAGTTTCAGTTTGTGACCTTTAAGAGATCATGAAAATGCAACTTTGTTACTGTTAATAAAGCATTTCCTTCATGTCAAAATTTTGCCTTCGTCTGAAATTTTATATTTCCCATAGGGGCATTCTGGTATGCACTGACGTTATGGCAAGAGGTGTTGATATCCCAGAAGTCCATTGGGTCATCCAGTTTGACCCTCCCAGCAGTGCTAGGTTTGTGAACCGATTTCATATTATCATAAGATATTGTCACTACTACACCAAAGGTTATTATTTTTTCTGTTTTTATAACTAGTTTTATGGTGTTCGTTTTATATTATTCCCATTCATTCATTCATTTCAATTCGGTGTGTATTCCTTTTTAGTGCTTTTGTTCATCGTTGTGGAAGAACAGCAAGAATAGGAAATATTGGTATGCAGTGATATTTTTACGTCATTCTTTCATCAAAGTGTTGCTTCATGCCTGCTTGCTCTAATCATGCCTGCTTGCTCTAAATTTGAACTACTCTTCACTTATTTAATGAAATTATATCGACTCTGTTCTGCAATACGTGTGGAAATTTACTTAATCTTTTCCCCACTTCTTGTCGTTTTAGGAAAAGCATTGGTTTTTCTAAACCCAGCCGAAGAGTCGTTTATAGAGTTCATAAAAATTAACCAAAAGGTATTAATGAAAGAACTTTTTTCTTCCTTTCCTGATTATTTTTTTCTAGATGTGTTCAGAGTTTACCTTGTTCAGCACTAGAAAAATTGAATCGTTTGTAGTTGTTTGACTTATAATTAGATACTACTGAATATCTTTAGCATAACAACTAAGTAATATAAGTGGTTCATAAATGAAAAATAAAAAAAAATTTGTCTAATATTTCCTGCACTATTTACTGTTCTCATATCAAGGAAATCAATTGAAATGACTCTTTGTGAAGAAATGAAGAGAAGATAAAAAGCCATGGTTTAAATATGAACTACCGAAAGATAAAATTTGAAAAGTATGATGTCACTTTCCGATAGGTTACAATTCGTGCTTTGTTTGGTATGAATTTATATGTTGTAATTTTTTGGAGTTTAGTCTGCTTTGTACTTAGACAATTGTAATGATTTTGGTAAATGAAATAAAACCCTAATACTGGGCTACCTCTCGACTGTTTTAGGCACCTCTTGAAGAATTTGAAAAAATTGATGATGCACAAAATGTTTCTTCGAAACTGAGAAAATTTGCTTCAAAAGACAGGTAAGAAGATATAAGAAGAAGGTCTTTAACTTTGTACATTTCTGTTTTTTTAAATTAAAGAATGACGTTGATAGAAAAATTGGAAAAATGATGTAAAAATTAGCGCCTTGTATTATTTGATGGCTTCCCTTGCTGCCTCAAGCTTCCCGCTACGATGTATTGATGTTGGACTTCATATCAATTTGTAAATAACTTTTGTTTCAGAGATTTATATGAAAAGGGGATACGAGCATTTGTTTCATTCGTTCAAGCTTACAAGAAACATGAATGTAGTCTTATATTTCAATTCAAAGGTAATTACTCATTTATTTATGAATGTAAATAAAATGAAGTAGATCGTTTCTGGCACAATCTAGCGGCTACGTAGGTTAATGAATCAAGTTAAAATCAGTTGTAATACACTGTTTTGTGTCTTTCTGCTTTTGTCGCTGTTCTTCTCCACGTAGACGTGTTTACAAATATTCTCATATTGTTTATAGAATGAATTATCATAAAACACTTTGAGGCTATTAGTAATTACCAATTGAGAGACAGCTTCTTTTCTGACTCCTTTACACTTAATTTCTTCCATCAGTTGATACATTTTCCATAAATACTCGTTTTGGTATCTTGAACCAATTTTAGCTTATGTATAACTTTGAAAAGAAACATACCTTGGCTCCTACTTTGTCTAATGTTTCCCCACTTTTACTAAATCTCGAATTTACCCATTATTTTGAACACACGGACGAAATGTCGTCAGCCGATTTTCGCGCGCTTTTCCCGATTTTGGTTATGCCGAGTCTCAGATATTGAACCCTCTCGTTTCTTTTCGTCAATCATGAATAAATTGGAATCTTTTACTTTATTTTTTCAATGAGACTGTGTAATGTTTACTAAGGTCAACTACGTAGATGATTTTCAGTCTTGCTATCGACTCGTTTAGAGGAGTTTAGAATGACATAAAAATGATAGAGTGGTACTTACAGATTGATTTGTATAATTTTGACTTGTGTTGCATCTTGTTGTGTTTCATTGTATTATGGACGTACAAATTTGGCTCCATTATGAAATTGCCTCCTTTGCCTGTCAAATCTAGAACTGGATATCGGACAACTTGCAAATGGGTTCGGATTACTTCATCTGCCAAAGATGCCAGAAATTAAGAGAGGCGTTATTGACGGTTTTCAAAATACAGATGTTGATATAAACTCGATACCATACATTGATAAAACAAGAGAAAAACAAAGACGGCTTAAGTTAAATGAAAAAGAGGAGAAAAAAGACATGAATGATAAAGATTTCAAGCACAAAGACAAGTCATGGTCCAGAGAGAGGGAGAAGAAGGTAAAAAAGCAACTCCGCAAAGAGAAGAAGGAAAATCTAAAACGTAAAAGGGGGTTTGCTGGACATAAATTTGATGATGACGATGTTGATGAGCTCAACAGGGAAGTAGGCTTAATGAAGAAGCTAAAAAAGGGGAAAATTACAAAAGAGGAATTTGACATAGCTATTAATGATGTTGTTGACGATGATTTGACATGATATTGCACTTAATTTATTATTTTTACAGAACAGTTATTCTTTGTACAAATTATGCTTTGGATCGTTTGTATAATTAATTTATATTTGAATAAAACAATTTAACAGATCTTCTAAACATTAGTTCAACTTGGCCTACAGAATGCAACAATGCTTTCCATGCATCTTTATGTTTATTTCAGTTTGTTCATCAATGTTAGCTTGCTTTTTTTCTGGTTACCTTATTTCCTCTAATAAACCCTTTTCTTCAATAAATGCTGCATACCGCAGAGCAGTGCTCTATTAAAGAAATGACAGAAATATGCTAAACATTATATGGTTCATTCTGCATTTTATGTAACAATAACAAAAAACGAGGTCCTTTTAAACTCCTTATTCCTAAGTTCCCATATCAAGCCAAAATGCCCAATGTCTGTTCTGCCTCTCTTCGTCGAGTGTACTTTTCATCAACTTCTTTAACTTCTTTGGTTTGAGAATAAGAATAGTGCAAGAACAGCCCAGCTTCTCGTTTGTGCTTATCCTGTAGCTTTTGAAAATGTTGAATATGTATATAGTTTTGTGGCAAATAACTTACAAATCATGTACAATTTTCTCAATTAGCATCCAAGGTTGAATTTTTAGATTTGATGATATTAAATTCCGCTCTCTATAAAAAAGTTTTATTAAATGAAACACAGTATTCCTGATAGCGCTACTCGTGCACAAGACGTAAACAGTATTTGCCAAGCCAGGAGCAAGAGTCAATTGTGAAGTTCTATACATGTCATCTTTTCACAACATAAATTTTAAATATACTCTTAAATAAAAAAGCATTAAGTTAACCTACTAAAAGTTTCCAGTTTCAATTAGATAGTGATGATGCTAATTGCTACAACTGATTAAACAATAGTTAACATTGAAATGTCTGTAGTGCATTGAGAAATGCTTACATTCTTGATAACGACAAGCTTGTTGTATAAGTTATGAGAGCGAGCAGTTAATTCTCCCCCCCTGCTTCCTAGCATAAAGTATTCAATTGTGGAAACAGTTCATGCAAAGACGGATGTTTTTGTTTATTACATTCCATCGAAGCTTCAAATCGTACTTTAGTTTTATTTTGTTTTGTGAGCATGTGATCTTTGCTTGCCGGGCGGACAAATTTTTTGTGACTCTCAGCAAAGCGAGTTACATGATATTAATAAAAAATGAAAAGTATTTATCTAATAACACAAAAATAGAAGACACTGAGTTTTTCAAAATATCAGGGGTAACATGCGGAGAACTGAACAACGGATTAATCGGTAAGATGAACAAGCAAGTAAATCTTTTAGCAAGTTAGTGAATTCTCATTGTAGTCTCATTTATTTCTTTCGATAACTACTCGTACTCAAGAAATATTTGGAAAACGATACAAAGCCTAAATAACAGGGTGTTATTTGAACATAAGTATCAAATCTGGTGCAACATGCTCCTGGACAGTTGAAAATACTTGTTGGCAGAATTTAAATGACAAAAATCAATATGTAGAATTTGTTACTCTTTTGTCAAAAAAAATCTTTACGAACTATATGGAGAATTAACAATAAAATAGTATCGCCTTCGTGATATGTGCATCTAACAAGTTGTTCAACAATGTACATTTTTGTATAAGCAACTTTAACCCATAAGAGGCGACGTCAAGAGGCATGGTCTAGTAAATTTATAACTAAGGCAAAAGAAGATGTGACAATCATTTGATAATATTATAATCATTCCTAAATGCAAAGAAATGTTTTTGGAATGATACAGCGATTCAAATCAAAAGAACTAAAATCACAGGTTTTGTTACGGATATTAACATGAGAATAAATACATAAACTGCGGGCCTTCTGTGTTTAAACTATTTTTCAGTCATGGATAATCTCAAAATCATTTGAAGTTCTTCGTCTTCCTGTTCTTCCTGAGCTCTTTGCTTGAACAATTCTCTCTCTGACATTTCCAATGCTCGTCGCAAATCTTCATCAATGACGTCACTACTCGGTTCTCTTACCGCCTCCACTCTATCTGCTTCACTTTCATCCCCAGGGAACAGTAAGCTTTCCTGAATTGCCCTAAATTCAATTCAAGGACACAACTAGCATTATTGCTATGAGCAAAGACTACATTAACAGAAAACAGCAAATTAATCCAAATAAAAACACTGCTGAAATAATTTCTTTCAAACATGATCACACAATTTAAATGATTTCAAATATGCTACGATTCAATGTAATTCTTGTCCTATGCAGACTTAAAAGTAGCCAAGAATTGACATAGGGATGATCAGAAGTATTTGCTCGATACCTTTGGGGGTCATTTCGGCCATACCCCAAGGCTTCCAGCAGGGTCACATCCTGTTCTGGATCACCATCTAGTAAACTCTGCTGAATGGCTAACTGCAAAAGCTCATCGTCTTCATCTCTGTAGCCACCTGAGAAGAAACCAATACAATATAAGACTCACGTTGAAAGTGGAATTATAACCTAGACACATTCAAATTACAGTGGCAAAGCGGCTGTTGGGTTTGATTTCAAAACAAAATATAAAAATAGTCATTGCAACATAGCCATAGTCGACTCCCATTAAAGTCACAACAAATAAAAAGGTACGACTTTCTAGCGGTGTGTATCGGTAGGCAAAGTTTAAATGCGTTTGAAGTTTGAAGGGACTATGAACAGGAGTGTGATGTTAAGAGGAGTGTCTCTATCTGGAGTTGACTTCACTCTGATATTATTCAAAACATTTTGAGTAGCAATCCATGTAGAGACTTAACACTGTGCTTGTTGTAAAAATTAAGAAACTGAATGATTACTTTGATTAGAATAAACATTTAAATCCGAAGCCTAACTTATTTAAAACTTGGAGACTTGAACAACGAAATAAAACGCTTCCATATATATAAAATAAATGTGCATATAATGTAGATACATAAGAAATCTTCTTAAACCTCAAAAAGCTGGAATCAATCAATAGCAAGTTACTGAAACTGTTGTGCAGTTTATGGAATGATGAAGCTCATCGAAATGGAACGAAGAAAAATGTGTTTATACGGACAACAGGGATATAAAGAAGTGATAATTGACCACTAGTAAAGGGTCAATAGTGTCCAAAGCAGTTCCATAGAGCAGAAACCTGTTACCTTTCTAGTTAGAAAGTACAGCGAATCAGTGTTTACATAACCGATAAACGAGTAATTTTGACTCAACAATATTTTTTAAGCAGCAGAAATGCGCTACCGATAATAGTCTAAAATTTTGACAATAAATTGCACAGACTTTGCAAAGCAAAAACGATTCAGTATACAAGTACCTTGTCTTTCGTATGCTTCAACTCCTAGCTCTTTGTAGCCATGAGGCAAGTCAAATATCAGCTTATCAATCAAGCATCTGACTTTCTTGTGCACCTGTCCTTCAGCCCCAGCTTCGCTCGGTTCATCAGGATCTGGAACAGACAGATTGCCAGCCTCATCTTCGTTCAAGGTGATCAACCCTTCAGGTAAAGACTCGGTTCCGTTAAAGTTTCCGAACGTGACTCTTGCGTTCAGAACATGGAATAATGGGATCTCTAGAAGTAAAGATGACAAGATGAGTAGTGAAACCTTATAGAAATAATAGACTCTATTTCACATAACAATTTAATCTAACTACAAAGCAATGAATTTAAACAGAATTGGAGAAATGTGTCGCATTATCACTCCCACTTACAGCTTTCACCCAAGTATCTTGATTTTCTCTACATTAAGCATTCTTCACTCTTTTACAGAAGAAAAAACTTCCGATAATGTGGATCCATCACACTAAATGACATTCTTGTAATAGCTTTCGACTTCAAATTAAAGAGAAGGAAAAAAAGTTATAGGAACTACAAAATCTTTTTGGTATCTTGCTTAACTTAACTTGGTTATTTTAAGAGAAGCATGTACATCAGTTTTAAAAATATTCGTTCCAAAAAAAGGAGGTATTATAATTTACTTTGGTAAATTGGCGTTCTATTTCCAAGTTCCAAAAAATTTGGGAAGATGAAAGTTTAAAGAAACTGTTACGTTGTAAGGTTTTACGTACAGGATTAGGACTAAAAAGGATGAAAATGAGACCTGGATGCTAGCCTGCATGCGAGGCACCTCAAGCGTCGAAGCACTTGCGCAGAACAGGCAATCATGGCAAAGAGGTCTATGCTCCCAGAAAAGAAATGAGGCCTAAGATCATAAAATTTCGACACAACCCTAAAAGGCTACGGTGAGAGTATCCAGTAACGTTTACTTGATACGTGAATATGAACAGAAAACTTACCGATTTTGACCGGGAATCCAGCAGGCAATTGCAGCGTAATAAAGTCTCTTAGTTTCGCGAAATGAGTATTGCTGTTTGCCTTTAAAAAGAACATGTTTGAAAATAAATTAATGTTTGCCTACGAGATATTAAATAAACTATGGGAATACAGTTAACAAAATCTCAAGTTAGGGAAAACAAGATCGCAAAAAAGTTATCGTTTTTCGTTTTTTATTAGATATGTAAAAAAAGTACTCTTTCATTCTTAACAAACCTATCAAGTTTATTACGTACTCATTATCTCAAAAAAATCTTTATTTAGTATGAAAAAATTAATTTCGTCATTTGAGCAATCCTTAAGTGTTGAAATTGGTCGAGTAAAATTCAACAGTCGCTTTACAACAGCTATCGAGGATGTTTATACTAAAAAAGGCCGGTAGAAGCAATTTAAAAGCATATGATTCATACCATGAGATTAATGACTGGAAGAACTTGATCTTGCAGTGACAATGGAAAATTATCACACAGCGCAAGTGTTGCTGAAAATTTCTGGGATTTCGAGGTCATTCTTTTGCATCTCCCGATATCTAAAAAAGAAATTTTGTCATAAAATTCATATTATTGGACGATCTGTTAACAAAATGCCAACAAATAATACACTGTGCCTGAATTTAATTCATGAATTTATCTCAAATGAAAACGAAAACCCGTACTTACGTACACCGTATACCATATAGCTTTCTTTTGTTATTATAGAAGAATCTAGCCTATCCTAAATATAAGAAATACCTCTCAATGTGCAAAATCAGTTGAGTGTGTGACAAACTGGCTGAGATATGGCCCCATTAGCAGACGTTTTTTCCCCATAAAACCTCTGTAATTTGGTCTTGGTTCATTACTTTATGAACCAGGCCAGAATAACAGTAATCCGTTAGCAAACTTTAAAACTTTCATTGGTCATATCTCGCCCAATTTTGAAAACATCTACCTGATTTTGCATTTTGAGAGGTATTTTATGCCGTTTTTTCAGATTATATGGTCGAAATTAAGAATTTCTAAAATACTTCGGTACACACGTCACACTTCGGTACACTATACCACTAGCTATGTAACAACTTAACAAAGAATGGCCTAGTCACATCAATGAGATAATTTACTTAATATGTCTTTCACTAGGGAAGGATTAAGTACCAGTGACGTTCTGTCATTAGTGACCCAAAATGGCAATGAATAGTTGTTGTTTGACTTAAAATGCCAATGGCAAACGGCAAACGAATGTTGTTTAACTTAGAGGGAACCTTCCATTAATAACATCCTAGCCAAAAATTTCAGGCTTTCTGACTCCCCTCTCGTTGTATAATCTCATATGCTTTCAAGCTGACGATACCCACTGTTTGAGCTTACGAACTCTGTAGATATCTCCTTACTTGGAAAGTAACCTCCATTAGCGGATACCTCTAGACAATGGACAATTCTCAACAACGGACAGCTAATTTTGTCCCAAATGGTCGAAACGCTCTTGAAACACAGCGGAAAATAACACTGGTCCGAACGGTGTCCGTAATATGGAGGCTCCACTGTACAATGTCTTCAACATTTTAACTATCAAAACACAAGCCATTATCTTATCTACAACCACGATCTATTGACTTCTTTGCGTTCTACTTCAAGAATCCGGTCCAAAACACACTTCAATGATTTTACAGCTTAACTCTCCCTTCTTGAATTCCCAAACATCGAACGAGCTTTAGGGCGCATTAAAATACTTATTACACAAGCAAACATAAAATCAGCTTCTTACCTTTCCCAGGATTTTCCTTTGGATTAAAGTATTGTTCAATTGAAAGCCTGAATGGATTGGTCGTGTCAGGATCCAATGCTTTTTCATATAATTTACTCTACGAAGCAAAATTTATACAAAGTATATAACTGTTATACCGATCAGTATCATTTAGGCTGGCTGCTAACTTTGTATGACGTCACACGATGCACTTTCCAAACACAAACAGCACTCACAGATGACGCTAACAAGAGGATGTTTTATAAGCAGAAATCCATTGAAACTACTTGGATCGAGTTACAGTATGCGTTCTAGCAATTACATACGCCAGTCCTACTCCTACATCACCGAGAAAAACTGCAATGTAACAGATCACCTAATACAAGATCTGGTCTTAAATAAAGGGACGGTACGTATGTAAAATGGAGTCACCGGTTGATAACAAAAGTATGAAACCTAAAAAATATTGGCAAAACCACTACTTACGGTAGAGTCTTCCTCGTCTTGATGAAACAAATTGAAAAATGATGGAAGGCGTGATTGTGACTGCGTTTTCTCCTCTGCAAAAAAAGCGTATTAAGATCTAAGAATAGTTCATTCATACCCTCTCAAGTAAATAACGATGAAAGTTGCCGGAACGCAATCAGCACATAAACAATCATGATCAAAATCAATTTTAATCGCATAAAGAAGTGGAATACTTTGAGGACGCGGTTTAAACTGGCAAAGGAACCTTGGTACGTGGAATTCTTGTTTAGAACAGAGAAGCTTAAAATACTTACACATAACCCCCTTCTGTTGCGAAATGCTCCTATTACCTAATATGCTACTGTATTAGTGTATTACGGCTAAATTACCTTTAAACCTCTCTCTATCTTCCTCGGTCATGTGTTCGGTTCTAGTTCGAGTGATGACTTCCACTCCAGTGACATTATAAATCTTTGATTCATAGCCATTGATTACTTCACATTTATCACCACCCCAACCCAAGAAACCAGATCTTTGCCTGTAAAGATTCAAACCTTTTAGAAAAAAAATTAATCGAATTACCGTCTAAATAAATCAAGTGAAAGTCCTGTACCAACATGAGCCCGATATAAACACGAGTTATAAAATTATTCAAAGCGAGACTAATGCCGAGTCTAAATCTATAGCAAGCCAACCACTCTCATTTTTCTGACGTTCAAAAAGCAAAAAATAAAAACATTCCTTAAATCAAAAACAGCCATTTGTCATAATTTAGAGGGTTGTTTTGTTTCTCGCAACCTTCCTCAAATACTGCTACCAACATATCAAAAGTAAACGCTGGAATTGCAGATAGAAGTTGTTGGCGCCGATCTGTAATTCAATGGAAACCCATCTTAAAAAGACTTGATTTACAAACTATTAGTCAATCATTAGCCTTAAAAATGCATGTTGCTAATAATGTGCCTTTACAGCTAGAAGCCACCGAAATATATAAAACAGGCTTACTGCAGACAACTAAGAAAATATGTTAAGTAATCGAGTCTTTATTAAAGTGCACCTGTATAACGTCATTGTGCAGAAATACCTTACCGTGTGAATGAGAGTCTTTCTGTGTCTAGGGACGTTGTTATATTTGGTGACGTCATTCTCATGCTTATAATGTCAACTGGAGGCTTAACTGAATCGAGACTGACTGACTCTTGCCTGTTGGGAATGAAAAGAGATCAAACGTCTTAAAACACTGATCAAATTTTAAATAACTTAAAAGCTCTATTAAGCCCCCTTCTTTTTCAAGCCCCCTCTCTATCAAGCTACCGTTATCAAGCAAAAATTCAAAATAAGCCCCACTCTCTATTAAGCGCTCCCTCTCTTAAGCCCCTGATTTGTATGACATTTTCATAACAAAAAATGAATAGGGGCATATTTATAACATTTTTTATATTGAATTATTAAAAAGCCCTCTCTAACAAGCCTTCCTTTTTTAAGCACCCCATCTGAGACTGACAAAAACAAATAAGCCCCCCGAGGGCTTAATAGTGCTTTTACGGTGATAGCCTGTCTCAATCAACAATGTTGTGCAGAAAAACTTTGCCGCAAACTGGAGTTTCTATTTCGTCCTATACTTCTCAGGATGTTGAGTAAACTTTCTCGAGATACGAGTTGCTTATCAATGTCATTATTCGTTAGAATTTCAGAGCAAAAAGTAAAGACTGAAAAACAAACCAACTTATTACTAAGATAGACATCTATGAATTTATTTATCAAAATACGGTACCTGGAGAAATAAAAAAAGAAAATGAAAAGTTGAGGCCAGTTTCAATTTGCTACAAAACATTCTAACTTTGAATTCGTACCTAAGTTTAATGACTTCTTTCCAAAATGTTTTTTTCTCGTGATTTACTTCGAAGAGATGGGAGGAATTTCCTGCAAACATAAATGAAGAGCACATGACAGGACGTATGAAAGGAGTCACTGAAAAGGCATCACAAAACAAATTGCAAGGTTTAAGCTAGATATCTATTCTCCTTGGCTAAAGCAAAGCTGATTAACGAAAAGTGTTTATCGACAGTTGAATATCTGTTTCCTCAGAAAGTCGGTTCTGGTTTTCCTGCACTGCCTTTCCCGTCTCAAGATAGATAGCTAGTTCACAATGTGACGGAGCTTCAAGATTCTAAAGCTTAAATTTAAAGAAAAGCCGGAACTTCCCTCATCCTACGTGAAAATTTAGCAACAACAAGTACGACACTGTAAGATACTTTATTGAAAACATGAGCCAAGGGGGGTATGAAAGACCCTGACTCTAGAAAACTTGCAAGAAGGTCTCAACAGAACCTGCTGGACAATACAATTTGGTTTTATAGAACATGCACTGTGTTATATGTAAAAGGGGCTTTGAAGAAACCAATTAGGGGGCAACCACTCCTCAAGCCTAGGGTACAATTTTCTGTTAAAGATAATAGGTTAGTTTCCTTTGTTACAAGAATAACGGCATGAGCCCTTTGAAGCTTCGAAAATGCAAAATAAAACAACAATTCTCGTGTCTTCAGTTTTCTCAAAATTATTGCAAATCATACTTTCACATGGTTTTCGGTGTATGTAGAGCAATATTGAATCATATAACTTACTTTCGCCTTTAAATATAAAACTTTGTTTGCCACGTTGCCATGACATTTGATCAAACCCAACCAATGTGCTATCGATTCGAACATTTGCACCTGTTAATAAGATGAACCATTTTAACACATTGCCATAAGAAAACACAAATACTGTATTTGCAGAGGCTGATTGACATTTCTTATTTAGATTGTCAATGTCTTACACAATCATTTACTATATATTTTCATCCATATAATAATTCAATGGTTTATACATTTGCTGTGAATTGTTGAAAATGCAAAAGAACTCTTCAACTCAGTAATTACCATTGAAAATCTTACACAGATGTCCTTGCTTAAACTCAATTTTTGATTGTACACAGTGTATAAAACTTACTAAGCAAGAATCATAGCCAGTTTAAAACAATTGAGATAGAGATGGAGAAACAAGGGATGCATCAATTTACCCAATTGGGAAAATGTGTACATTTACTTTCATTAGAAACAATGCCATTTGGGTCAAAAAATATTCACCTTGTTTAAAATGGTACTTTTGTCTAATTTATACATTTTATCAAAAGTGCTGATCTGGAAAATATTTATATCATTTGGGTTATTATGTCTGATTTTTTTATCAATTAGCAATTGAAGAGCCCTCTAATGTAGCAATATGGTATAGTTAAAAATCCCCTTGTTGGAAAAGATGTTGTCAGAAAAGTTGAGTACAATCAAATCCCTTTGCCCTTTTACTCTTAAGAATATAATAATTATAACATTTCATATTCACAGGGGTTAATTTTCTCAGCAAATGAAATTAATGTTTTCAATCAAAGATCTGTTTTGCTTGTCCCTGGACATTCAAGCCAAAAAGTTGACTTTGAACAAGAGTGACAAATGAAGGGTGCTTGCTTCTTATCCTGACATGCTGAAACCCTTTTTCATAAAACAAATATGATGGCTAATCTATCATGTTTTAGATTTTATTGAACATATCAAAAGTGCTGTTAGATTCTTTATATGCTTTTGATGCTCTGCATAAATGCAAGGAAAGTTACTCAAAGGGTTTAATTTTATAACAATACATAACACATAAGCATGAGAATTTTACCACTTTTCCATATCCTGTAGGTATCACTTGGGCACATTCTGGAAACAAATGGCACTGAAAAAAACATTAAAAATTGAGCCAATTTAATAATGTATTATCTTGTTCGAACATATATGAACTTCATTAAGAACTTTAGAAATCAAATGTGAAATTCAACATCTTTTTGGTAATTAAAAGTTTTCTATTCAATTCAAAACTATTTCAATTCAAAATGTACTTTTGTGAAAAAACAGATAAAGGTAAATATCAGATGGAAAATAATAGTTCAACACTTTAAAACACTGATCAAGAACTAATAGTATACTGAAATTAGGCCTTTTTGCTTGATGCGAGCTATCACTTGCACTCGTATCAGCACTTGTGCAAACCCAACCATGCAAGCGTTTGCACAAGCAATACAGGAAATTATGAAAAATAAATGTTTTGTCAATTAAAACAATTCTAGTCATCTTTTGTGACCTAAGCAAGTGACATAGACAATACAAAGCTGGTATATCAAAACACAGGAAATATAATTAAGCCGAGTTAACCACATCTCAACGGAAAAATGCATTTATAAACCAATTCTACGGTGTATGTTTAGGAATACTATAGGCACTTAGTATTTGAACTAATTAGCACTTGGAACATTTTCTGGACAGTTAAAGCGCTTTTAAAAAAAGGTTTGGAATAACATTTTGCGATCATCTGGCAATAATTTTGCAATAATTTTTTTATGACCTTTGTGATGTACATCAAATTTATAAACGAAGCAAATTTATATTGGGTAAAGTATTTAATCTTTGTTGGAGTGCATTAAAGACCATCATAACAATTCATTTTCATTTGATAATGATATTACCTTAAAAAAAGTACCTTATAACTAGATCATATGGTTTTTTTAAACATTACAGACACTTTTACCATTAATGATTAATATTATCATTTTTAGAGCAATCGCCCTCACAAGGAAAACCATGGAAGCACAGGGCCACTCGCATGGGCAATTTATTACAAAAAGGTCTAACACATCCAAAAAAGTGCCATTAATACAACAATATAAATGAATGGCCCCGATGTGTTTATTTACATAAGGCTTACCCCAGCTTGAGAATTCCCACTTCATTTCAAGATAAAAGTCATCTGCCTGAAGCAAAGAAAAGTTTTTTTCATTAGCAAAGTAAAAGCAAAAATAAAATAAGGAAAATTATTTGCAGATCTTTTACTGAAAAAAGTTAACGACTTCCATCAGCACAATTTGCAAAGAAGGTGATCTTGGAAGTATAGAAGCAAAACTTAATTGAAGTGATACTAACTTGATTTTTTAAGCACTCAAGTTTTTGAAATACTGGCATCAAATTACTTGGAAACTTAGGTTATTTATGAAACAAATTTATGTATGAAAATTATACTGTCTACTATATTAATCAAGCCAGAGGTTAAAATCTAAGCAGCAAGGTTTTTTTATGGTTTATAGCAAATGATGTTTAAGTTCGATCACAGTCTGTTCATTGAGTCACATATAAAAAACTCCTGACCTCTTCCAAAGCTTCAAGGATTTGTGGTATTCCCCCAGTTCGTTCAGTCAATCTCTGGTATTCTCTATTTTGTATGATCAAAGCTAATAATTCTGGATTTCCTGTGCCAACTGCTTCCTGTACAACTTAAAATAAAACTTATTAAATAATAAGCTTTTCCATATTTATTGCAAATATTCTCAGAAGAGTAATTGTACCATTCTGCAAAACCTCACAAAATTTATTGCATGTTTTCAAATATTTACTTTACAAATAATTTACATAAGAATACAATATAGCACACTGTCAGGTGGAAAAAATTAGTTCACTTTAAGATTCTGATCATAAAAGCATGTATACCCAAGTTACTGACAATTTAGTTACCAGCACAAAAAGAGAAAGCATTTCAATGTCAATGCAAACATGACATCAATAAAACCAGGTTTTATGTGCTTTTCTGTTGTATTAACAATGCAACCAACTTTCTTTTAAAATTAGGTGTCAAAAGCTTGGATATACAAATGTTTGAAATAGTTGACATGGGAACATACCACTCCAGCCTTCTTTGTTTGTTGCATTTGCATCACATTTGTGTTGAAGTAAAACTCTGACACAATCAACCCTTCCAAGTGTTACAGCAAGGTGGAGTGGAGTTCTCTTGTGGGGATCAGTTTTCTCATAATCATGCTATTGATATAAATACAAAAAATTTAAAATCGAAAACATTACACAAACTTTAAGAGCAAAATTCTGTCTGTAGCACAATAATATTCTTAGATTTTTTATTCTTAAGAAATTTGTCAAAGGAGAAATCTATCTGTATCTCATTTTGGCCTAAATAGACAAGCCACACCTAATCTAACATCTATATTTATGGTCAACTAGGAAAGAAGGAAACTTGATAATACATTAAAAATACTTGCATGGAAAATATCAGTTCATGTGTTAATGGACCAAATGTTAGAGCATTGCCACTATTTAAATTAGAAAAAATTACATCTAATTAAACTTTAGAGACAAATCAAAACAAACCCCAGGATGGAAACAAACCCCAGGATGGCAGCCTAGGCTGGAAAATATGTATACATGATTTTGACATTTGAGCAGTCTGACTTTCCAAGGTGCAATCTGTAAGAAGTGTCAACAGGGGCAAGCAGAGTACTTTGGTCAGAAGCAATAAGTCTTGGGTGAGGAAGAATGGAGGTGTGTTCCAAACCTTTCAGAAGGTGTAATTGAAGAAGAATTCATGTATGACTAAGGATGATAACACCCAGACTTTCTGGAAAGAAATTACTATTTGGTACAAGTTTTCCAACAAAAATACCAGTATACCCAGAAAAAGAAATAATTTTCAAAGATTATATGAAATAGCTTTTACAATTTCAAGGTGAGGGTGATAATGAATATAAAACTGTCTCTTCCCTAAACAACTAATAGCTAAAAATATAATGATATCAAATTTCAAGTTTAGTTTGAATGGGACTGGTCTTGACTTAATTTTTTAGCACCTTACATAAAAAGGAAAAAATCCTTGAAAGACCCCCAACTTAATATATGAAAACACTGGTGCAAATGATTAGAAGGTAAAAGATCTGATAAAGAAAATCAGAGATTTAATAACAGCAGCGAGAATATATTTTTTAAGAAACGTCTGCAGCCAGAGACAAGAAATTAGAAATTAGGTCTGGTTTGATAGATTTGATCTGATTTGATAGGGAGTAGGGGTAAGCTTTACTTACTGACTTTTAACAATAAATACAATTTATCAACAATAAAAATTGCAATGATTTTGGTTACCAATTTTGAGGTTAGTGCTTCATCCAGTTGCACAGGCTCGTCATTCCAAATATGGCAATGGAGTGGATAATCTTGCAGAATAATCTCACTATTCTTGTATCCAGGAAGAGCCATATCTTTACTTCATTGCCTTGAAAATAATTCAAGTTCTGTTAATATTATTAATAGGTTAATATACAAAATAGATAACTAAAAAAGTAATAAAACTATGTCATGTAGGCATATGCACTTTTATGATGGTTAAGGATAGTCAATTCCATTCAAAAACCTGTGTTTATCAATACTTCGATACAACATTAGCATCAGAGCTTGTTTTGAAAAATTGGGTGGGATTGATCCTTAAAATGACCACAAACTCTAAAAGATATATCCAAATATTAGGCTACGATATGTGGGAGGAAGTAACTGCTTGCTAACATGAGTTGATGACATAACTATTGTATTCGTAAATAGGTACCTAGATTTTAGATATATGTTTTCTTATACCATCCTTTTTAAAGAAAAACAATAGATATCAAATTATTTTTGAACTGAAGATGAAATCCCACCTCAGGTTAAGATTCTTTCAACGCAGGTTTGGCTTTGGAATTTTCCAGCTGCAATGTTCGCGAAGATCCCAAAAACCAGTGTAGCGATCACAGAAATTGCAAGCAATGATTTGCAGTTTAGGCCAAGAGATTACACCGTCAGTCAGTAAATGAAAACTTGCAACGTCTGTAATTAAATCTTTAGTATTATAAATGATACATTGTCCAGGTTCAACATTTGCAACTAACCTAAGTTATTTTGTCTTGAATGTTTAAATGTTATTTCCAGGTTTGCGTTCATCTTATTGCACTGCTGAAAAAATTTCGCGTCTGAGTAGGTCCTTGAATCCCTGTGATCTACTAATTAAAATGGGGGTCTTTCGTCATTCTTTTATATTTTGAAGATTATACACATCTCATCTGTAACTCTTTACTTCTTTGCATAGCTTGGGTCGCAAGGGCTTACGTGGGGAAAGATTTCCAAGGAGGACTGAAAATTGATGAAAAAGGACACCAGCTACACTGAGTGCCATAGGATCTTAATGCCTCCTTACTAGGGTCCAGGAGAAACGCCTTGAAGATTCTCACGATTTGAAGCTAATTTATTTATAGTTAAAGTGTCTTTAAAATTTCAAGAACTTTGTTTGCAATCTACCATAAACGTGCCCGGAAATAAGCATATTTTTCAGACCCGAAAATAATTTCGGCTCTTTTACTGCAAGAGAACGTTCTTGCTGAAGAGAAATCAAATTTTACGGAATTTCTATTGTAAATCAATCTTGTTTTGAAGACAAAACATTTCATGCACTTCCAACAGGCCAAAAGCGTTTTGTCGATGAGAAATTGGTGGTTTTCTTTGATTCTGCATGGTCACTTTCACTTTCTATTTCATTGTGGTGAAAATATTTAAGTTCAACGGCAAATATAACTGCAAAGGATCAGGCTTTGATGAAAATAATTTGATTTTTATAAATGACTAAACCAATTAAGAAGCCAATAGAATTCATAATTTTGTTACTTTGAACATCAAAACAAATTTTGCTGACGACTCAATTATCTTTCACGGCATTTTCACGGCGTATCATCGATCGACAGAAGAAAGAAGACCTGAGAAAGTACAACACACTTCAGAATACTGAACTATGGAAATCAAGTTTCAAAAGATAAAACAACGTAATAAGGAACGTCAATACAAAGCTTTTAAAGAAAAACATTCTATAGAATGTGGAGACTGTAACATTGCATAACTAAAACTTTGAAAATTTCTAGTTAGGATTTTTGCCAATTTAAAAGCTTTTTTTGAATGAAAATGTAAAAGCTAACCCAAACATGGAATCCGGAGGAAATATCAAACTGATCTTGAAATGTTTCCTCAGAAAATGAAACAGAAAGTACAAAAACTATTTTCTTGTACAAGAGAAATCGAGGTTTCTTTAGAATATAAACATCGGATGCTGATTAAAAATTAAGCACAAATAAAGATTATGGCGATAGGAAGAATGTCACGTTTGATTGGCTTATTTTCTTTAGTTTAAACCAATCGGTGACTCAGGGATACGCTGCTCAGGCTGTGTTATAAAATTGCTGGTGAAGAATATTTTTATATAAATGAGCCTAACAAAGTACTCTTTTGTAGCTTGGACCACCAGAAACTGTGAACTCCCTCAAATCAATGGGTATGGTTGCGAGAGCAGTTTGGCTTCGTACCTAGAGAATAATTATTGAAGAGTAAATAATACAGGAAAAATCTTTGTTAATAGAATAACGGGTCCACTCTAAATAGAATCATTCGAATTGGTGCACATGCAAATATGCACATTTGCTGGCTCACTATTGCACTCCCAAGTGACTGTTTGTGCACTCCAGAGACATCTTTAAGAGCTGTCATAAAATCATAGCCTGCGGCAAGACTGTGTTGAGCAATTGAAAAGGAAAGAAAAAGTAACAGAGTCTGCAATCAGGCTATAAAAATCAAGAATGGTGTTGGGAAATACTTGCAAGACAATTTATTTTTTTACTGTAGTTCTTATGAATTCTAGCTAATCACTGTCACTTTCAGTATTCTCCATGTTTCCTTAAGGAATATTTTCTTGATGAGACTTTTAAACTTTAGCATCTTGCATAGGTATGAAACAACATTTTCTTCTTTCAATTTTTCATGCTATCGTGAAAAATTTGAAGTAATGATTTGAGCTGCGCTGGCTTTGGCTTTTGGTTCAAAATTAACTCCCATACTGCATGAAGGGAAATGATAAGCCATTTTATAGACAAATCCAAGCATTAATGAAATAAAATTGTCTTCCTGACGTGTTTTACGAAAGATCTGTTAAATCATACTTTTATGATTTTTTCTTGCAGAACATCCTAGACATGACATAAATTGAAACTATGCACAACTGAAACTTTTATTTGCTTTTTTCCTTGTTCACATCTACACAGGGTTGAGGAAACTGACTCCCGAAATTCAGCATCCGAAAATCAACATTATTTGAAAAGCGCAGACGAATTTTTAAACTCATTCAGATAAAAGAGCTCTTTTGGACGAGCAGACCAGTGGCGAATCTAGCCTTAGAAATCTGGGGGCGGGAACCAAAGCTAGCTATTACTGCGCAAACAATTAGAATGTAAAGCAGTGGCGTAGTGGCTCAAGATTGGTAACACGGCATCAATTTTGGCTCCCCCTAGAAAGGTATCACCTTGGTACAATTATATCAGGGCTTTGTAAAGGTCCTCTCTATGGCTGGTAGCAAGAAAAGGTTTGAAACTATAAAATTCTAGGGATGACCAGAAACTATATTTAAATATTTACAAAATTTGTAGGTTTAAGCCCATTGAAGAGAAACAATTTTGCGTGGTAAAATTTTCTATAGTAGTTATGTCTTATATCCAGCCTCAATGAGATCAAGCAAATCATTCTGTTTCAATATAGAATTTCAAATCATAGAATTTTGATATGCAATCGTAAATTGCCA
Source organism: Rhopilema esculentum (assembly GCF_013076305.1). The sequence continues at coordinate 1,811,005 of NW_027019317.1, forward strand.
AGGTATACTGGGATGGTATTGGTATTTCTCTGGGCTGGGTTCCAGAGCCAATACGGTTTCAGTGGGATGCGGAGAAGCTTGCTTTGGACTCACCCTGCACAACCCACAATCAGGGCCCCTGGCTTGTTAAATAAATGCAACAAAGAGTCGCATTGAGCAAAATAGAAGAGAGCAACCCTAACAAAGTCAGTAAACTATTAAACAGCTATGGAAGAAAACATCATATCTTTTAAAGTAACTTTTGCAAAGCCCCCCCCCCCCTCTGCCTCCCCTTCGTAGAAATGCCACTGGAGCAGAGATGGTGCTAACCTTGCTACAAAAGGGGAAGAGACATTGTCTCTAAGCACTCTTGTTTTTAAAGCCCTTTGCATAAATAAACATGGCTGCCCCTGGAAATACCTGCCTCGGTTAACATACAACATTTTAAAGCCCTGTACCTTAGATCCCTTAAGAAAGTTTTCTTTAAAGATTTGAAATAGCTATGATTTTGTCGAAACAAAAGAAAATTCTTCTTCTTTTACTTTTGCACGTCAGTTTTAACCGTTGATGAGGATAACAACAAAGACAACTGACTGTCAAAGAGCAGAAGTGTTTTACCTTTTATACTTTGAGATAACGAATATTTTATGCAATCTGTCTTCCTTTTTGATAAAAATGGCTAGAATCCTTTTTACGGTACCAAGGTGAATTAAATATCACACTCTATAATTTTGTTCATCAGCGCCAACTAAGGGTAAAGAAAGAAGAATTGCAAGACAAAAGAATTTTTAAATTTGAGGACAAGATTGAAGAATAATAAAGGACTCTCCTGTTGCTAAAACAACACAAAAAGCGCCAAAGAAAATATTCATTAATATTTCATCACTGAGACTAAAGGCAAAGCAAATATTTATATTCTTCAAATTCAAGTGTTTGAAACAGCTGCATGAGATTTTATTAAAGAATGCAGCAAAGGTTTTATAAGAAAACTACCACTGATAATCGCCTGGATCAATGAAACTCGTGAAATGTATTTTTGGATACTTTCCATAGAGTAAAGCAAACATCAAAGAATTCTATAGAAAACAGATAAGTGGTAAACCAGTACGAAGCCCTTTTATACTTCGTGACTTGCTACATAAATGTTATATGTCAGGAATCTTTCAGAATGTCATTTAGTTAACGAGTCAAGATGAGCCGACTAGAATACTCATGATATCCCAGATTAATCCAGTTAGTCTATCACGATTTCTTTGATGCGACACAAGCTAATGAATCTATGAATCTAAAATTTATGATTCTATCAGCTTTTTCCCTGACTCCAAAATAGCACCTCATAGATGGTGGATTTAGCCCATCAAAATCAGAGCCATGTAATTATGGCTTATAGTCAAAGGTAGCATCATGAAATGCTTTTCTTCAAATCAATACCCCGTAAAGCAACAGTCTTCTTATTAATGGCTCTCTGCAACACTGTTATCACCATGTAAGGAGATTGAAGGAGAAGACGAGTTCTAAAATGCATTATGAGTTTGCGATCATGATACATAATTTACACACAAAGACGCTTCTACAAAATTAATTCTGCGTCAACTTCTGTTCTTTTGAATATGCAACAAAGAAGAAATATTTCATTATGAAGAGAAGTTTCAAAGATTCCTCAAACTGCAAAAGTCAGCTTAGATGAAGAGATTAAACTACAACAATGTGAATAACTGGAAAATGTCTTAGCGATGACGTCAGTTCAGAATCGATATCAGCAAAGAAAGTCATTAAAGCTGCACAGTATCAAATTGGTTTTTGCTTAATTTTGTTTGGTCTTCTGCAAAAAAGTTGATTTTGTTTCGGCTAGGCAGAAATTCGTTGAAGTCAAACCTGTTTCATTCTCAAATCATCATATTTCTCTTCTTGATTTGAAATGAATGCCTTAGTCATTTCACGATTATGTCATATTTAGATGAAGATAAACGTCATGAGGAGAAGTGACATCTGCAAAACTAAACCTGGTGTAGGCGTTGATTGAGAAACGTAAATCGCTAAATTCACGGATAACAACATGATCTATGCTTGTTAAAGAATTTGTAGTCTCTCATTCTCCAGAATAATGTAACGACAATTTTCTCAGCATATGGCAGCTAAAGGTTATTGTCATTGACTATTAATGAGATATGGGATCACAGAAGAATAAGTGGTTTTGTGTTGAAGTTGTCATCCCAGGTCTTATTTTGGTTTACTGTTCTTGCATTAATTATGCATAGGTGAAATGAGTTCAATGCAGACGAACCGAGCCTCCCAAATTCAACTGTACAAAGTAGGACTCAGCTTGTTCAATGTTATAGCTAGATTATTTCAACGCTTTTTTGCACTGTTGAGGTTGATATTCAGCTGAGAGCTTTGGAATTTGTATAAATATGATGTGATCCCCAGCCTGTTTGCGAATTGCAGAAAGCAGAGGAAATTCTACAAGCGGTAAGTCACTTATGCATTGGAATGGCATCTGTTTGCCTTTGTAACATACCATTTCGCAGGGAAATGCAGCTACAGACGCTGCAACTAGCAGCAGCATTTTAACATATCTCTGCAAAAAGGGTTGGCTTTTCCTCTGTCAGAATAGCTTCATTTGATGTATTCTCAAATTATGTAAGAAAGAATTTCCAAGGATTGATGATATCAATATTCTTGCGATAAAATTCATTGAATATTTAAGCCTTTAAGCTGCATGGGTAAGTTACAAGGAATGAATGCATCAAGTACTGCATAAACCATCTCCAATGCTGGTTTTTCATAATAACACTGCAAAAGATTACAAGCAGTGGTGCATTGAACCAAAAGATCTTTTTGAAATATATCTTAACACAAGCATCGTTCAAGCTAGCATGTTTTGAAAACAGGGAAAATTCAGCTGTTGCCCTGAGCTTAGAAACCGTATGCCATTGAATGACATTTTTTATAAAGTAGCCTTAATCAGTAAACAAAAGTTTTGTTCATGTCAGGCAATTTTCCTTGAAATCATATAATTGCTCAGCACAAATCAAAACATTTATGTTAAATCTATAATCAACCCGCTTTTTCATAAGTGGTTGGTCTGGTTTTTATTCATGAAAGTTTGACTCCAAAGGAAATATGTTTGATGTGATATTGATATTTGGGGAATGATATTGTAAAATACAGAAACAAGGTATATTAAAGTTCAACGCGATCTAAATCTTATTAAGCTAGCAACTCTTCAAATGTGATGATATTTTACAATGCAATCTTGTATATACGAAAATCATTTACTCAAAAGAGAAGAGTAGGACAGATTTTTGAAAAACAAATTTTCATTTGATATGGTTGAGTCTCAGTTCAAATGAATGACAACTTATAGAAAATAAATGTCGAGCTTATGTAAATGAATGCCAATGGAAAACCAACTCTTACAATCTTCCACTGAGAGCACGATATTGAAGCCAAACGTATGATTCCATTTGTAAGTAGAGAGTAATAGCAACCACTATCAATGGAAAAAAAGACTCTTCTGTCGAAAGAAACTGAGTGACAACCACACGGGCCACAAGAAATTAAAGGGCCTTTGCATCGCCTTTTTTAGCCATTCTAAAGAAACTGAACCTGCTGTTTAAGAATTCATTATCTTTTTCAATATTTTACTAAGTTTGTTAGTTATAAATGCTCGAGTTTAGATCTTTGAATTGATTACGTTTCACGAAATTTTCGGTTCTTGTAAAACTGTGGCGAAAGTGTGACGTCACAATATGTTTCAGATAGTCTCGCCTCCAACCGAATTTGAGAGTCGGCAAATCACAATATGAACACTTTACGTGACTGTTCTCACAGCTCTGTTGCACCGACTTTTAATTTAAGCTTTATAGACACCTATTCTTGATCTAAGACTTTCGATACAGAAAAAGAGGCATGATATCGATGTATTTCGAAATGGTTTGGAGTTGGAAACGAGCTAGATTTGTGGCTTTTTCAGAATACTGAAAAACACAGCATGTTTAATCCTTATGATAAAAATATAACACTTTGGTCAAATCATTTTAGAAAATCTTAATCCCTGATTTGGTGAAATCATAGAGATTTATAAAAATCTTTTCATAAATCATTAGTTTTTTCTCCACGAAACTGTTTTTACAGCAAGAGGGCAATCCTTAAGGTGTTTGAAATCTAAAAGATCTATGGAGCTTTTAATTCTGTGTATTATTGATAGAAGACATATTTGGTTGTTGACAAAGGGATAGTAAGGAGTTTGATAATAATGTACCAACAATCATCAATAAATTTCTTACCCACGAGAATAATTTGGTTTAGCAGTAAAATTAATTTATGCTGAAAAAATATATACATGGACAGGAGCATGGAAAAATATTGTACTGGGTTTTATTCTTGATTTTAAAGAGAGGTGAAATTACAAAACATGATAATGGTTAGCGGAAAAAAATTGTGACCCGAACTTCATATATGTTTTAAAAAAGAATTTAACTTTAAAAAGTACTTAAGCAGATAAAAAATTTGCTACCAACCAATATTTTTTGGGTTTTGTGTCCAGCTAAAGTCTTTAGTCAAAGCAGTGAATAACAAAGGGCTAAGGGGTGATCCTTGTCGTATTTAATGCAACCCGGACGTTAACCCATGCCTCTAGTTTAACGATTTCTAGTGATATTACATATCTTGATATCTGTTCTTGTTTATTGTTATTCCATACAGATTCAAACTCGTATTCAATAATTGCGGCTCCATCGAGCTATCAATTGGATATGCTCAAAAAGTTGCTTCTATGGGACTAAATGCAAATATCGTGCAGTTGTCTAAACGTCTGATTTTCAAACATGCATAACGTATTACTGTGAATTTTTTGCTTCGTTGACAGAAATCTTACTCAATAACCTACCAACCTAACTGCAGAAGAGCCATGTAATTATGCAAATAATGAGCAATTTATAAATTGTTTTGTTTTTCATAAAATTTATTTGATCGAATCTGTGAATTATTAATGTGCTTCTTTGATTTAGAAAAGAGAGCTGAAAAATTCATCAACACAAGTTGTGATAAACTCAGGTCGTTAGATTTTGCAAATGATGTCATTTGAAAGATAATTTTCTCAAAATTTTTGAAGAGGGTTAGAAAGAAAGGGAATTCTCTTTGTTGATCTTTTTGTCAATTAATAAACAAGGATGGAACTTTCAAGAGGTTGTAAAGATGCATATAGTTGTTACCATGGTGGATACTGGAACGTGCAATTCTTGTACCTTGTAAAACACCTTTGTAAAGAAGACGTACTCGGCAAGTCACTGCTCTTGAAGCAGCGTCAAAAAATCTTCTTCCTTGAGAAAATTCTCAACTATTTCAGTAGGAAAAGAATCGTGCTTAGCAACTGAAAAAAGCTTAGTGGCTGGAATTTGAAATTTCTACAACTTTCATGGAGGGACTTTCAGCAAAGATTAGTAAGCTTATGAATTTATTTTAGTGCAAAGATCTGCTTTGACAAGAAACCGAAGAAAGGTGTCGAAGAGTTCCACTATTTGAGCTGGCATCCAAAATCCCAAGGAGGGGTTTGATAAGGAACAAGAAATCAATCCCAAGATGATTAAATCAGAGTCAATGGAAAATCTTATAGAATCCGACGAGAAGATGAAGAGGAAGAAAGTTGTTTCAGGTGAGAATTTTCAGATATATCAAAAGGATACAAGCTTACTTACTTTTACAGGCAGATAAGTCAAGTAAAAGTTCTGTTGGTTAAATTTCCAAACTTCCTGACGGTTATCCCCAAGCTTTAATTTCCATTATTGGTCGACAGGCTTGTATTTTAGAAGTTAAAGGTTTGTCAAAGCCAATTGGCAATAAAGTGATTATTATTCTACAGTGGCGGAAACTAATCCATTTTTGCATGGGAAAACGATAATGGCGACTAAATAGATAAAAATGCTTTACTTAGAATAAGCAACAGTATGACGTTTAAAAATACAGCAAAAATGTCATCAGAACAACTAAATTTGGGTCAGAAGTTAAAGAATGAAGCACCGCCTGCTACTAAGACAAGTTTTCATCTTTCCATCTATTCGGTTACGTTAGATTTTCCAAACAACTTCAATCGGGGGCTCTTGCCGACCATAACCCACAATTTCAGCCCCTGTTTGCTAGCCATGTAAAATGAGTATCAAGGTATGTCGTCATTAAAAACTATTTTAGGAATGTTTTTCTTTGGATAACACAAACTGAAAATGTCTTGCAGAGAAATTGTGCTTTCTACCGGTGTAGATTCAATACAGATATACAAGCAATAAAATAAACCGGTTTGTTATTCCAAAGTTTTTAAAAAGAATGTTTTCCGATTCAGTGAAGTCACACTACTGCCTAAATTTCAAAAAACGATGCCAAAAGTGAATTTTCAACGGAAAAATCAGCTTCATAAAAATCTAGTGGACGATGTTCACAAATGATGTCCTTTGGCGTCCACAAACAAAATGCGATGATTGCAATTGGACTTTTTCATTGAAGAAAATGTCTAAAAGAATTCAAATTGATTTATCTAAACCAAAACCTAAAATGCTTTTTTAAATTTTGCGGAGGCTTGCTCTGCTTGAAATGTAGGTATCTTCTACGAGTGTTTACGGTGGTCTTAAAGAATGTCCCTGTTCTGTTGATTAACTCTTTCTAAACAATTTTCTAGGAAATATTTTCATCCGAAGTTACGAAAACACTGGAAGACTGTTCTGGTAGCCACTTTACTGTTGCTGTTTGGGTTTGGTATGTAATAGTGAATAATTAATTATGAATTGTGAATTCGGATTGGAAGTATCATGGTTGCTGTTGGGTCGACGAACCGCTTACCATAGTCATACTCAATTCTAATCAAGAAATGATAAGAAAATCGTTTATGAAGTCAATGCTAAATTAGATGAAATGACAAAACGATCATATAGTTGATAGGTAGAAAAACAAAGAACAATAAAATTCGTCAAAGGGAGTTCCCTTCTTGCTGCATATTCATACAAACATTTGCAAACATATCAATTCTCAAAGTGTTTTCTTGAATAGTGTTTCCGCCCGTATGCTTTATATGTACTTTTCGATATGACATTTAATTGTTCATTATCAATACTTATAAAGATTTTGGTTAGCTCCTAGGGTCCGTTATTTGATGGACTGCCTTTTTAAGCTTTTTCAAGATTACTTTAAGTACCTCTTGTGAATTGTTTGGGAGACTTCCCATAAACCCCATCCGGCTATTGTGGTCCTTAGCACTGTATTGATGAAGGAAGGATGCCTAAAAATATACATCACTTTGCTAGTAAAGGAAGAGTTGCCATAAATCTTTCTATTCTGTTTGTCAAAACCAATCCTTATCAAAACCAATATCCGTGAAGCAACTGTGTTACATTATTCAAAGGTTTTTGTTAACACCTAAAATCAAACTTGCACAGAATACGCTATTGTAAGATAGACCCTGTCAACTTTGATTGAATGAAACAGAGATGCAGGACGAAAGCTTAATTCTTTGGCTTCTCTAACAATGAAAAGTGTCTATAGCTTTTCTATGTGGTCATTCCTGTCCATAAAAACATGTTGCGAAAGCATAGTTTTTAACAGTTTATTTAGGTAAAAACAGTTTATCACATACATAAAATTAAAGGATGAGAACGATAACTATTGATAAAAGCCCTTTTAATATTAATTTGAGGTTTTCAATGCATCGACTAGGTAATGATTGTACAGATTTGTGATTAAACAGTTCCTTAACTATGCACAGCAAATACCTAAACTTATTCTTCTTATCTTTCTTTTCAGCTTTTCTAATTTGTGGAATACTCATAATAGTGCTGCTTCATCCAAAATACAAAACAGGAGAAGGTTGTTTTTTAGAAGTTTTCTTCTTCACATGTTACCAGGTCAGATAAGTCGATCATAACAAATAGGATCATTAGAGAAAAAAATTCAAAAAATTGCTTTTCCTTTTACCTGCATTTTATAAATGGCAAAGGTAATAAGCATAGGCAAATTATTCCATGAATCCTTTCTCGATGGTAACTTCCTCGTGACTCCTCATTGAGTAGACCAACCTATTGTCCAGAAAAATTTTTTTGGGCCAAAAGTCTAAAAGACTTTTATTCTGTTATGTAAAAAGTCATAAATAAGCAAGGACAATCAAGAATATAGTTGGTTTGTTTCTATACTGACGCCATTTCCCTTTCCTTCTTACTAAGAAAATATGCTGTCATCATGTCTGAAACAATTTTTGTTTATAGAGGAGGAAGGGAAGAATTGTGTCCCTCCTAAAATGATAAAAGTCTTTTTTTCGATGGGATACATTCTCTCAGACAAAGGTGCTCCTCCAGCAATTCTTACGGTTTAAAGTTTTAAACGTTTTAAATACACTCATCATGTCTGAAAAACGCCTTTGTAACAATATCACTTTTAAAGAAGTTTATTTTCATAAATTGATAAGAATCTACTCAAGTATACACTCGTGTGTAGAGTTAGGGGGCTTACCTTTTGTAAGGACCCCCTTGTTTTAGATAAAGCAGATAAAGTTCAAATTGTGTTTGAAAAAACTTCCATCTGTTTTAGGTCCAAATGGTTACATTTTCTTCATATGTTCTGCAATGTGTCTTATTCCGGGAGGTTAGTGTAACGTTTTATGTATCAGCAAAACTATAGTACAGTTTGTAGTGTCCGAATACAAGAGCAAGTTGATTGATATAACTAGCTGATTTCGCAAAATACAAGATTAGGATAGTTGCAGATGCAAGAATTGGAAAGAAATGTGTTTTTCCAAACATTGTACAGAGTAATCAGTGACAAAATATGTGACAAGGGGCCCCTATACTGTCAGCTAAAGCTTCTGAGTGATGTCGAAATAGAAGCTCCTAGTAATTCATTTTATTTTCCTAATTCTTTTTAGTGTATCACGTGGTGTACTTCGTACGAGCAGTCAAGGGACACAAGGGCTACACAATGGAAGACGTCACACTCTTTCATGAATGACGTCATAATATATCGGGGAAGACGCCGCAATGTTTCAAGAATGACGTCACAATATATCGGAAAGAGTTGCCTGTAACAAACTAAATTTGTGAATGAAAGAAATACATTTTAGATATGAAATGCAGAAAGATTTTCTCGAATAACTGCTTTGATAGAAAAACATTGCACAAAGACTTAAGTTAACGTACCAAAATTTTGTTTTATGATTTTAATAGAGGAAATTTTAGAAATATATATCTTTATTCCATCAATACTGTACAGAAATATTTGCAAACTCTCTCTAAATAAAAAAATGTAGAGTACCTTTCTTGAAAAGATCTCTTCCAAAATGAGGTTAGAAGTCTAGTCAAGAGCTTTGATGTTGACTGCTGATTGACTTTGCATTGCCTCAGATTTAAGGCAACCAATACACAGATACACAGTGCCTCTCAAAAAGAAGATTATGACAATCTGATATTCTGATCGGGAATCCATTAAGCCTTAGGTGGCCAGCTTTCCTTCAACTGGTTTCTTTATCTTGTAACAAATTATAACTGCTAATAGCAGGTGTACATTTTGCATTAACTGGAGAAATTCCTTGTGATGAATCCTTTCAAACTGGCGATTGACATCTGAAAGTCTAAAATCATAATTTCACATAAAATCTTCTCATCTGCATCTAAGCATGCTCTAAATCTTTCATGACGACTAAAAATTGAACTTAATATCAACGAATCCTTCTTCTTCATAATGTATCAAGTTTTAAAAAACTGTTTTATACCAAAAGGCCCAGAGCTCCATAGTTGTATTATATATGGCCTATTTTCTTGAAAAGGACTTACTTTGATACACTAGCCCTGCTTATCATGCAACACGATTTTTACCCTGATAATGAGCACTTCGTATTAAAGAATGGGAAGAACTTGTACAGAATGTCCTTGACCCTCAAGGACAAAAATAAAGACTTAAATATGGATGAAGAAAAGCAATTATACATAAACTCTAAGGTGTTTGCATTTAAATACTCATATTCAATATCCTATGAGTTGGGTACATTGAGTAAAATAAAAATACTGTCTACCAGTCGGCCATGCAGTGCACGATGCCGTTTAGGCAGAGCTGAGCTGTGCAGATCACCAAAGGCTTGACGGTTACATTTAGCGTGAGATTGGTTTTGACGCAACCCCGAAAATGTGGCAAATGTGCCCTTTTTGAAAAAATAACAGTTTTAAATACAGTCATTTTTTATTTAAAGATTTAACATTAAACACAATTCCCAACAGCTCTTATGCTTCCATTATTCTTTTTGCTCAAAAATAATAGATGATTACAAAACAAATGTTAGAATTAACGAAAAATCAAGCATTATAACGTTAACAGTTACTTCCGTAAAATCATCTTAGGCCTCCCACTGATAATTTCTGTAACCTATTGCTATTGTCACGTCTTTTTTACGTCAAAGAGTTGCAATTCGTGGAAAAACTGACGCCGAATCAAATGTATATCAGTTTAATCTCGATAAAGCTATCCAGGGCGAAGGTCTCAAGCTCCTCTTGAACGAAAAACACTGTGTGAGTGCACATGATATTTTGGATGAGCAGAAGGAAGTGCTGGCTTCATGTGCTTGTAAAGAATTGTTGGATACGATCCAAGAAAAAGTTTCTTTGCTATTCTTGCAGATGAATCATTAGTTATTGCCAAAAAAGAACGACTTTTCTTTTCCGTAAGAACATGCAGTGACAAATATGAAGGAAGATTTTGTCAGCATATACGCATGCTCAGATGGTCTCTCTTCTGATGCACTATTTGGCTGCATAAAAAATATTCTGATTAGAACTTGTTTGGATGGTAAAAAGATGCCTGCAATAGGGTTTGAGGGAGTAGCTGCCATGAAATCTTTGTCACAGAAGCTGAAAGCAAAAACAGCTTCAAATGCTACTTACGTTCGTTGTTAAGGATGCAATCAAGAACAGCAACGTGCTGTCGTCTTCTCTTGATTTGTGTCAATCGCTATATGCAATTGTTGGTGCTTATCCAAAGCGTATCTTATTTTTCGAAAAAATCCAAAATAATTTTAATTTTGAACAGGACACTAAAGATTACAAAGTCCTTTGACTTCACAATCTGTCAACAACAAGGTGGACAACGAGAGTGAAAGCTACAGATACTGTCTTTGATAAATCTTCTGAGTTACAAAAAACTTTAGAGGGTATGAAAAAAGATCCTATAATTCCTAAAGACACTGCATTCAAGATAAAAGGAATAGTCAAACGTCAATTCTCTTCCCTGGATATCCTTTCCAATTAAAATGCAACAAGAACGATTCTCAGCTTGTTAGAAAAACTGTCGACGGAACTTCGAGCAATTGGTATTTCTGTAGACTACGCTTTATACTCTATCAAGCACGTTTTAAAGCGGCTTCAAGAGTTAAGAAGCTTGAATGAGTTTAACCGCACCCTTGACGAAGCAAATGCCATTTCAAGTGTAAGAGAGCCTCACACTGGACCAGGACCACGTCCATCAAAAGTGCCAAAACGGTTTAATCATAGAATATTATGCTAACAGACAGCTTACCTGAACGACAAGATGAAACAGAGGTAGCGCGTATGAAAAGATCATTTTATGGAGCCATTGGTGCAGTCATTGTCAGCCTTACAGACAGATTTGATCAAGATTATCTTGTCTTGAATTCATCTTGCAATGAAAAAATTTTGTTGAACTCAATGAAAGAAAGAAGCATCTCCATAGCTAACCTGAAGAATGATCTTTTGAATAAAGATTTGCTGAGAACGCAGCTAGATGACCTCCCCATCATCCTTGGCCTCTACAATGATGAATAAAGGAAAATCACCTCTGTGACAAGGATATCCACCATCGCAGAGATCTTCAACTCTATGCCATCCATGAAGATTCAGTGCTCAGAAGTACATAAAATGATGCAACTGTATTACACAGTTTCACTTGGTTCAGCATCTTGTGAGCGAACATTCAGTGCCATGCAGCAATTGAAAACATGGTTACGAGCTTCAACTGGTGCAAATCATTAAAACTATATCATGTTTGCGAACATCCAAAAAGAAAATAAGAACCGAGTGGATATCAAGTCTGTTGCAAAAGGAATTTACGGGAAAGAAAGAAACAAGACTTTGGAAAATATGGACAATAAGCATACAAATACATTCTTATTTTTTGTTTCTGTTGAAAATTGAAAGTACTTTTCAAACATTGGCTGTTTTATGGCTGCTTTTTTAACCTGGGGTAAGATAACCTCAAAGTCTTCTTTGCAGGGTAACCTTACGGCGCACATACGCGCCGATCTAGCCTCTAAAGATGCCCTTTCTAAATTTCTGCCCCCCCCTGCCCTTTATTGGCTCCGGCGTCCCTGAGAAGTGCTACAAAAAAGAACAAGGGGGCTCTTGCACAAAATGTTGCCAAAAAGCAATAGCATTGACGGCATTAACAAGGGGGGATCATCCCTCGCATTGCATGGCTAATTGCTTTTTATTCTAAACTTTTGTAAAGTAGGCCTAAATTAGCTTGTACATAAATTGTACATAGATAGCTATATTATACCCACCTACTGTAAATAAATTGATTATATTTTATTATATTATATCCCTGCTCCTAGCATAGTTCTTTTAAAATGACTTTGCCAACAAGAAGCTAGCACGTTGCACTTCATGCCAATAAAAGACGAAGGGTCACCAGCCCATTTTTCTAAAGGGTAATGGGCTGGTTATCAGGCTAGAAGGGTCCATACTTGCATAAGCATTAAAATAACTTTTCACCCTTTTTTCCCTTTCCAGTGGTGCCACTCTGATCTGCAACAATCATTAGTTAAAATTAAAACATTTATGTCCCCACTTCCGAAAATTGAGTGTCAGTACCAACACTTATGATTAACCAAGATCTACGCATGCGTCACGACATTCCATTGAAAAGGATGCTGTGATAATTTAGCTCAATATACATTCTCAATAATTTTCGGTAAGTTTTTGTACTTAATTCCACTCAAATTACACTTTTGTCAAGTCATGTTTATATTAGTTAACCACTTGGTCATTTTCTTTAGCAATTTGAACATTTTAGGCTGGAGGCTTTCATCCAATTCAACAGTTTTCTGGTGATTATCGTGCGTCCAATTCTCCTTGATCAACTTCTTCGTAAAGAAAACTAATTAAATTGAGGTGAATTCACGTTTAGAGAAAGTTTTGTAGGATTACTAAATTTTTTCTAGGGTTGTGTACAAAGATTGTGTGTCTTGGACACTAACGCGTGTTATTCTAAAGCAAATATGATTCGAAACTTTTTACAGGAGTACTTAGGCCATTATGGCGGACCGCCCTTTTGGCGACTGGACTGCTCCACTACACTGGTCTTCCTAGAGGTGGTGAATTCATGAATGAAGACTAAGTCGCTGGAGAGTTCCCCTCAATTTGAATGGCAAAATGGTTGATAGTATTTTGGTTCTGAGCAAAATAAATTTGGATTTTTTCAAATTTCTCGTGACCACAAGTAAAGAAATAGTAAGCTGTTAGCCTGTGACTTTACTAGTCTGGGAAAACAAGCTACGCCATTTGAGGATTACAAGTTCTCAGTCTTAAATATCACTAGCCTTCAAGCAGTTCTAGTTTACACTCCACCTTAAGCGCTTTCCAAATCTCAAGTCATTTCAAAAATATAGTTTTCTTTATAATTTTAAGAATGTTTGTTTTGACTCTGGTGCAGACATACATACATATGTACATACCAGTGGCGAAGCCAGCTCTGGAGAGTTGGTCATGCACTTGGGCAAAAAAATAAACAGGGTTTTCGGCACCACAGCAAGGTACCCAAGTTAAGTTAAGGTTAGATCATTTCCCTTGAGAAAAGTGTTTTCAGCTATTGTGAAAATACCCAGAAAAGCCTTAGATGGGCATAAAACTTTTAATAATTTGCAAAAAATTAATTTTCAGACCTTTCTTGAGACATGTTTCGAAAAAGCCTTGGCTTTATGTGCTAAACGTGTTTTTAAAATCTGAAATTAAAATTTTAACTTGTTTTTAATGTGCTGATAACTCTGACATTCAATTTATTCATATTTACTATTTCAAGAGCAGTTTGATTCACCTGATTAAACTGTCAGATACTGAAGGAAGGCTTTTTAAGATAACATAACATAGCTAGATTTGATTCTCACAACATTATATAAAATGTCTAAATTGTTTTGCTCTGATACATTACAAGATAAATATACTTTTGATGACCCTTCCCTAATTCCTTACTTAGAACTATTGTACTTACAAGTACAAATAGTGTTATTTTTACAAATAAAAAAATTAATGCCCCCTAGTCAATGTTCACGCTACACCTTATTTTTTTAAATTCATTATTCTTAATTTGTCAAAACAGATAATAATCAGAAAATAGAGAGTTCTCCTCTGAAAAAATCTCAATACTCTCATCTTACACAACATCAATAACAAAAAAGGCCATTTTAAGATAAAGACTGAAAAGGTTGAGACAACACTAATTTCATGCCTCATTGTATCTCAAACTTGCATTGCATGTCTCTAACGAGCAACAACAATGAAGCATTTGTGTTTCTTATACTAACAACAAGTTCTAGAGACATTCATTCTGAATATTTGAAGCTACATATTATGAAAATTTAGCATGTAAGTCTACTAGCCATTATCAAAGCATGGAATACTTTGGGCTTGCCAATTATCAGCACAGCAACAAAATGATATTAGAACCATGCAGTTTGTTTCATCATTTTTCTTGCAATATGAGCGTTGCCTGCCTTATCATCAGGCACCGTAGGCCTAGTTTGTGCATGTTATATCCTCGTTGACATCATAGGCCTAAATATATGTGTTAGCAAACATAGTTCACAACAGGAAGAATCTGTTCCACTACCAACTTTTATTTTGCTGCATCAATTCTTTTAAATTACAAAACTGTTACTTTTCGTCATTTCTCTGCTGCTTTATTTCTTGCAGGATAACATTTCACGAAATCCCTTTCCTCATGAACTAGCATACTTCCTCTTCAGTCTCACTTTTTGAACTCGAACAGGGAAACGATGCAATCAAGGTCATTGTCATGCCATTCCAAAAGTGCATGACTAAAACGTAATAATCATCATGTTTTCAGGGCTCTTTCCATTGTTTCACATGGTTTTGCTTGACCAAACATAGGGTTTTAGTCATGCGCATTTGAAAGTGATTTTCAAATGTAGAAGCCCTATGTTTGCGCCTACAGAGTTACATAAAAGTATGCAAAGAACAATTTTATTTAGTTTTGGAGAATTTTGAATGTGAAAAAACCCATCTTTTAAAATATCTAGAAATTTTATCATAGATTAAAAAATTATTTTCTGGAAAATTTTACATTTTACAATTTTACATAAGTAAAATTTACAATGAAAATAGTAAAATTTATCTTTGAAGATATACAGTAGCTTGCTCTAAATGATAAAAACACTGTTTTAGAGGATCCCCTAACTTTTCAAGAGTGTATCGACAGGGCATGAATGATCTCTTCAAATTTTCTTGAAATCATTTAGCAGATGTGTTGATGTTGATAGAAATAATGCCAGAAATGTCTTGTTTGGGTGGAAAACTACTTGGGCACCAAATTTAAAAATTATATCATTTTGCACTATTGAGTTATTAAATGGTAAGGTAGCCAAAATTGTGCTTGAAGCCCAAAATGGAAAATTTTGGCTGAATTTGATAAAAATTAAAAGCTTGTTAACTTTTGAAACATTTGGGCAATGAAGCTTGTATATTTCAAAGATTGAAGAAGATTGTATATTTCCAGGAAAGGTTTATTTATTTAGAAGTTTCAACAGAATCTGAGATGGTGCCCATGGGCATTTCTAGAATTTTTGGCATGGAATGACCCTTAAAGCAAAAAATGCAGCCAAGAAACTCAGCCAAGTATTTTTTATGAATCACTGTTCCAACATTGTGACAAAATTTCTTTAAAAGTATCTTCCTTGTAGGAAAATTAACCAGTTTCAGGAGAATTGAACCTCAATAAATTATATTATTTTTTGTTACCTTTCCCTAATAGCTATCAAGTCAGACCACTTAACATTAAAGCCACATGATACAAATTCCATACTGGAGAAAGCAACATCTTATACTTTCTAAACCTGAGTCTGCTAAAGGAGTTTAACTTTGACTTTAGAGACTACTATGATAACATTGCCAAGAGTTTGAGTAAGTGCAGACATCTCTCTATATAAGTTTGATAAATTGACTGTGATTTTGACTTTCAGGCAAATTTCAGTTTTCTACAACAATGGAAAGACAAGAACCCTCTGAGACTCAGACTGAAGCTGGTAGCAGCTTAGAGAATAAAAATGCAACATATATTTGTGAATTTTGCAGTGCTCCATTCACAAGAAAAGAAGATTTCCTCTTGCACTTTACAGAATCGGCATGTAAAATACAAAGTATTGGGAGAATTGAAAGCAAAGATCCAACTCAAATGGAAACTGAAATTCAAAATTCATCTTCGGATGTATCATCCTCAGTGCAGGATCAGCAAATTACTGTTTCAGCTCCGCAGATTCTTTGCACTGTTGATATGATCTTATGTGAGCAAGGAAACAAAATCTTTATAGCACCTGACACATTCAGAGTGGCAGAACAGTCTGGTAATCTACAGCAAATCCTGTCTCTTTGTCAAGTTCAAGCTTCCAGTGATGATGCAAAAGCATCAGTTGCTGCAATGGATAATGGAAACCAGATTGTAATCACTGAGGGAAGCGCTACAAATGTTTTGACTCCAACTGGTGCTGTGGTGACAGTTACTGATAGCCTTACATTGGGTGAGCAAAATGGAGAACAAGAAATGAGGACAGTTGATAAAAATCAGATTAACGAGGAAGGAATGGATATTCAGCTTGTCATTCATCATGTTGAGAAGAGTGGAGATGGTTCTGATGAAGAATGTAAAGACAGCATCCTGTCATCCCTTGCTAGTGTGGAAGATACCAATCCAAATGACCAGAGTACCTACCAATGTGAGGTGTGTCACAAACATTTCAAAAAGCCATCAGGGCTCGAGAGGCACAAAGTTGTCCACACAAGAGATATAACCAAAAAATTCTTGTGTGATATTTGTGGAAGAGTCTTTACAACTTTAAATCGCCTGTTGAAGCATGAAGAGATTCACGAAAAAGCAAGAGAAGAGGAACACAAAAGAAAACATGAACTACAGGAATTAGAAGGAACAACGGAAGAGAACAGTGAAGCATTCATATGTGAAACCTGCCAGAAGACATTTACCCAGTCATGCTGCCTTCTTGAGCATGAAAGGATTCATTTCAAGGATAATATAAAGAAGCACAGGGATAAATTTCCATGCTCCATGTGTGATAAATGGTTTCATGCTGCAAGTCACCTTGCAAGGCATGAAAAGTCACATGACAGGAAGAATACATTTACATGCGACACATGTGGTGAATCATTCCCACGCCAGAACACCTTACAGAAACATCAGGCTATCCACTCCAATGTGAAACCCTTTGTATGCAACATATGCGGCAGAGGGTTTATGCAGTCCAGCAACCTTACAACACATTTACGTACACATTCCAAAGCTAAACCATATGTCTGCCGTACCTGTGACAAGTCTTTCTCACACTCAAGTAGTCGTGTTATACATGAGCGAATCCACACTGGCGAAAAACCATATTTGTGTGAAAATTGTGGGAAGAAGTTTCGCCAATCAGGTGATCTTGCAAAGCACCAAAGGTCTCACACAGGGGAGAAGCCATACCAGTGTGCTGTCTGTGCTAAAACATTTTCAGTACAGTCAAATTTGCTGGCTCATTTGCGAATTCATGTCAAGAAGAATTCACAAAACCCACTGTCAGTGGCAATGTTGATTACAGAGGAGAACAGTCAAGAAGGTGAGCAGGAACCTGCAGCTGAACAACAACCAATAACATCAAAAGATGAGCTTGCATAAGCACAATAATCTTTTGTACATGCATTATAGACAATGACGATTTACTTTCCAAATGATGTTATTATCATAGTATTAGTGGGGTTGTA
The DNA here is from genome assembly GCF_013076305.1 of Rhopilema esculentum. The sequence continues at coordinate 1,829,004 of NW_027019317.1, forward strand.
GGGGCCAATGTTCCTGAAAGATTATCACTTTCTTTCCCCCTTTTTCAATTGCTCAGTATTGGCCCAGTAAAATTTCTTATAGTCCACAAAGTCAGAGGATGCAAGCATTTTTTATGATACTTGCTCTAAAACCCATAGTTAAGCCAATTTGTTTGCTGTTAAGTCTCTTTCAGTGTTTTTTAATCTTTTTATTTTATGACATCTCTTGATGAGCTCTAAATGTAACATTTTTTGTTGAAAAATGCACCCATTTGCGATGAAATCACCCTTAGTATGATATGCTTAGGGGTTTGGTTACATATGATTTAAACCCATTATTGAATAAGACTTTGAATCATTGCTGAAAATCAAAGTTTTGTTATGAACTTTATAATCTGTACAATGATTAGTATTATCGTGTGCATCAAAAACAAAGAAGACAGGGTAAATTTGTTAATATTTGACCAGTTGTTAGTCAAGTCTCTTCATTTTACAAGAAATGGCTTACAGTTTTAAATAAGTAGTTAGTTGAGTCAACAAGAGTTGGTTAAGATAAAAATAAATGGCTGATTGCTCCATCCCTAGAACCATTTCCCCTAGTTCCACCAGTGCTCAGTGTGATAATCAAAACAATGAAATAAAATCTTAAATGGTTATTAAATATATTCAACCTGAATCAATAGTATCCTGATTTCTATATTTTTCAGTCATATGTCTAATATTGCTTTTGCAGACAGAATTAGTTTAGGCTAGTCGGGCTAAAGTTATTCTGCAGTTACTGTAATATTTCAAGTTAGTAAATATTTTGGTTTATCACTGTGATATTTATTGAAGACTCTCCTGGTGGCACTCACTGTAAATACTATCGTTTAAAATTAAAACTAACTAAAATTAATTCAAAATCTAAAACTAAAATTGTTCATAACAGGGAAACTATAAATCCCACCCAATTTAAACAACGTTTTACTGTCTTTGTTGAGTCTTCATCGCATTCTAATTTTCTTGATGGCAGCCTGCCATTGATCCACTCGTTTTTGTTTTCCTACTGGACCAATCAATGTCTATAAGAAAGAGGATTTGGCGATCTCTCCACTCCACACCTCGAGCTCCATATAACTGTTTTATTGGACTGCCTTGAAAGTGGCATGGCAATATGTAGACGTGATAGGGTTCTCCAAAATCCCTTTTCATACCTCAAAATGGACAGAAAACAAGGTGACAGCTGCATCGGAATTATGACGTTGAATAATGTTGAATTCTAGCGATTTCTAAACGGTTTCTAAACAATCGATTGCTAATCATATCGTTTCAGTTTCGGCATTTTTAAATGAATTTTGTTTGCTTTCTAGATCCTTTCCAAAAAGGGAGATGTTATGTCTCTAGCCACTACATCTCCATATAATCGATGACTTGCCTTGCTAAGTGCACAGAATACATTATATTCTTGTGCGCCAGAAGTGAGCCAGGACTCGCTTGATCTTCTTGTATTTTCCCAATGAAGCTCTAATCGAACGCTTCATTTCCTTGCTTTAGTCTAGGCTTTTCTCATTTCAAAATTTAAGATTCCATATATCGTGTTTCACTCAACTCGTTTTTTAGAAAGAACACTCGTTTTTTAGGAAGAATACCAGTGTCATTCTCAAATTCTACCCCTCTTCAAAATAAAAGATTTTTCCTTTATATTTTCACGGGGATCACCTTCCGACATAGCTAAGGGCAACGCAATAGTTTGCTTATTTGTATCTAGACCCATCACCTGTTCTATATACACACAAAGGTTCCGACTCTCCCGATTTGGGCGGGAGTCTCCCGATTTGGGCAAGAGTCTCCCGATTTGAGCGTTCTTTTCCCGTGCCCCCAATTTCAAACCGAACCTCCCGCTTTCAAATTTTTTTTGATGGATCTGTTACAAAATTGTATTCCTAAATACATAAATGAAATAAGTGAATTCTCAAATGTAAATCTGCATGTATCATTCTATGATTTAAAACAGAGAACTTTTGAGTTAGACTTAAGCTTTTAAACTGATAAATTCCAGCGTTTTTGTCTCTTAAAACTTCTTTAACTATAGTCAATTTTTCCACAAATCTGCTAGAAAGTGGATTCGTTCAAAGATGACGACTTTCCAAAAAGTAGCGAAATTTTGTAAGGGATATTAAATTACTTCATTTTTCGAATTATCACCTATCCAGAGTCCGAATTCCTTCTTTTCCAAGAGAATCGATTTTGGCGGATGGGCCAAGTCGAATTTTTTTGCGGGAATTTATTGCAAAACTCCTGATTTTAGCTATTCTTAGTTTGGAACGTCTGTACACAGCATACGTCTTCTTGCACTTTTTAACACTGTTGGGTTTTTGAACACACGAGTGTTTCCCACAACCCTTTTGCTACCAATTTTCAATAACTTTTAGGTTTTTAAGATAATATTATAGCAAACCCAACGCAAATGTGATAGATTAATCTGAAAATAAACAAAGTAACATTTAGATAAAATTCTCTTTGTGTCTAACTACAAAGCGTGCAATCCGTGATTATTTTCAATGTCATAATTCTACGATTACTTTTTGCCACCTTGTTGTGCTTTAAGTACACGTACAACAATTTTCTGTTCTTCAATGAGAAAAGCACGGACAATCCTTTCTCTGACATATTTTGCACATCATGAGCCTCCATATGCTCGGGTGATGTTCTTCTTTGGCTTAGACAAAGCTTTTAGTTCGGTTGGACGAACGGCTGGAAGCCCACGAAGCTTTAACTTGCAGTCACCGTATTTTGGCACACTTCCTACTTTCTTTGTGTAAAGATAAACATAGATTATTTTCAGTTTTGCCTATAAAAAAGCTACTGGATCTTAGATGATACATACATGGAATTGAACATTCCTGACCAAAAGCTGGAAATCCAACTTTCTCCATGATATATTCTTGTTAAAAAAGCTCGTTATCAACACAACATTAAGATACAACAGCTTAAAACAGATCAAGGGTCTGAAGATGACAAGGCTTTGTCAGAAATAAGACAAAATTGAAATATGAAACTGATGAGATCACAATTCTATGAGAAAATGCAGCCCAATCAAACATCTATCAACAATTACAAACCATCTTTAATTTACAAAAATGTAGAAATCAATCTAAAAACATAATGAAATGACTCCTATTTATGATAACATCACAAGCACATAGCTAGTCATCACTACTTTAGGATGTTAGGTCCTTGACAAGCATTGCTTGCCAAACACTGTTTAATGAGCAACATCAGGTTGGTAAACATAAAGTGACAAATTAATGACTTACAAAATGAAAAAATGTAGGTATAAAAGAGCAACTAGATATTAATTAAGTGTCCTAAACATGAACATAGGCACAGAAAACTGCAAGGAATCTTTTGCAGGCAAACAAGTGGTTTATGCATGAGAATGGGACATCCTAATATGTGTTGTGATACACCAAAGTCCTAATTTTTTTCAAACTTGGGAAAATTCTTTGAGGCTTTGGTACAAAGATTTGTTTACATTGTGCAGCCATGTTGTTTGAGCTTGCAAGGGGCCAAAGGTTATGAGTAAACTAGTTGCACTGTTGCAAGTGCAGAATGTAACATGGATCAGGGAAAAACAGTTGACAGAGGAACTGCATATTTTTCTCAGCTAATATGTTTTTCATTATGCATTAAAAGTAATGTGCTCTGATGATCCATATTGTCAGCCAGCAAATTATGAGTTATAAAATAAACAAATATTAGCAAAACTCTGAAATAATTTGCTTTAAACTATAATCATTATGAACTATAAACTTAATACTTACAAGTTAGAACTTATACTATTTGTACCCCATATATGCTAACAAGTAATCTCTATACAGCACACCTCACAGAAACATGTTGAAATAACAAAAAATCCTATTGCAATGCAAATAAATTTTCTATCACACTTGCAAAGTATTTGAAGCCAAGGAACATCCTCCTGAAAAAGCTCCCAAGCTAAAAACTCAGCTATTAAACCCATGCTTCATTATCGGTGTTTATTTCTTTTACATCTGATACTGTGGTAGAAGTCTGTTTCTCATCAATGTTTCCTACACCTACAAAACAAGGTATATATGTAAAGATTATGCTGCAGCTACTTCGATTTCACATGTACCACAGCATCTCCTGCCTTAATGTTAAATGGTATGCAAAAAAACCAAAATCGAACAACTTACTATTCATTCAAAACATGTCACCGGGGTATGTTTCAGAAAGTTGTTGATTTTCTAAAAGCTGAGACATGCGGACAGATTGCATATTATGTTGCTTCTATATGAATAACAAAATATAAAAGGTAATGGTAGTAATTAACTTTGTTTTCTTAGGCACTAGAATGGGGAAGGGAAAAGAACGTCCCTAGTAATAAAAACTAACCATTGATGGCATCCGCACAGCTATCAACTAATTTTTTAACAAAACATCAAGCGAGGATAATTAAGAATCAATGACCAAATTTTCAAACCTTTTTGCCCCCGTGACTGCTTTCTAGCTGCAAATTCTCTAATGAATGATGGAATGCTATGGATTTCACTTTCATCAGATTTTGAGGTATCGTTTTCTGTAATTGGTTCCTTCATACCAAAACTCTGCACACAAAAATGTACAATGAGTACAGTTTTTCAAAAGGGGAGATAATCACAAGATGTCAACGTCTACCCTGGCACTGCGATAATTACATACCTTAGTTCTTCAAGCAAAATGCCCTACAATACTTTTTATTTAAAAAAAGAAAGAAATGATCAGAAGGAGGACCAGGTCTTCAGAAACAGATGCTCCTCATGCAAAAGAAGGATATTGTGCAGATCCTTTCTAAATCCTTGAATAAGATTTAGTAAAAGCAGCTCAATCCTTAATCATTATTAATGGGGAGGATTTTGAATACCAGGGATCTAAATTGGGAGGGGAGGGGGAAGTTGCGGCTTACGTGTGACTTTTTCATTATGATCTCAAAAACTCATTCTAATAGCAAGCTAACATTAAATGAACAAGGGAAGGAGAAGATATGTATGCAAATCATAAAAAATGATTAAAAAATTGTAAATCTTCAGTTACGACATCATTTGGTATATTTATATGAGAAATCTATCATCACAGGATAAAAATCTTTTTAGTGGATCATTTCTTCAACAGCTTACCGTTGGTTTCTTACTTAGTAAATCTGGACTCGTCACAAGCCTGCTTCTGAAACTTGTACTTTCCTTAGTATTTTCCTCTGTAGCTGCGACCTTTTCATTTGATTTCTTTTCTAAAACGATAAAGACAGATCAAGTTAGTATTACAGAATATAGATTTCATAAAGCCACTCACAATGAGCGCATGGTCCCTGGAACAGAACCTAGCTAATACCGTAAGAATTCTATAAGCTAAATGAGAATGAAATTTTGCAGCTTATCGATACCATTTTATGTCTCTCAAAAACTATCCTCACCACCTTCAAATTGATTAATATTTATTTTGCATGATTCGCTGTGCATGTACAGTATTCATTTCTTAGTTCAAGGGGACTTTTTAATAGCTACATTCCCTCTTATAGTGGAATGGCTATAAATTTTTCACTATAGCTGTATGATCTCTTTCGCAATGCCAGATCTTTGTCACAGGATTTCGCTACTTAAAGAACAAACACTCTCAGATGAAGTGCTCTTAATCGTTTAACAGTTCACTTCAGCGTTTGCTGGCACGCTCCTTCCCCACTGAATTTTTTCGTGGTACTGTCATAGAGTTAAGGCCACTAGACTTCTTAAATTCCCAGACTTTGATAAAGAACCAACGGGCTTGTAAAAGGACAGAGTAGTGTTCACTTATCAAACTTGCAAACTTTCATCAGAATATGAAACCAAGAGTGACAAAAAGTAGCTAAAACAATTTAAATTGCTATAAATAGCTGTTTGACAATGAAATCAAGCTTGACTTTACATAAGACTACTAAAAACTTAAACTTATATACAAATGACTAACCATTTTTGTTATCACTTGATTTCAATCTTGCCAGAAGCTGTTTCTTCCAAGCAGGTATATCGTCATATTCATCAACTGGTTTCAAATCATTAGTATCAAATGCGCCTCTAAACCAACAGGATTTTTGTTTCTTCTCAAGAGCAACTGCAAATTTTGTTCCTGAACCTAGTCCTTTATCTGTGCCTTCGTTTTTCGCACTTGATGAAATGCTTTCAATCATCGATACAGGCCTTCGTTGGCCGATCTTTGCTGGATTCTTTGCCCTCATTGTAACTTTCTCAAACTGTGAACCTCTTAACTGTGCCAACTCCTTATTTTCAGTCTGAGCCAAGGTTGGTTCTGACTTAACTGAATCAGTTTCACTAACATATTTACTTTTCTCTATATTTCTTAAATTTTCTTTCTCGGTGAAAGCGCTACTGTCTTTTACAGTCTCTGTCTTTTTCTCTTTCAGTGCCTCTGTTCTTACAGGCAATTTAGGTTTTGGTTTAGGCTTTGGTGGTGGTGGTCTTATACTTTTGAACAACATCTCTTTCGGTTCCTTAACTGTAATCTTGTCTTCTTTTTCAGGCTTAGCATTTTTCATGCTTGTATCCTTCGCAGTATCGTCCAAAGCTTTTGAAGATTTTTCTTGAACTATTTTGGTTACACTCTTGTCTGTCATTTTCTGATTATTTACATCATCGTTTTCTTTAAATGAATCACTTTTCACTACTTTTGTTATCTTATTCATATCTGGAGAACTTACTTGGTTACTTTTTGGTTGAGAAACCAGTTCAGCATCTGCAGAGCTCAAGTCCTTGTGTGTCTCTTTGTCACAAAATTTATCTACACTAGATTCACCCTTTTTTGAATCAACTACAGGTCTAGAGAGAACACCATGCTCGAAAGAATTGACTCTTACTATTTTTCCCCTAAGTCTTTTAGGTAACTTGTCATCATCTGTCCCAGCACCTTGCTTTATTTCTGATTTTTCAGGCACATTGTCCTTTTGACCATTTATCACAATAATGTTATCAAATGCTCTTTTTGCATCAACCTGGCCAGTCTCTTGCAAAGCCTGGGTATCTAAAGCCATCGCGGATTCTAATGCATTTTTCTCTTCTTTATTATCAGAACTTGTGTTTACATACTCTGAACTGAGACTATTTTCACCAGAAGATGATTCTGCAGCTGTACAAACAGAACCAGACACATCAATTTGATCTCTATTATCCTTGTGCTTTGCAGCATCAGTAACCAAGCTTTTTATTTCTGGCAACTGGTCATAAGAATGAGATAAATTCTCCTGGGTTTTAATAGCAGCATCACTCCCAGTTGCCAGGCTTTTCAAGGCTTTTTGCTGAAGAAAGGAAGGCGGCTGTGAAATTTTGAGTTTGGGTTCCTGTTTGACGGTCTCTTTTTCAACAAACAACTTTGGCTTTGGTCTTGGCAGCACTTTTGGTCGAAAAGGAACTTTTGGTACTTCCTTTGCTTTTAAAATCGGGTTATCCTTTGATGCTACAGGTAACTCTGTTACCTTTGCAGCTCTAATGGCTTGTGAATTATCCATCACGTCGTCTTGTTTGTTATTAGATGTGGCACCTACTGAAGAAAATGAATGCAAAGCGCTTTCTACCAAAACTGTTTCTGGTTTATTTTCATCAGACTTATCCTTGGAAAGTTTACCTGTGCATTGGCAAGGGTCACTCGAAGTCTCTGCTTTAATTTCTTTATGTTCCCCTTCTTCAAAATTAAAAGCAGGATCTTCCTTAGTCTCACTTGTACCCACTTCACCTTTAGATTCTCCTTCAAGCTGGTTACTTTTCCTTTTTAGCACACCAGCTCCAGATTCTTTCAAGATAGAACTGTCATTTGAGCCGGTGGAGGCAGAAGCGCTTGTTTCCAGAAGTGGAACTTCCATAGACTCGGTTGAAATATCAGTTCTCTTGTTATTACTCCCTTCCATTACATCATCATTCGCAACAATCAATTCCATTTCAGTATCCATGGGTTCTTGATCCTGTTTGGAAACTTCCTTTGAATCTTGTTGCAAAATCATTTCATGATTGTCATTAATCACTACACTCTCTGTCAGTTTTGATTCACATATTTGATCTCTCAAATTGTCTGGTTCTGGGACTGTCTCACTCTTCCGTTGCATATCTTCTACATCACAATAATCACTTTTACAAGACTTGGCAACAGAACTATGTAAATCACTTGAAAGATTACCTTCATATTCAACCCCAGAATTCTCTCCCTCCATTTCTGATGAAGAGGCTGCCAGATTCTCCAACTTTTTGTTGCTTACTAAGCCATCTACAGAATCACTTTTAAGATCAACGTTTGCTGATGCCTTTTTATTCAAATTTTTGTCTACTGTACTTTTCATTTTAAGCTTCTTTTTTAGTTCACTCACTGATTTGACAGTTTGGTCGTCTTCATCGATAGGTTTGCTTTCATCTTTGATTTCCGCCTTTTTCAACTCCTCATGACTTCTATAGTCAAAATTTCCTTTGATTTCACTACTCTCATTTACAATGGGACTTGCCTCTTTCCTTAATCCTTTCTTTTGTTTCTTGAGATTCAGTTCTTGCAGCCAACTTGGAGGCTGTGGATCCTCAAAATGGGGCTTCTTCTCTATGTTAGGCACTTTATTTACAGATGATGTATCAACTAAGTTGGACGCCTCTAATCGCTTTTGGCGAGTGCTAACCTCTTTTTGCATCCAAGCTGGTAGAGTTGAAGTGCCTGACGAATCCATATCACTAGATTTCATGCTTAAATCAGTGCCTTCCAATGAATCTGCTTTAATCGGATCTTTAGATTTCTTCTTCTCCAACTCCTCAAGCCAACTTGGTTTAGGTTTGACCACATCTCTTGAATCCTCCTTAGCAACTTTGCTAAGATTTGATTCAGCTGCACTTTTCAGTAACATTGCTGATGACTGCTGAGACTTGGGTTTTGGCTTCGGCTTTGGCAAAGGAGCTTTAGGACCTACATTCAATTTGACATACTCATTTATGTAGCCAGATTGAACCTTGATGGTATTTGAACTCAAGGGAGCTGAAGGGGCACTTATAACGTCAGAAGTTGAAGCAGCATTTGATGGTAGAGATGGTGACGATGACATTTCAACATCATCATCTGAAATCGTCGTCTGTTCAGAGTCTGTTTCTTTAGACTTTTTAGATATACTTCCAGTTGAACGGCGCATTAGAAAAGGAGACATTTTAGAGCCAAATACTTCTTTCTCTGTTACCAAGACCAAGCTTACATCTTCAGGTGATGGAGTGCGAGTGGTTGTCAGATGTTGCTGTTGTATCGGGCTCGGGCTGATGGAGCGAGGTGAAAGATTAGGACTTGTACCTTGCAATGACGCTGGTGTTACAATCAGCTTTTTAGACAGCAGGGGTGATGGAGTGCGTTCTCGTTTACTTTCTTTCCCAGCCTAAAAATTGAAAGGAGCGAAAGCTTTGTACAAGAAAATGTCATTTACGGCTTTTTAAGTAACCTTGGATCAATAAGTCGCCAGTGGCATTTACGTAACAAAATATTCGGCACGAGAATGACACTCTAAACAATTCAAAGTTGACTCTAACTCTTTATCTATGTTTGATTGACTCTAAGTCTTTACTTGATGTTTAAGCATCATTGTCAAACCATTAATTATTCATTACTATCTATGTTCTTCTATAATTTCTTCACTTTATCAGAGAGGCTAATACTTTGAGGAATACTTTACTTTAAAGACTGAAAATACTTTAAAGAAAATTGAAAAAAATGTTCTGTAGGCAAATGCTTGTATGTACGTATGCAAGACCATGTAATACCACAATTTGACATATGCTCTTTCGAACATACAAAAATATCACAACTATTTTGCTGTGAACTGTTTCTCTCCAAACCCATACCTTGGTTTAGCTAACCGTTTAAATACTTGGGCTTAAAACCTAACTATGTGTTTGTTACATATTTTATGGATGATGGAAAGTTTCATGTACTTTCTTTTTGTCAAAATCTCCTTTATGTTGACAGGTTTTAGGGAGCTTCATTGTTCTTAATGTATAAAGAACTATAGTTTGCAAACTACAGTGTACAGGGTACGATGTTCCTACTAGGCCTGTCCACCGAAGGTCGAATAATCGGTATTCGGTTACCTGTTTCACTATTCGGTTAGCTGAAGTCCAAAGCGAATATTCGGTTACAAACGAATAGTTCGAATAGTACGATTATTCGGTTACAAACGAATAGTTCGAATAGTACGATTATTCGGTTGGAGACGAATAGTGCGAATAACCTCACTGTTGGAGGTCCACAATGGTTGTTTGAATAGCCGTGACTCATCGAATAGCGTTGACTATTCGAATAACCGTGACTGATCGAATAGCTGTGACTATTCGAATAACCGTGACTGATCGAATAGCATTGACTGGTCGAATAGCAAGGATTGCTCTAAAAGGGAAAGGCAACTTCCTATCTTCAATCTTCGAGAAAGTTTCATGGATACGGGCCTTCTTCAAAAATCGCAAACCCAAGAAATAATTACAAAGCGAATAAAGCAAGATTGGAGGGGGCAGGGGGAGTGGAGCCTGGGTTGCAGGTGGGGGTCATGGGGCTTTTTCAGGGCCTCAGACGAAGGGTGGCCGGGGGGCTATGTCTCTATCACTATTTTGCAGAATAATATAACTTTTCACAAAATCTTCTGTTGTGAGTGTTAAATTTTTTCTTGCCCCCCCCCCTTTCTCCACTTTCCAACCTGTGTCGAAGCCCGTGCTAGAAAGCTTTTCATTTCACAAAATGTTGGAAAACGACCCTTTTTGAAGACTTACGACTATAGTTTCTCGTCAATTTGATACTGACTTTCTGGCCATTAGGGGTGACTAATGCTAGAGAAGGTTCAAGAAAACATTTATTTTTGACAAAAAATCGTTTTAAAAATTGCTTTGCAGCACAAAACACAGGAAAGATCAATAGGAAAACAAAAAATTAATGGTTCTAACTTATCGAATAGTAATGACTGATTAGCTATATTCACAGCTAAGCACAACAAATTACAATAAATTTTCAGATTGCAGTTTTTTACCACCACCCTGCCACACCCATTTTGCCACACCCATATTCGCCGAATAACCGAATATTCGTTAAATTTTAAGCCGAATAACCGAATAGGAATATCCGAAGGTTTGGACAGCCCTAGTTCCTACATCCATAACAGCAAAGAATCTTGTCTCGGAACAAAAGCTGCAAAAATTTACTCTATCTAATGTTTATACACAATTTTCAGCAAAGAAATATCATGGCAAAAAGCTGGTCTATTAGGAAACGGGCATTAAAAACCAATCCAATTTTGGACAGGTTTTCTCATTCTTATTTTTATTGTCAAAGAGTCTTTTAGCCTTAAAACACAACAATGACACAACAATGACTTACATTTGTCGGACTTTTCTTTTTCTTCAATACGTTACCAAGATCTGACAGTAATTTTTCATTGAACACAGGTGAACTGAACCGGTTCTGAGGTCGAGTTTTTTTTGGACTATCATCAGCTTTATCGTTCTCATCCATGCGAATTTGCACACTTAATGCACTAAAGGAAAAGTTAATCAGTGATATTTTATCCTTCAGTTAGGCTCAAATTATAATAAATTATAACTTAGCAAAGGAAATGAGCTTGAGTAAGATCATCATGGCATACATTTCTATTGAATTATAATAAACTGTTTTTCCTCTCAAAATTGAGTTAATAAAAGGATAAGCAATTTCCTATGTTATGCTGTTGACAAGACCCAGGTTTCAACACATTCCGCTTCATCTAATACATGGTAAAATTGATGCAGCCAAATGTTTAGTGTTTTATGCAACTTTACCATACCCTTAATACAAGTGACTCTTGCATATCTCAGAAAAACTATAAATATATTTTTGAGACAAGGTTTCATTCACAAGCAATAACAGAGATAGAAATGATTCAATGCTACTTGAAAGTCCCTAAACAATGGGTATGCTCTAAAAACCATAAATCACTCATGTCTCATGGGGGTACAGTATGAGTTGTTCATAATAATAAGATAAGATGACAATAAAAAGATACTGGGGATACAATAAATCTAAAAATGTAATTACTTACATTTCAGAAGGACCTTCAATCTCCTTAATTTGAACTGCTGAGTTGTCAGATGTAGCCGTCCAGGCCCATGACTGAGGTCTTCTTCTCTTCTGCACCCGCCTCTGAGCAAGGCCTACCTTGAATCTCTCTCTGGAGAAATCCAGCTGCCTGTTAGCTGCCTTAAAAAAAGGTTTGAAATGGCCATCATAAATAAAGGTAAACATTTATTAACATTCATAAGCTTCATTTTGAATTTTTACTCTTGTGATGAGATTGAAGAGCTTTCCTTTATTGGTCTCAGGGCGATAACAGCAAACAGCTGCATTTTGTGTTTTGATGTGAGACACAAAGTCTGCAAAAAAGAGATATGGCCTCAGAACATCCACAAAATGCAAAGATTAAAATGACAATAAACTTACAAGGTTGGAGGCAAAATCTAGATCAAAGCTATCATCATCTTGGTGTTGTGACTTGTCATCAGTTGATGTCTTGATAAGAAATAAAAGCATTGAAAATCAAACAAAAAAGTAATTCTATACTATTACTAATAGATTGAAACAAAAATCATTTAAACAAGAAAACAAAATATTTTCACTGCCAGTAGTAAGCCAAGTAGGTTTTTTCCATGGTTTGTAATTAATTGTTCTGACACTTTCTAGAAAGCCCCTCACTGGTATTACATATGGTAAAAGCTCTATTAAGGCCCCTCTCTATTAAGCCCATTCTCTATTACCCCCCGCCCCCCATATCAAGCAAAACCTTAAAATAAGCCCCCTCTCTATTAAGCCCCCACTCTTTGGCCTTTAGTGTCAAACAAAGAAAGCATGTGCAAATAGTGGGTCTCTTGATGGGAGTAATGAAGATAAGATCATGTGTATTTAATACAGCCTATGTAAAGACTTATTTAAGTTGAAATTTCTTTAAAGATGTCCCAGGGTTAACAATTGACCCTGATGATTCTGATGAAGATGACCTTATATTTGATTAATTAAACTTTTGAAGTGGCTAGCAAAGTTTTCTGAGAACATTTGTATGACATTTTTATAACAAATTAAAAGACAAAAGCATTGTTAAACATTTCTTTTTTCAAATAAACAAATTTCTAACAAATCCCTCTTCTCTAAGCCCCCTCTCTCTTAAGCCCCCTCTCTTTTAAGCCCCCCTCTAGGACTGTAGTAATAAATAAGCCCCCAGGGTTTAATAGAGTTTTTATAGAGTTTGATAATAACTAATCGCAATCATCAACAACATTTGGCTGGTGGCACCTACAAGTAGATTCAAGAAATGAATGTTAACCTACCTGGTCATTTCCTCTTATTATGGCCAAGTAATCTTTCTACAAATAAACACACAAATACACTGTTAGAGGAAAAATACTACTTCCTTTACCAAATAAAAGATTGTAACTAGTGCAGCTCATTTAATTGATAAATATATCATACCAACTTGCCACATCATATCTTTCATGGGCTTTGATAGCAAAATGACAGTTTGCAGCCATTTGAAGATCAATAAAACTTTGTATGGCATGAACAGATGTCAAGTCAATCAAGTTTTTCAGAGAAACCAATGCAGAATATAAACTTGTGATGATAATGTATCCATTGAGGATAAAGGAATCAAACACTCATTCTTTATGATTACTTACAGTCTCCTGGTCCTCTTCTTCAAATTTTGAAAGTTTATCAGCAGAATCCTCTGGTGTCTGTCTTGCATTTTTGCTCAATACCTATGAGGCATTATAGATTGCATATCAAAACAGAAATGGCAATAGATATGAAACTAAAGGGATACAACTTACATGGCTGACTTAAATAAGAAGGCCTTTTAGAATAATATTAATTTAATTAATTAAATTAATTTGCAATATTACATATCAAATCCACCTCCAATCAGTGGCGGCTCCAGCCTGGGATAAGTGGGAGGGGGACAAAAGGCGCGACAACGCCTTTTTGGACCACGCCCTTTTCCCATGTTTAAAATTTTTCTTCGGAAGGAATTGCCTGTTGCCCCCAAGAAATGTCATTTACATGTGACTAACGCACATACCCCCCTGAATTTTTCTCATCAGGTTTGCAAGAATCTCAAGGACCAACTTTCTGGAAAAGTGGGGGGGACTAGTCCCCCCCATTCCCCCCAATGGCTCCGCCACTGCCTCCAATGTTTAGGAATACTATAGACATTAGCCTTGGAAGCATTGTCTGCGAAATTAAAGCATTTTAAAATCAGGTTTGGTAAAACACTTTGTGCTCATCTGGCAATAATGTCTATATGACCTTCCTGATAAACATAAAATTTATAAATGAACAGATGCACAGAACAGGTGTTTCAGGCTCAAGAGAATTTGTAAATATAGGAAAATAGGTCCATCGGAAAATATGCCTTAATGCACAATCCTTCCAAGAGAGTTCAAATTATAAATTATAATGGTCAACAGTAACTAAAGGTCAATTTGTTAAAAAATCTAGTGCACAAGAAGCCTTTTCAAATCCACCAAAATTTGAAAAAGGTGATCTACATCAGCATCAGATCACAAATAAGATTCATTGAACCTCAATTCAGTATGGAGAGGAGATTTAGGAAGTCACAGAATCTGCAAACCCAGTCGAAAGTTTGGATAAAACTGGTAACCTGGAGTAACATTTGGAAAATCCAATATTCAAAACCCAAAACCCCCTTTCCCAGAATAAACCCAAAACCTTGAAAATAAAGATGGCCAAAGCCCACACTGTGAGATCCCAAAATCTCCCGAAGTGTTTCAACTGAAATATTAAAATACTTTCTAAATACATCATATTTACAATTGTTTTCATGTTCATATTATCAAAATGAAAGTTTTTCAGTGAAAATAAAATCCCAAAAACAGAGTAAATTGGGCTGTTTGAATTAGAAATTGCCTAGAAATTCACTTTCCATCATCTGACAATTGACAAAGATAGACAAATTGTGGTTTGGCAGTTTTCAGTTAACTATTTCCTGTTACACTTCTGTGGTCAAATGGACACATGCCAAAAGGAAGTGTTTAGCAATATAATCAGGAGGTCTACACAGAAATAAAACTATACCTTTGCACGCTCCCTGACATCTTTCAAGAACTCATTCTGATCTACACTGAATTGCTCCATAACTGCTACCCAGTTTGCAAGGAACCTGAAACAAAAAGGTACCAATGATTGCAAAACCATCAATACCAAGGGCTGTGATAAATTGTTGCCCTCAGCCTAACATATCCCTGGAAAGTGACCATTTGATAATTCAGGCAGACTCTATTATGTTATAATGTCTGTGTAGACCAGCAAAACATTGTTAGGTTTATTGGCTAGCTATTGTCTCAGTCTAACTGTCTATTGTCTTTTGTCTTTTTATTACTTAATCTTATTGACAGGGTTAAGAGGCAGATTGAAAGCCAAATCAGGACTGAATATTAATATTAAAAAATTATGTGTTTTAAGGCAAGATGAGTATCAATCTTTTGTCATATCGTAAGTCCTCAGATAAACCCCACACTTTTGAACAAGCCCCCCTTAATTTAGTCCCCACCCTAAAGAAATTTTTGTTAAATAAGTTAAATAAGCTAAGAAAATTTTCAGAGCCTTGCCATTGTGCTATTTGCCGCTTACAAAAAGACCAGCTCAACACTAAAAAAAATTGCAAATATACATTTGCTAAGATTGCTTAAGCTTTGTTCCCTGAATGTACTTCCAGTACATACTTTATACAGGGGGCATTGGTGAAACACTTTTCTGTGCCTTATAACCCTATTCAGGCTTACAGGGAGCCATGTATGTAGGGTAACAATAAAGATGACACTTGAACTTCAAAAAGTAAACAAAGCATATATGGAGGGGTAGATGTTTTGCTTTCAATTTAAAAACTTAAAAAAAATTATTCGACAGGAACTTCAGAGGGAAAGTGTCATCTGCTTCTATACTTTCCTTGTGAAAAGGGACATTATTCAAATTTTTGGCCAATACATAATTTTATGCCAATAAGAAATCATGTCTCTGGGGTTAGAGATATACCAGGAGACCAAAACTGAAAGAGCAAAGATCTCAGGTGAGAGAACAGTGTAGTCTCAATCTAACTGTCTATTGTATCTTTGTCTTTAAATACTTGATCTTACAATAGGGTTACAAGTTACATCTCAGGTGAGAGTACACTGTTGTCTCATTGCAAGTGCTAGTGCAGAAAAAGCATAATTTTTTGCAAGTGCTGGTGCAGAACTATGTAGGACTTTTGCATATGTAGGACTGCAAGGAGAAGTGTGGACTCTCGCATATCTCAGAAAAAAGAAAGTTAACTGATTACGAATGGCTGATTACGAATGGCTGAGTACCCTAAAGCCTTAAACACTAAAACAATATTTTTCTCAATTTTAAGGGGACAAGAAAATACACAGGTTTCATAATGTGTGTTGGGAAACTTCAAGAACAACAAAGATTCAGCACCAGGATAAGAACAAGATCGAAATGTTGAGTTTGACAAAGTCAGCTGTTGGTGCATTATTTTGCTAATACCAGACCTTAAAGAAGTTTTCTTTTGGGACTTATGCAAACAAATTATCAATAAATATATCGAGCAGACAGACTTTTCGTTGAATTAAATACAAAATATCAGTAAGTAAATCATGAGCTAATATATGCTAAAGTGAGCCTAGAAGTTATAACATTTTGACTTTTTATAGACATTAATAATTTAGTGAGCACTTCGCACTTGAAGCTGACGACAAATGTTACAAAAATCACAGCTAAATCAAACATTGCCGGACAATAATCGAAAGCAAAAGTTACCTGGAAGCTATTTATACCAAAATCGACACTACACTTTCACAAAAGGAAGTACAATAATATCGGTATGGCGACTGCTTTCCTGCATCGAAAAAGCTTGGTTAGCCGATAAAATCAGTACAGCAACTAAGTCAATTACGATAACGGGGAATGGCTTATCACAGCTTCCTTATAATAACAACATGATCACATTGGCAGGGCGATAAGTTTTGATTCTCGGGGGCATTCTCACCATGAAGTTTGGGCCTACGTTTGCAAGCGACACGTTATGCAAGATGCGACAATATTTACCTTAAAAATTTTTTGAAGTGGACACGAAGGTAGGTTCTTTAAACTTGACATCTAGGACACTAGCATGACAACCCCTTCGTGATCTGTTTGCATTCTTCTTTGTTTCTCCATATCTGTTTGCTGTCGAATCTTGTAACTGTGTCTTCTTACAAGGAAAATTGGTTTGCTCCTCCGCATTCAGTTTCGCTGGTTCGCGGAGCCCACCGTCATTCAAGGAAACTCTCTTGACGTTGCTATGTCGATGTTGAAGCCAGAATAAAAATAACTGCTCTCGAGTTACTGCAAATCACAAAATTATTTTTCAATTTTATTGTCACTTTTCAATTAAATATACATATGTGGTCAAATAAAATTCATTATGACAATCGTAATTTTGCCCGTCGTTAAATGATTGAAACATGGATTGCCTAATGCTTCCACCAGGGCTTGCGTGTAACGGGACCAATCACATAGTAATATGTAATCACATGACATGTAGCATATAAATCGAGAGATTGGAAATAAGAGGGGAGATTTGATTTGAATATAGAAGAAAGTGGTGTTCTCTTTTCAACGCTCTATCGTTACGACTGGTGAAGGACCAGTTTTTAGGAGCCTGATAAATATCGCACGAAGAGACGTTAGGCCTCATACATGGGCTTGCTGAAGTCAATCAATCAAAATCTTTAATAATGTGTCAAAAAATATTTAGCTTACAAGCTAATTAGGGACACATATGTATAAGTCATAAAAAACCATCAACAGGCCCAGAGGCTACAGCGCAATAGCTTCAGGAGCTTTCTGCCACTGTTGCACAACTCTCTACCCACACCGCGAGACACCCAAGTGCCTATAAGCTACCGAATCTACAATTGCCAAAGTTTACGGGAGCTGAGGCGCTGGACCGATTTCTCCAGCAAATACAGAATGTTTTGACGTCCTTAGATGTCCCACCCCGTTTATGGCTCACTTGTGTCAAGCAGCAATGCTTTGCGCGAGCCTAAGACATTTTGTGTTCCATGGACGACGATAAGGTGCACGCCCTACCATTCGATGCAAAATCGCTGCCTTCGCTCACTTGTAGGACAACGAGGGATTCCGAAAGATCAGCAGATTCAGACCCTCCTGTCTCAATATTATTCGGTACAGCAGCACCGAAATGAATCCGTTGCCGATTTCTCCCACCATTTCACGGAAACCTAACATGCTCTAGAAAAATTGATTCCCGGAATCCACCGTCCCAGCCATGGCAATGATACCGAATTGATACATGCGTTTATCCTAAAACTGCAACCGGACCTTTCCAAGGATATCCTAAGCCGAGATTTCCATGTTTACACCCTTGCTACCTTGGTGGAAGCTGCCAAAAGAATCGAAGCCCGATTTCTGCCATCGTACCCGGAAGGACCTAAACTTCAGTCTTGGACGCCAAAGGATGCTATTGCTATGCCTGCAACACATTTTCCTTCGAAGACTGAGCGTCAAGAACCTTGCCGAATTTCAGGTGACCGTATTTGTATTCAGTTCAATAAATTTTCACGTTCTTACAGTGAACGAGCAAACACTTGATGTTCGAAAGGGTTATTTATTACACAAGTGTAGTGAATGCGACAAATACCGTTGCAAGGCAATACGCCATTCGCCAAGACAAATCTGATAGTGCTAGACGTCGTGTCGCATCTTCTTCTGTTTCTCTGCGAAACCGGGGAGCCACTTTTCTACAGAGCCAAATTTTTTGAGGCAAAAATAAAAAATGATTGTAGTATGCTATTCTGTACGTCTTTGTGCTCATTCTTAGTTTCGTTACTATGTCCTTTGGGAATTGTCATTTTTAATCTGGGTACAAGGGAGGAAGAATTTTGGAGACGAATGGAAAAGGTTTTCTTACCCCACTCACTTAATTCAATAATATTTGCAACCCCAATGAAAAATACTGAAATGTTATTGCTACTCGTGTCATACATCAATAATTTTATTCTATCAGAATCTTGAGTCAGCTATAATGCAATTCAGTGAAATTCTTCTCTGTCTCTTTAAAATCATTATCAATCTATGTAAGATGTTTTGTCGTTTTATCTGAAGGTAAAAAGGTAAAAGAGAGCCGAATTGCAAGAAAAAAAAGATGAAATAAAAGAAAAAGCTGAAGAAGATATATTGGTTCATTTACTAATTAGTTCACGCTCAGTCCTTTAAACGATTTATTACTCAGTCCTTCATATGAGGGTGAGGTTGGTGATCACACCCACTGAAGTAACAGCCTGGTGTATGCTTTCATTTGAAAACAAGTTATGTATCAGTTTATTGATTTCCTGATAGTATTTGTGGTGCAGTCTTTGCACATTTTGTAATTTGTGTCAATCAGTTAAACGTCCAGCCTCTGTCTTTGTGCTTCTAATCACTATGCGCCGTATTTACCAGAACTTTTAACAGCTTTTTTGATACATTTTGATTACACTAACTGTGGAAACACTCATCATTTGAAAAGTGTTATAGAATGGCTAGATCGAGCTACAGAGAAATTATACAAATTTACTACCGTTTTTGACAAAAATAAACAAAGGCATTTTGAATAATAGACAGATATGATTGAATTACCATAATGGTGTGAAGATAACTAAAAAGAATTTGATGAAAAAAGATCTGTAGACTGAAAACACTTGCAGACAAAGAGTCTTTCTGTATTATCAGCGTATTTTTAAATTATAATGTAAATTTCAGCTAAAGTAAACAATGCATTGCTCGAATTCACAGGAGTAAAACATACCACGAATGAGCAACATAAAGACACAATGACAGCAAGAATAAAAGGAGGTCTAAACGATACAAGGCAAATTGTTAAATCCATGGATGCAAGAAGTCCCTTTAGTGATGATATTTCCTTGAAATCCATCACAAAAGGTTTCATAGCAGAAAAGGAAGCAAATGTTGACAGAGCAAGATAAATTGGCGAAAAATGTTTAGATGATATGACGGGTAAGGAGGTAGAGCAATATTTTTAAAAAGGCCAACCAAGCAACTGTAATTACAACACCTAATGTGGCAGAAACGGCCAATATTGAAATCCAAGTGGATCTCCAACTCCTTTTCCAAAGGTTTATTGCATTTAAGGACTTTGTTGGACAAGATGTCCGTTCAATATTTCAATATGAATTATGCTCAGTTCCAGCTTCTTTATTTGAGGCAAGTGGTTTACCAAGGAAAGCTAACAAGCCAGTAGTCACAGAGGCAGTAGCCAAAACTGGCAATTCCAGTGACACGAGCCCAGCGGAACCATTCCAATACGTCCTTGATGGAGGGATTTTTTTGCAACGTTTGGCATGGAAGCGTGGAGATCGATTCGCTTCGATCTTAGATTCATATCTATGTTACGTCACTAAAAGGTACAGAAAAGCAGTTGTTGTCTTCGATGGTTACGAGTCAGGTTCATCTCCGAAAGATACGACACACCGAAGAAGAACAGGGTTATCTGCTGGAATGGAAGTCATCTTCAAGGAAGATATGGTCCTTACTATTAAGAAGGAAATGTTTCTAGCTAACAAGGGAAACAAGCAGCGTTTTATCTATTTGTTGGGCAAAAAGGTAGAAATGGAAGGGTGTGAAGTTGTCTACTCAGAGGGTAGTGCAGATTTCGCCATTGTAAATAAAGCAATAAGCGTATCAGCAGACATTGAAACTGTTGTTGTAGGTGAAGACACAGACCTGCTAATTCTTCCTCTTTATCACGCTAAACAGAATCGAAAATCCATCTTTTTTTGTCCACAGCGAAAGAAAAATGCAAAGAAAAATGCAAAGAGTCTGGGATATCAAGCTTTGTCAAGGAGTTCTCGGTTTGGAGACATGGAAGTCTATTTTATTTCTGCATGCATTTCTGGGGTGTGATACAACATCAAGTCTTTTTTGTATAGGCAAGGACCTGGCACTGAAATTGTTTACAAAGAACACACATTTTCCGGAATGTGCAAATGTTTTCAAGGAAGAATCCTCTACCACCAAAGATCTGGTTTCTGTCGCAGATGAAAAAGCATTAGTTGCCATATATAATAGAGAAGAGAATACTTCACTAGATGACCTCCACTATAATGTTTTTTGCGCAAAGCCTGTTTCTGCAAAATTACAGATCAAACCCGAAGCACTACCACCGAAATCAGCTACAGCAAAATACCACAGTATGTGAGTATACTGGCAGGTGATAAAATGGAAAGGCCATTCGATAGATCCTAACAAATGGGGATGGTAGGTCAAGGATTGTGCAATGTTTCCATGTCTCACGGATCTCCCTTGTGGGCCTGAAGAGATGTTGAAGCAGATTTACTGTAAATGTAATAAAGGGTGTACTAATATGAGATAATGCGTTTAGATGGTTCATCATCTAGTGATGAGGAATGAATAACCATATACTTAAAAGCAAATTTGGTAGTAGCAATGTTGATTCCAAATTTACATTAAAAATCTTTTCTAAACTACCTCCTATCTTTTTGCAAGAAAATAATCATAGCGAGAAAATCTAAGGTTATGACGCCATATTGACGTAATCAGCAACCATTTTTAATATGATTTTTGAATGGTCAGATTAAGATATAGGCTTTTGACGTGCATATGGCATAATCAAACGAAATTTAATGCTCAAATGCAATCCAAATTCTATATATATAGCGATTTTATATATGCATGGTGTACCACAAGGGCTCAAAGTATGAGGGAATTTAAAGCAAATATCTTGGGGCGATATTTGGGGGTTTCACAGCTGAGATTTTATGGGACTTTTTTCTGAACAAAGTTTAGCAGATGGAATTTCGATTGCAACTTAGAAAAACTTTGTTGGAATTAGTTCAGGGTCAAATGACAGTTTGATTGGACTATCATCGATTATTTAAAATAAGACTTGCAAAAGATGACTATCAAAAGCTTATACTTTACTTTTAACATTCAAATGAATTCTATCTTGATGGAGATATATTAGGAAAAAAACTTGATATCCCATCAGTAACGAGTGAAAAAAATTTGCTTCTATGTTAGCAGGGCAAAAGAAATTTTTCATGGAATTGAAAATTCCATTTTGACAGGACCACTTAACTTTTGTCACAATTAGCATGGAACCTTGGCTTTGTGTCTGATTCCAGATTATATACATATCACAAAAAAATTATTGCGATCTCACCACAACCGATATCTTTGATAAAGATGCCACACTTGCCAGCCTCTTTTAATCTAGAGGGAGGTATACACATGTCTTGCTAATTAGAATAGTCGTTTCATGACTTAATGCAAAAGTTTGATCGTTTTTACTAGAATGACCAGGGCCGATTTTAACCTACTTACTAGAACCTAACCTACTAGAAAGGGAGGGGTTGCCCCTCCAGCCCCAGTGAATTTCCATTGTTTTAAACAATAGGCCATTGTTCTTTACTTATAATAAACAAGTGTTTGCCCCTGAAACTAATTTCCCTTCGAAAAGGCTATGAGAACGACTGCTCTTTCTCAGCTTCGTATCTTTTTTGTTGCAGTAATAAAGTATCTAAATTAAAAAAAGTTTCATCATCAAGTGTATAATAATGTCGATAATATGAAAGGCCTACAAACAGTGATGTAATGCTGTAATAGTGCTAGTTTGGATTTCGTTTGTTTTGCATCCTGTAACCTTAGTAATTTTATCACCGTTCGCACATTCGATTGTTTATAATTCCTTTTGTTTTCTAACTGCACCTTTAGATTCATTAACTATTTCTTTTGGGATTTTAAGGATCATTATTCAGTTTATGTAATTAATCTTGGGACTAATATATTTTGTATTCACTATTATTATGTAAATTTACGTAGCTATGTAGCATTACAATAAGTTCTTGTTTAGTTATATTTTGGGCGTGTTACAGATAGAGTTAGTTTTTGAGTTCGTTGGAGTTGAAGTTGAAGTTGGAAATGGAATTCGGTTAAGAGCGATAGGGTTAAGTTTTGATATTTTGTATATTTAGGTTCTCGACGTTTCACTTATGTGGCAAGATGCTTGTGAAAGATCTTGTCGGCATAAATTATGGATTTATAGGACACGTATAGCTATTTAAGACATCGCGCGTGACGATTATTGTGGATTATTTGACATATTTGAGAGGACAGTGCTTGAGAAAGACTGTGCCTGTTATTAAGAGAACAAATCGACGTTACGGGACGACCGTAGAGAAACATTATATTTATAGAACCTTTTATCGCGGAAAGATCGTTTGATCTGAAGAAAGACGTTTCAACATTATCATTGTGTCTATTTGTTTCTTTTATCATTGATGGAAGAACCATTTAGTTTCGAAGATAATGATATGGTGGATACATTCATTTGGCAAAATAATCCTATTACAATGCTATCAAAATAACAAGGGGGGCCTTGCATAAATTGTTGCAAAAAACGATAGCAAAAGTAGAAATTTGCCAGTTTTTGCAATCAACAAGGAAGGCCCAGCCCCCTGAGCCCTCTAGCTCTACACCCCTGCCTGCGAAGCCGGGGGGAAGAGTCTCCATATATCTGCAGAGCAAAATAACTTTTTAGGAAAAAGTATTAAAAGCACTATATTGCCGAAAAAAATTAAGATCAGATTTTACAAAATAATATCCCCACAGTACAAATTTGCTTAATCTTTTATATTTTGATATTTTGGCACCTCCATTTTCAAACACGTTTTGATGGCTTTGGAATATATTTTATGCTCGAGAAAGACGCGCACCTAAGCCCCCCCTCCCCCTAACTCGACTGCTCTTAAGTAGTGAAAAATGTGCGCAAATACAGGCCACACCAAACCATGAAAGTGATTCAATTTTCCAATAAAATGTTATTCTACTCGTCGATGTTATTACAAATTAGAGGTGATTGTCAAGTAAAGATTGTTCAACATCATGTATTTTTCGATAACCTGGATGATACCAGCTGATCGTAAAGGAAATCGCCAAAACAGAAAAGCAGTTGAGGTGGAGGAAACGGATTCTTGAGATGGTATAGAGAGAAATTACGCTGATAGTATGACAGTTTTCTGATGAAAGAAATTTATAGAGTAAAAAAAGCTACATTGTTTAAAGCTACGGCAAAATTAAGCAGCATATAATTAAGGCTGTTTCTTTATTGTGTACGCTGTTTATTGTAGCATAAAAAGTTATTCTTTCCTCAAATTTTTCTGACGAGGTGGCCTCGTATTCGTTGGCAATCTCAATCTTTTCAAGAGGACTGGTATCTAGTTACAGCGACATGCGCAACATCCACGATCAACTTGCTTCGAAGTAGTCTGCCGTGTGTGCTGTATGATGAGAAAATAACACAAGTGTTTGATTGAAAAAGACACGTTCCCCGAGGTTATCAGTTTACAGGGGTAACGATATGTATAATAATATTGGACTGCAGACTCCAAGAGGCTCTGGAACCAATGGATATGTAACAAAAAATTTGTCATTCCTTCAGGCGCGCAAGGAGAAACAAGATTACCTGAAGGAACAAGATGTCAAAAGACACGAGCAAAGTTTGATGAAGAAACCGAATAAAGACATCCTTGAACATGAAAGGAAGCGGGAAATAGAACTCAAATGTTTAGAGCTACAAGATATGATGGAAGGGCAAGGGTACGCGAATAATAAATCCTTGTGGTTAGAATTGCTTAAAGTTTAAGAAACCGTGTCGTAAGCTTGTATTCAAAGTTATTCTGAAAATTAGGCATTACTTGATATTTATCTTAACGACGGCAAAGTTAAGGTATGGCAGATGGAAAAAGTTTTGACATCTGTAATTAAAAGAAAGGATTGCAATCCTTGATATGATAAAGAGCGGAAATAACTTTTGCTCAGAAAATAACTTTAAAGTGGTAGGTTTGGGAAGAATATGTTTGCAAAAATGAACCAGGGTCAAAAGTATTCTGGTAATTATACTCAAATTTATGTCATCTTATATCAAGGATTGTATTGCAGGCCTGGCCATTTAAGGAGAGCCATAGCTCTTGCTTCCCTCCAGGCTCTCCTCAAACGCTGGAGGGGAGCTATAGGTAGCTCTCCCAAATTGTTCTAAAAAGCAAATTTGCCCTCCTTGAAATCAATTTTCCCGTTGTTTCTATTCTTATAGCTCACCTGAATACTACTAGGAGAGCTGTTTACTGCTCCCCTATTAAAAGTGTCATGGCCAGGCCTGGCATTGCTTTAAAATGATTCTATATTACCTGAATATTCTAGGCTGCACTCCTACAAGGAATTTTTAAAGGGCCACATGCCCAGGCTTTACCC
The DNA here is from genome assembly GCF_013076305.1 of Rhopilema esculentum. The sequence goes on from NW_027019317.1 coordinate 1,854,357, forward strand.
TAGTAATGCAAGAAGTGCCGCTGCTTATTTATAAGGGAAGAAAGACTTTCACTGTGAGCCCATTTCTGAATTTTTAGCTTCCATCTGTTTAAATGATAAACTGTATTGCATATTTCCAGTGAATTGCAATGGAATTAGATGTCATGTCAACACTTGTTTTATCAACTCTGCCAGGCCTCTTTAGTTCTCAATGGCAATTACCATTGCCTGTTACCAAATTATTGAAACAGGCGCTTGACTGCCTTGACAAAACACTTCTCTCACCCACAAGAAAAAGGAAGAGCATTCAGGGAAAAGTTTGTGACATATCTCAATATCGTTATAGTCACTTTTGTTCAATTCACTTTCTAAATAGCAATCAACATTTTTTAAAAGGCAAGTGAAGGCTTAAAATGCTTTAGAATGCTTAAAAAATAACTTCAGAGTATCAAGAAGGCAACTGTAAAGTCTGCTATTAAAACAAAGATTGATAGACTACAAAAATAGGTAATTAACAGGGGTGCAGCTAGCTGGGGAGTGTAGGGGGTGTTTGACAGCCTGCCCTAAATTCTTCCTGAGAGAGTTGATGATTCTTCAGTTGGTGCACAAAACCTTCTGTTTGTCAGTTGAATTCAATAGGTAGGTAAAATAGCACCTAAAGTGGACAGTTAAGGACAAGAACTGGACAAATAAGGAAAGAGCTTCTTTAATAGAAAGAGCTGTTTACATATATTTGGCGAAAAATTATAAGACTGCCATAGAGGGGCCTCCAAGTAAGAGAATTTTTCTTGAAGCTCCAAAAGGGTCAGCAATATATGTATAGATTATGTAGTCGAAAGGCTGAGGGAGAGAATTTTTACAACTGAGTCAGAATCTAACTACAATTCATACTCTGAAGAAGAACTTTGAAAAAGCCAATGTCTAGACAGTGGTTTTGATTCCTATCAAGTTTTTTTCTTCATGTTTTTATTTAGCTGGTCAAACTCACCCGGTTAAAGCCAATTTAACAATTTGAACAACCTAATTCTTTTGGAAAGCTAAGATTACCATATGGTGCCTTTATTTTTAGTTTAATCTACTCTAGCCTCATTGTGATTTCCATTATTTCCATTTTGTTTACATATTTTGTTCAGCTTGATCTCAACGACAGCATTTTTTAATAGGTACAATGATGATGAAGTTCAAGTCAAAGTGGATGAGTTTAGAAAAATGCTGCTTGAAAAGCAAGGTCTTGAAAAAGAGAAAAGGAAGTCCATACCTATTGGGTATTTTTTTAAGTTTTATATATATATATATACTTGTTTGTTTGGTCAAATGACTTAAGTTCATTTGATAACTGAATTGGAACATTGAAGTGTTTTCAAAAACATCAGTCCATCAATTTATACCTCTCATTAAGGATAACATTCTAATATAACCTTTTTATTGAATATATATAAATACAATAAAAATTCATTTGATATAAGAACTTTATTTACTATATATTTATAAAAAGGTGTTTGAACTTTAAAACTTCTTGCGAAAAAGTTTTGATTGGAATGTGGCAGCCTTTGATAAAAAAATTTCAATAAATTTTCAGAGCACCAGCTGGGAGTCATCAATTTGCAGAGGCTAATGAGATGAAAAATGAAAGAGTCAGAGAAGCATTTGGGATCAAGCAAGGTTATACAGAGGGAAGCTCTTTTAGTGCTGAATATCAAGATTCTAAAAGAGAGTCAGAGAAAGCTGAAAAAGAAGCAAAGCAGAAAGAATACGAGAAGTCAATTAGAAGGTCTGAGCTGTTAATTGTTGTTGTTTTAAAGAAGGATTTTTCCATATGCTGATATGTGCATGTTATATATATCATTGATTTAAAAAAAAAATTGAAGAAGAATGGTACTGAGAAAGGTTTCTAAAGGCCATTGTGAGAATGGTGAAATTTATTTCTGTCAAAAGAATCTTGGCACTTGCAAAAAGTTTTTTTGTAAGAGCTACAGAGTCTTAGGAAGTAATTTTATTTTTGTAAGCCTTAACCCTATTACAAAGGAACTTTAAAAATGGATCTTAAATATTTCTAGTTCATGTCAGTTGGATAAAAGATTATTTGTATAGACACAAACATAACAGTAGTATATAGTTTGATCGTCTACAAGTAAGCATTAAATCTCATGTTAACATAGTAATGAAATTGGAAGATGCTGGTTTTCTAGAGAGGAAAAGGAAGAAAAGCGAAGAAGAAGAAAACGAAGAAGATCATCAAGTTCAGATGACAGGTACAGTTTCACAATATATATCTGATGATTTAAACCTAGAAATATTGTATGTGATTCAGTTGCATTGACACACTAGGGTGAATCATTGCTTTGCTATTTGTCAGTAACCATAATGTTAAGAGTTTTGCAGTTATCATATTACTACCATTCACAGTTGTCAATATGTTATATCTCCTTACAAGGACTTTAAAATGTTAATACTTCATAAGAATTTTTTAGGCCTGTCTTGATTTCTCTGTGTCAGCTGATGAACATATCTTTGTTGCATCAATCTTTATCAGTAACTGGAACTTACCCTGTTTTATTTTAAAACTTAACATGCCTTTGTAGAAAAAATACAAAATGTGCATATATATATTTGTTATTTTCTCAAAATTATCTTTTGGGACAAAGTGAGATATCATATACTATGGAAAGCCTTGAACTGCTAGTCATGGGAATTAATAGCCCATTTTGAAGCTTTTTGTGCCCTGCGTGGTGAATCTTTTTGTTTGTTTATGATGACGATGGCCCATATATATTATCCAGAACAGTACCCTATTTATTCATTTACATCTTTCACATTGCTACCATTGATCATATTCTTTAAAGTATTTATAGATACTTTTATTTATAAGATCATGTGAAAAGTTTGATGTTGGTTTTAATGTTTTTGTTATTATTAGATTCATGATTGTATAATTATATATTTATTCTTCACTGTTTTTGAATATTTCTGCATTGAGCTGAATAAATAATTATCGCATCGAATTTGATGTGCAACAGTGAAATAAACACCTTTTCTAAGAGGTATACATTTTGAATGATCACCCACAATTTAATTGCTGCGTTCTCATTTTTAAAAATGAAATGAACTGAACTGATATCAAATGCAATCCAGTCACCCAGCAAAGTGTAGATAATGGAAGAAGAACATGGTTTTTAAGCAAATCTTTGTTTGTTGTGCCATATTTTGTAAGTGATGAGAGATGCCATGGTTTTTAGGTATATACTTAAAAAGTAGCTAATTTTAGAATTGTAAATCCTATTGGAACTTCTTATATGCTTATAAGTTCATTAAAAAGAACTAATGCTGGTATTGATTAAGCATTTTAATGATATGAAATAAATGGATACTGTTTTGGATAATATATTAGGGTTTCTAAAGATAGTAATGACAGAAAGGTTGTAGAGAGTGTCCAGGTATTAAACTGAGTTTCTCTGAGAAAAATTAATATTCTATTTTACAGCCTTCCATTTTGGATAAGTCAATATCTCACTTTGTTCCAGTCTTTTGTTTTTGCTTGGTGTCTCAAGGTAAGAGTAATATATAGTTTAATTTGGCACCTGTGAAAGTAAATTTTGATTCTCACAAAGCTTTTTTTAATAGCATCTTAATGATCAGTACTGAAATTTGATTAGTTATCTGGTTTTCAGTTTTTGTAATTGATTCCTTTAACAGATATTGTTGGAAACTTCAGTAATAAGATGCAACAACTAGTTTATTATAGTTGCCTTTTTTGCTAATCATGTTAAAATATTTGTTTCTTATTTAGTGAGGTTGAAGAAAAGGGCAAAGAAGATGTTCAAAGAGAGAGCAAAGAGTCCAGGTAATTTATTGATTCAGGCTAAAGTAATGTAAATATAGCTTAATGACCTGGTGGCAAAGGATAAAAATTGATAATTACCCAGCTAGGCTACATAACGCTGATGAAAATCTAATGAGGCCTGTTCAGAATATTTCCAAATTTCCTTCAGAATCTCAGTGCTCCTTTGAAGAGGTAAAAAATTCTGACAATGTCCAAATAGCTTTGTTTATTGAATGAAATTGTCAAAAAAGTTTCATATTGAATAGATAACTTATGCTTCTGCTCTTCAAAATGATCTAAGGTCAGACTTTAAATTAGATTATGCAAAGGCGTTCTCAAGTCCACCAGGGTTGACCACAAAGGTTTAGAAACTGCCTTTTTCATTGCTATACTGTTCTCAAGTAGTTATGGATGTATTATTGTTTTGAAATATACCCTAGCTTTTTTTATCCTGTCTACATTCCACCGGTGACTGATTTTGGTACACTGCTCCTAGAAATCAAGAATAGTGTAAGACCAACCAAAGCAATATGACTTTTTTTTGATTGAAGAAAATGATTTATCAGTTCAACATTTCCTTTTTTTTATTTAATGAGCGATAAAATTTTATGTTTTTTTTTAATTTAGACCCAATAACATAAAAGACAGATTTTAAAATTCCTGTCAATGTCCAAAATCAGTTAAATGTGTTGCAAGTAAGATAGGACCACAAGAGAATAGAGTCTTTCCTCATCAAGTCAATCTAATTTGGTCTTGATGCCAAAATCTTAGACCAGGCAAAAACAACAATAATCCATCAACAAATATCAAGACTAGCCAGTACAAAACTAGGTTTTGTGTAAACAAAGTAAACAAATAACGCTTGTTTGCTATGTGTTATACATTTCTATGTATTAAACATCTAGTATGTCTTTAGTAGCAACACTCACGCTCTTTATCTTTATAATTATCTTTTTTAATATTGATGCAGCAGAAGTTTAGGATAAGTAAGGAATGCTCTTATTTCACACTGAAAATTAACTACATTTTCAAGCTTACTCTAATACCTATTGTTCTTCTCCTAGTGGTGATGAAAAAGACCAGCGAGATAACAGAAGACGGTCAAGAGATAAGGACAGGTTTGTTCTAAGCTGATTCCATGTTAGCAAAACTGATCAAATTTTTCTTTTCAGATTGCAGCCAAGAATTTGCACCAGTGAATCTTTTCAAGGAAAGGATGGCTTATCCCTAATTATAGCTCAGTGTGAATTATTCAGTTACTTTTTACTTTTCAGACGAAGTTCAAGAGAGCAGTCTTCTAGAAAAGAGTCAAAGAGTAATGGCGAGAATCAGAAGCTAGTTGATGATTATGCTTCATCTGAGTCAGATAATGAAAAGGAACAGGGTAGGAGAAGGTAATTATTGAGCGCTTCTAATGGTAGTGTCAAATCTTAATGCCTTAAGAGAAGCTTTCAATATCTAGGGTGCTAGATTTTACTCTTCGATCCCGAATAGACGTCCCCAACTTATTTTTTCTGATAAAATTTTTTACTGGCTATTATTTTGTTTATTATTTCCCAGGAAGACCTGAGGAAGAAATCACTTACATTACATTATCGTTGCGCTTGACACATATATACTTTTGAAAAATTTTTGCAATACATTTGGTTTTATTAAAGGCAACAATGCCCATCCCCCAGCTAATTCCAACCCCTCCTGCTTTCTTTGACATTAGCAGGGGGCTTGGATGAATTTTCCAGCCCCCTGCTAATTAGACCCCCATCTATTTTGGACTGAGTGAAAAGGGGTGGCTTTTAATGTTAAATTGTCTGCAGACCCTTGTTCTTTCATTTGAACCCCCGTGTCATTTTTGTGCTTTTAGTGGTAATTTCGATGAATTTGCAGGTATTTTGCCTCCACTTTATTCAATAGATTAACATTTATAATACCATATTTCTTTAATATAGAAAGAGTTATTTTATTCTTTTTTGTGTGATATGCTTGGAACAAAAAATGTTTTAACATCATTAAAAAATGGTTTCCTTACTATTTGTTTTAACATCAATTTTCTGGTTGTCAAAATTTTGAATTTCAGCTTGGCTTTTGTTATTGCTCTTTCACTTAACAACCAAGACTTACTTTTTTCCATTTAAAGGGAAGAATTTTGTATTGGAATTACTGTTTTTACAGTCAGTATGACGTATTGTGATTTGTTTATAAATTGCTTTTTTCGCTTAGGTTTCTGTTTATAATTTTGTGATTTTTTATGATTTTGAAATTTCTTTTTGCAGCCAAGCACTGGATGCTATTGACAATGAGCTGAAGGAGCTTCGCAGCCGCTCCAGTCGCGGAAAGAATCGGGAAGAAAAAGAGACTGTAGCTGAGAGAGAGTCTGATCGCAGGCATGGGCGTGATCGCCGTTCCCGTGACAGGCGAGTAAGTTCTGAAGATGAGGATGATGGTCGTAGAGGTAGAAAAAGCAGGTCTGAATCGCGGGAAAAGCGGAATAGAAGTCCAGGACGGGAAAGACGGAACTCCAGGTATGACAGGAATGAAAGGAAGAGATCCAGGGATCGTGAAAGAGATGGAAGGAGTCGCCATGAAGTTGAAAGGCGGAGGGAAGAGTCCCCTGATAGTTCGGGTTCAGAAGAGAGAGGTAGGCGTGGTAGAGAAGATAGGCGTTCAAGAAAGAGAGGAGGTTCTGAAGACAACCATGCTCGCAACAGGCAAGAACTGCAGGACGGTGAGCATCACATGCCTAAACATGAACGTGAAAGTCATCGTCGGGATGCCGAGGAAGATCGTTATGACAGACGGAGGTCGGAGGAGGTCTCTAGAAGGAGGGAGAGACGTTCAGAGGAAGGTGGTAGAAGGCAGCGTGATGAGAGGGATGTCAAACGAAGAAGTCCTGCAAGAGACGATGAAGGAGGTAGGATCAGAGAAAAAGAAGATCAGCGCCGTAGGAGTAAAAAGAGTAGAGCAGAAAGAAGAAGATCTAGTGAAGAAGATGGCTCAAGCTCCGAAGATAGCGAAGACGAGAGGAAAAGAAGAAAAGAAAGAAGATCAAGGCAAGAAAGACGGGAAGATGAGGACGCAATACAAGAGGTGGGAAAGCAAGCTGAAAGTGATAAAGAGCCAGGGGAAATTACAGAAGAGAGCAGTGAAAATGATTCAAGAAATGATCGGGAAAGAAGATCAAGAAAGGAACGCCAAAGGGAGTCTCGGGGGTCCAATGAAAGGCCAAAGGAAATGACAAAGGAAAGGCAAGAGAATCAGCACAGTGCTAAGAAAGACTCAAAGGAAGAGCGTCGAAGGAGTGACAAGAGGGAGAGAAAAAGGTCAGTTTCCATTGAAGAAGAAGAAAGGAAATACAAAAGCAAGTACGATGCTAGTAAGGAAGACGAACATCTTAGACCCGATGCTGATAAAGTTGAGGTTGAGATGTTTGATCGTCAGGGAGAGCTTAGCAACAAAGAAAGAAGATCAGTGTCACGTGAAGGTGATCAGATCCAGCGGGAGGCAAGGAGTGCTGTGGAGGGGGAAAGGAGGAAGGGTTCCTCTTTTGGGGAAAAGGATGAAACTGCAGATATCATTGAAGAGGAAGACATGGATATCGATGAAGATTCTGAAAAAGAAACAGAGAAAGTTGACTCTGAAAAGAAAGTAGATTCAATATCCGAAATGGATGAAGAGAAGTCAAAAGGCCGAACAAAGGATGCTGATTTATCAAATGTGAACCGCGGGTTTGGCAAGGAAGATAGAACATCATTTTCAGTGGAACGAAGCAGAGATTCTTTAGAAAGAAGAAGTGATGCAAGGCAGTCGTCTACTGAAAAGGTATCTAGAACAGAGAAAGAAAGAGAAAGGCGGCAAGAAGAAAAACCACAGCCAAAGCGAAGAAGTGAGGACCAGAGATGCAAGGAAGACAAAGGTGATGACAAGGGGCAAAAGAAAATTAAAGGAAGACAAAGTGCAGAGGAAAGTAGTAATCGGGATTCATCATCTTCAGATGAAGAGGACAAGATGAAGAGGTAGGAAGATTTAAGAATGGAATAGCCATACATTTAAGTGTATGGCATAACTAGATAAGTACTATCAATATACTGGATTGCGTGCGGTACAATATAATGCTAAAATAACGATAGATGTAAGTAAATTGTACCAGGAATAAGAAATTGATTAAATGAATAACGAATTTTGGAGCATAGACTGTTATCAGTAAGGTTATTGGTTATCGTTATCGGTATCCGTTATTGATGATCGCTTATGCTCGAAACATCGTTATTCATTTAATCAATTTTTTTCCTAGTAAAATTTACTTACATTCATCGTTATTCAAGTACGATCAATGATGATAGATGACAACATTGTTCTTCTCTGAAGGAATCACTAGTGTGGTTGCTTTGATGTCAGTTATGGTTTTTAATATGAATTAAGAGGTAACGTTTGGGAAATTCTTTAATGTCGCTAGATAACACATTCTTCAAGTCCCGAGTAAGCTATCTTTCTAGAAAATATTTTTTAACTAAGGAATATTTTATTTAGTATTAGACCTTATACAAATCTTGGGTAAATTACAGGATTTGTCTGTCTAATGGCAACTGTTATTCTTTTACCCGCTGAAGTTAGCCTAGACCTCTTACTAAACATTTTGACCTCTTCTCTCCAACCCAGTGATTGACTTATCTTTCAGATTTATTGGATCTTTGAATCTCATAAAGATGTGAATGATTCTTTTATCAAGCTGTCGTAAGATCTACATAGCGCGAATGTCGTCCAGTAAGATTGTGTGATCAGGTGGTAGTTGACTATTGACAAGAAATTTCTGGTCTGCTGCTACCAAACGTATTTGTTTATTTCAAATTTAAGGCAAGGTCTTTAAGTCATCTCTTCAACAATACATGTCAACCCTATTAAAAATGGTTTCTTCTACGTATCCACAGAACAAAGGCATAACAGCGTTAATTCTTTTTCAGCAAAAGACAGACAGAACGTGAGGCAAAAGCCAGTTCTCAAGTGCGTAGAAGCAGGGCTGCCAAGCCAGAGGAGTCAAGCAGCTCTTCTTCAGGATCTTCAGATTCGAGCTCAGAATCAGAGGATGAAAACGAGCAGGAGAAGAGAATCTCGAAAGATAGAAAAAGTAAAGAAGCTGCTGACGAACGACGTACTCCAAAGGAACGGGAAGATAAAGGATCCAGAAGGAAAGTTGAAGAGGTATCAAGAAGGCAGCTGCCAGCTTCAGCTCAAAAGGGAAAAATATCAAAAGAGAAGAAGAGCAGTAGCAGCTCTTCATCGGAGTCAGAGAGCGAAGAGGAAAGCCCTCAGAAGACAAGCAAAAGTACCAAGAAAATTGATAAGAAGGAAAGAACTAGCAGTGAGAGCAATTCATCAAGTTCTGAATCGGAGTCAGATCGAGGTAAGAAGGGTCGTAAAGAAGATGCCGAAAGGAAAACGAAGCCCAAGGAAAAAGCCCCTCGTCAGAAGGATGAGCCTCCAAGTAAAAGAGCAAGAAAAGATGTAGGGCACAATGAAGGTCGTGTTTCAGAAAAGGTTGTCGATGTGGGTTTAAAAGCAACTGCGAAAGGAAAAGAGGAAGTGACTGTAGTTTCTGAGAAAAGAAAGACTTCTGAGAAAAGGAGGGATTCACTGAAAAAAGAAAGTTCAGAAAAAAGAAAGAGTTCTAGTAAACAGAAAAAAGAAGAAGTTGATAAGAGAAGAGAAAAAGAAAAGCTGCGAAAACAGAAGAAGGGTAAAGAAAGTTCATCTTCAAGCAGCAGCGAATCAGAAAGTGAATCTGAGAGCAGTTCGGAGGAAGAGAAATCGTCTGATTCTTCAGAAGAAGAGTTGTCGAAGAAAAAGAAGAGTAAAAAGGCTACGAAAGCACCAACAAAAGAGAAATCCAAGCCGAAGGCAAATAAAGATTCAAGCTCAAGTTCAGAGAGCTCTTCGTCCTCTGAGGAAGAAGAAAGTGCTGACGAGAAAAAGAAGAAAAGAAAGAAGAAAACTTCAAAGTCAGAGAAAGAAAGAAGTAAAAAGAAGTCAAAGGATGTGTCAAGCTCAACCTCCAGCTCGGAGAGTTCAGACGATGATTCAAGCTCAGAAGATGACAGGCGGAAAAAGACGAAAAAATCGAGGAAGAAAATCGATACAAAGAAGAAAAAAGACAAGAAAAGCAAGAAAATTGATAAAAAGTCTCGAAGGTAAGACTTAACGAATAGATAGATAATTAGCTTGTTTCTTCCAATCTGGCTTGAACAGTTGAAAATACACTATGATAACCGTGTTTAAGTTGGTACTCCTTAGTTTTACAAAAAGTATTAGCAATTATAACACGTATATCATGTTGCTGCTTATCATAATATTTACTTCTAGATGTTACGCTGCTTCCTTTAATTGTAAAATTTTTGAATTAGATGATTCTGACAGCAGTGTAGTATAAACAAACATTTGGCTTGTTTTTGCTCACTAAAACTAATTTTGTAAAGCAAACGTTGTCATATGATTGTTACCTGGCTTTTAAAGCCTTCCTAAAACCAACTACAACAATAATTCTGCATTGTACTTGGGTCCTTTTTGCTGCGACGATCTTCCATGTTTAATAACGATCAGTTGTGGAAACATGCACATAGACGTCGATCGATTTGAGCCATTAGGGACTGGGGACACCTGACCTGACTTCATTTTTGTAAGTCAGCATCGTTAAACTCTCTCACATTATTGAAGTTTCCTATTGGTATTTCAGAGTACCAGATTTCTTTTCCTGAGAACTTTCAATTTATTTTCTGTTAAATAATTTTACTTCGTAAGTTGTTGTTTTGTCAAATTCATAACTTTATTTTTAGGACAGGTTACAAGGGCTCGTGTTTGTTGACTGAAATTCTTTACACTCTTCCCTTCCATAAAACGAATCTATTCTAAACTAGAATTTTCTCTCCTTGCTCCAGACGAAAGCACAAAAAGAAGCAAGAGTCAAGCAGCTCTTCTGATTCTTCATCGTCGTCATCATCTTCTTCAGAATCTTCATCCGGGTCAAGCAGCAGCTCCAGTGAGTCAGAGCCAAAAAGGAAGAAAAGACGTTGACACGGACGAGAGACGCTAAAAATTAATTTTGCTGTTGTGTAAAGGGGTCATTGTAGAGAAAATAAACATGTCTTCAATGCCAAGCAGCTTATTTACATTATTTTATAAGCTTTCATATTTTATCAGCTTGCTTTAAAGAACTTCTCCCCGTAGTCACACAATGGATTTCTTTTGTATAGCACTGACAGCAGTTTGAAGTACTTATTGAGTACTTTGATCCCATGAAACTGGTGTACGGTTGCTTAAGATACGATTTCATCCATCTGATATTTCGAGGGTTATGATTGATTAATTTTTAACGATGCTAATTATGATTGATTTTTTACTGTCTAGATGAGTCCTAAATTTTTCATCCCAATGATAGCAAAGAACACTTGATTATTAAGTTGAGACCCCCATTTGATAAGCTAATTTCGCATCCAACATTAACAGCTTGTTATTACTAACACAATCATCTGCTCTTCCTTTGACGTCATAGAAAACAATTTTCTTTGATTTCTTAAGTTCCTTGCACAGCCATTTTAATGATTTATAGTTTTGTAAACAAGCTTGTTTTCATTTCTAGAATCAGGTGTTGGTTGGATGCCTCATTTCTCATCTTTTATTTGATTCTTTTCTTAGTAATAGTTAAATAAAATCATGCTTTGGCAATATCATTTCTTGGTTAATGCAATCAAATTTCTTGAAAGGCGAAAAATAGATACTCAATTTATCAAAGTGAAATTTCAGACAAAATTGAAGCGTTTTAAAGATTGCAAGCAAACAACTGCAAGAAATGTTCTGAACTTTTAATCTAATCTAGAGGGCGTGGTCGCAAAAAATTTTCTCAGGACCCTCGTCTGTACCTCTACTGAATGGCTTACAATTTTCCCTCGTTTTAAGGTTTATATAGAAATGTCTTCCATGTTTTTTAGAAATTTCCGATAAAATAGAAGTTAAGCGCCTCAAGCCTTAAAAAATCTGGGGATTCTGCAGATTTTACTCCAAGAATTACGAACTTAGTTTGAAACTAATGCATACTGCTTATTATTTTTAGATGTTTGCTTACAACTTTTGAAAATCAGTTTTTACACGTAACACTTCCTTGCCTTACACGATTCAGAATATAAATGTTATAGGAATTGTGAAGGAAATAGAACGTTGAAGAATGGGGTTCAGCCACAAAAAAAGCTACATATGAAGATTATCTTGTTAGATAAACCAACCATTGCCACGTTAAAGAGCCATAGATTTTCCAAACGCATTTACAAAATGGGGCTTTTCCCAAATTCTGAAGGGTGTGGTGAACAAAGGTTTTCCCCGGGGTAGTCCCCAGACCTCGGACCTTATACTTTTAAGAACCAATGGGTTTTCTTTCAACAGAGTGCTCCCGAGAAGAATGTGCAACTTTACGCTTTCCTTAAAAAACCCTGGCTGGGGCCAGAGGCGTTAATTGGCCCATAGATTTGGGGGAGGGATGAAAAGGGCTTCTGCCCTGCAAGACTAAGTGGTGCCCTCCAGACCTCGAAGCAAAATTGTTCTATAGATTACAAGTGAAAGCTTTACCACTGTACATTTGTCTTTACCAAGGTCAAAATTTTACGCAATAAAAACGAAATTAAAACTTAATTGCCTATGAAAGATCAGTTTTTCTTCATGAGCGTAAATTAATTGTCAATTTTGATTTTCCTTTGTAAAAATGCTTTGCATCTCATGGGATATGATTTCGGCTACATGATAGAGGCGGGGGGGGGGGGGGGGAGCAAAATTGAGCCTGGGGGGTGAAGACTCAAGTTTAGTGAGGTAGGAGGACCCACCATGGTTGGGTCCGGCAGAAAAGAAAGTTTTTGAAATTATACCTTGTAGAAGGGCTAAAAAGCATCTCCCAGACTAAAATCTAGCAAAATATTAAACTGCTTAGGAAAAACAATTTGACGGTTCTCGGAAAAAACTGATATTGTCTATTGGGGAAAATTGGGGAGGGGAGGTTTCATGCTGAGAATATAGTGATAGACGTTTGGGTAAAAAAGAAACGGTGACCTTTTGTTTCAGATTGCACATCGATGTGAATGACAGGGGAAGATGTTGTATTGACTGAGAGAATTTTATTTCCTGAATAGAAATGTACACTTTTATGTCTCGAGAAGACCATGTTTACACATCCAAAGTGAAGACATTGCATTGGTACAGAAAGTGATTTACTGAATTAATGAAAATAAAAGAAAAAAGATAGAAACACACGTGAATAAGTTAGTAATTCGATCAAACAATATATATTCTCTTTTTATTTCATACACTGTTTTAAAAATTAATAGAAAAAACGGTTAAAAAAATTCTTATCTGGACCAAAGTGGGGGTCTTCAGCCCTATTGCCCCCCAGTGACGCCATGCCTATCATGAAAATAATCTACAACTTAAATTAATTTTATGGGCTCAACCTTGCCCTCATAAACATCTGCATCACCATTGCATTCATTTGCTATGACTGAGCTTTTCCTGACATACCTGTTCCGTTCTCTAGAATGCAATGTCAGGAAGGGAAGCTCATCGCAAATATGATATTTCAATTTCAAAACTTCAAACGGCCCTTCATGAACTTCAGAGAGGTAGCCTTTCTGCCCTCAATAAAATTATCCATGGCGCCCTGCAAAATCTTCGATTGCCCTGCAAAATTGACTATTTTTGAGATTCCCGGGATTTTCGCCCCTGGCTGGGGCCGCTGGAGAAACTCAAGAAAATTAGTAGATGCATAGTTTTTCTTACACAGTTTGAAGTTGTTCTGAGAATTTTTTCACGTACCAGTGACTGCGTAATATACCTCAGTCAAATTTAGGGTATCATAGAGTAGAAAAATAGCAATGCGTCTTACTGAGATTTGCCGGTTCCTTGATGAATGTATACAGGGGCGAAACTACCGGGGGGGTGTGGGGGGGTGTGACACCCCCCCAATCCAAAAAATAGTCGATTTCGCAGGGCAATCGAAGATTTCGCAGGGCGCCAAGAAGAAATTTATTGCCACGCAGAAATGCCACCTCTGAAGTTCGTAAACAGCCGTTTAGGAATTTTGAAATGGAAATATCGTATTTGTTATGAACCTCCCTTCCTGACATTGCATTTTAGAGAACGGAACAGGTATGTAAGGAAAAGCTCCGTTATTTGCAAAGCGAAAGCATTTCTTACCGAAAGTCATAGCCAATGGATGCAATGATTGATGCATATGTTTACGAGGACAAGGTTGAGTCATGCAAATTAATTTAAGTTGTAAATTATTTTCATGACAAGCACAACGTCACTGGGGGGGGGGAATAAGGGGCTGAAGTCCCTCACTTTGGTCAAGATAGGAATTTTTTATCATTTTTTCTATTACCTTTTAACAGTGCATGAACTAAAAAACATAATAAATCGTTAAGATACCGATTTTGTTTCATCTAATTGCTAACTTTTTCACGTATATTTTTATTATTTTTCTTTTATTTGCATTAATTCAGTAAATCATTTTCTGTATCATTGCAATGTTTTAATTTTGGATGCGTAAACATGGCCTTCTTGATACAAGAAACTGCACATTTCTGTTCAGGAAAAAAATTCTCCCAATCAAAACAACATCTTCCTCTGTCATTCACAACTACGTGCAATCTGAAACGAAAGGTTGCCGTTTCTTTCCTTCCCCAACGTCTAACACTAGAGTTTTAGCATGACATCCCCCTCCCGTTTTTTCACAATTAACAATAATATTTTCAATAAACAATCAATTCTTTTAGCACAATAGTATTTTGCTAAATTTTTGTCTGAAAGATGCTTTTTAGCCCTTTTTACAAGGTATAATTTCAAAATATTTTTTCACGTCGGACCCAACCATGGTGGGTCCTCCTACCTCACTAAACTCGACTCTTAGCCCCATTGGGTTAAATTTCGTTGCGCTGTCTACATCATGTACCCATCCCCCCCACCCCCCAATTAGCTGTTTATTAGCTTAATTTTGCAAACCAACATTAAATGAAGTGAATATAAAAAAAAATTTACGCTCACGTAGAGAAATAGAAATTTCATAGGCAATGAAGTTTCAAGTTTGTTTTTTTTGCTTAGAAGTTTGTCCTTGGTAAAGACCAGTGTACACTGGTAAAGCTTTCACTAGTAACCTATAGACAAACCGTTGCTACGAGGTCTGCAGGGCACCACTCAGTTTTGCAGGGCAGAAACCCTTTTCACCCCCCCAAAGCTATTGGCCAAGTTACGCCCCTGAATGTATATGAAAATGAAATTAATGAAAATAAAAGGAAAATGATAGAAACATACGTGAATAAGTTAGTAATTCGATCAAACAATATATATTCTCTTTTTATTTTATACACTGTTTTAAAAATTAATAGAAAAAACGGTTAAAAAAATTCTTATCTGGACCAAAGTGGGGATCCTCAGCCCAAAGCCCCCTCCCCCAGTGGAGAGGAGAGGAAAGGTTTTTTCTTTGCGACCCTGCACACCCATCCCTTGTCTAGAAATTTTCAGGGGTTTTTATTTACATGCATGTTGACTTTCTTCTTTTTTTCGTGCATTAGTTAATGGCCGTATGGCTTGCGACTTTTTGCATGAACAAGGTGCTGCTAGTCGGTGGAAGAAGGCCATTGTTCTTCTTCTCAACCCCCTCAAAAACGGTTGGGGTTTTATTTATGGCCGTCTTTGCGATTGGCGCACCGACAGCCCAAAACTAAAAGGTTCAAATGATGAGAGAACACCACCTTCAGTCTTATGATTGACAATGGTAAAACATTCTGAGGACCATCCTACCCTTATTTGCTAATGGTTTTTGTTTAGTAACCTGGAACAAATATTAAAGGTATGTTATGGTAGGAGGGACAGTTGTTTGGTTTTGTAAAATTTGCTGCTATATATTTGTAAAACTTCTGACACCATTCGTTGTTTGAGCGATTGACCGAGCGAATAAATGACACGTTTTGACACACAAAATCAATTCCTTTTGTTCCATCCAAAGCTAAGACGTACTTTTACACAATATCGAAACTTAGGTACTAAACAGCCTTTCACAAGCACTGTTACGCCATTAAATTATATATATATATGAAACGAAACCTCGAGTGCTTTCACAAGCCACTCGGGTTGAATGCCATCAGCCCTCTCTTAGCCTTTCCATCCATACCGTTCTGTGTGTGTGTGTGTGAGTTAGTCTCTACATGTTTGATAGCAGTGGCCTTTCGCAAGCACCACGCTTCTCTCTCTAACTAACTAACTAACTCTGTTTCTCCGTACTCTACTTTATATAACAGCATTACAATATGCAAACTAATATCAATAATTGCCGGTGTTATAGTCGGTATCTATCGTGATACGTAAATGAACTAGTAGGAGGTGTAAGATATATTAGGATACGCGGGGAACTTTGTAGAGCAAAAGGGCATGTAAAATATACTATACGGAAAACATGAAAAACTAAAGCGCGACACGCTAATATTTCCTAATCAAAGAGAAGCATGAACAAATATAGACATGAACACGAGAATTACCTAGAGTGAATAAGTATCGATATTACATACCTCCCTATCAAGGAAAATGAATCGTCCTCGATTCTTAAAGTGAATCTAATGAAAAATAATTAAACGTCCAATGAATATTTTGTGTCCGTAAACTAGAAATCGACAAGTCCTGTGATTGAGATATTTGCAGCTACTGGGTTTGACTATGCATCTCTGGATGGTATGCAGGGTGTTCGAACTGTCGTCTCGTGAACAGTTGTTCGTCGCCTTCCATCTTGAGGTACATGTCCTAAACTGATTCGTGAATCTGGGTTCTGGTCTGTTTCCAGCACCATATAATCCCACTCCTGTCACCATTGTAAAATTTGCTGCTATATATTTGTAAAACTTCTGACACCATTCGTTGTTTGAGCGATTGACCGAGCGAATAAATGACACGTTTTGACACACAAAATCAATTCCTTTTGTTCCATCCAAAGCTAAGACGTACTTTTACACAATATCGAAACTTAGGTACTAAACAGCCTTTCACAAGCACTGTTACGCCATTAAATTATATATATATATGAAACGAAACCTCGAGTGCTTTCACAAGCCACTCGGGTTGAATGCCATCAGCCCTCTCTTAGCCTTTCCATCCATGACCGTTCTTTGTGTGTGTTTTGTGAGTTAGTGTCTACATGTTTGATAGCAGTGGCCTTTCGCAAGCACCACGCTTCTCTCTCTAACTAACTAACTAACTCTGTTTCTCCGTACTCTACTTTATATAACAGCATTACAATATGCAAACTAATATCAATAATTGCCGGTGTTATAGTCGGTATCTATCGTGCAATACGTAAATGAACTAGTAGGAGGTGTAAGATATATTAGGATACGCGGGGGAACTTTGTAGAGCAAAAGGGCATGTAAAATATTACTATACCGGAAAACATGAAAAACTAAAGCGCGACACGCTAATATTTCCTAATCAAAGAGAAGCATGAACAAATATAGACATGAACACGAGAATTACCTAGAGTGAATAAGTATCGATATTACAGTTTGATCTGTTTTAGAGATTGTGAAGGTGAATGGTATGCGGTGGCGCTTTCTTTCCCATTCGACTGTTAAAACGAGGTTGTTGTAGCATGTGCTAGGAGCGGCAAGGCCAGCAGAAGCTTCTGGAAAAAGTTGGATTGTGACCGTCGCTATCAAAAATGTCTGCTATCCATGTTGTTAACCCGAAAGCCGAAGTGGCCAGAGCAGCACAAGCACTGCAGATAAATATAAGTGCTGCTAAAGGACTTCAGGAGGTCCTCAAAACCAACCTTGGGCCTAAGGGAACAATGAAAATGTAAGTTGAAGGGGCTAGGCCAGTGTTGTTTGGGGTTTATCCTGGAAGTCAATAAAAGGCTGTAAAAATTAAGCTTTGGGAACGGTGGATTTGCAGTTATAACATTTATAAATTGCAGTATTTTGTAAGTCATCAAATGGTAAGGAGCGAAACGATTTTGAGAAACTGACAGGGTGCGGTAAAAGGGAAAAAGTACGGCATTTTGATTATTTACCGTACAACAGTCGTTACTTTCTACCTGGTAGATAAATGAAATGTTCGAGTTGAAGAAGTGTCTATCTTTTTTCATAAGAATTTTTGTCTTTTATTAGTGTTTGAAGCTCCCATTCAACGGAATTGGCTGGAATCCGTTAAAGATTATGAATTTTGGACAAAAATTATAATAACCGATTTTATGTATTTTTTCATATTATCAAACAGTAATTTCAGGCACCTTAAGTCCTAATGGAAACCTGAACTACATTTTCAAAAAACTTTCAACATTAACAGACCTGATAGCTGGGGAAATAATCAACCATCCATATGAAGATATTTCCCCCTTTGTGGGAGTCACTATAAACTCATTTTGAATGCAAAGTGTGGGTTCTGTTTGTCCAAAGGAAACATGTCTCTGCTTTGCCAGGAAAATTTATTCATTTTGGAAAATATTTTTCTCACCTCTCCTGTAGGATCCTGGTAGTGCTTAAGCAAGATCTCGGTTAGCTGGGAAAATGTTTGTCCAGTGATGTTTGGGCTATTTTCAGTTGTTAAAACTATGAGAGGCAGGAGCTCAACTGAACGGCCTAATTCCTTTAACTTGCCAACATTGGTCAAAAATGTTTTGTTGATGGCCCTTAAATTACGTCAAAATCTAAGCTGAAAATTTGATGCCCTGTGCTTGCAAAGCCAACATGCTTTTGAATCCACAAATCCTTTTAATTATAGGCTTGTTTCTGGTGCTGGAGATATTAAGCTTACCAAGGATGGCAATGTTTTGCTGCATGAAATGGTTAGTTTTACGTTTCTTTATATATAT